>JAUBOD010000070.1:741231-753333 GCA_032353885.1 Nothura maculosa
GTTGGACTAGATGACCTCTGAGGTACCTTCCCACCTTAAGCATTCTGTGATTCTATGAAAAGATAAACACATTATGGCTGCTTCCTTGTACTCAGACATATTCATCAACAACCAAAGCTGAAACTTGCCGTGCTGGCTCCTGGGCAGCATGAGTGGAAATTTATAACTTGTCTTTATATTTTCTGATATATGTTGCAGATTCCTGTCACCCTTGATTGTACTGGCCCTTTGACATCTGCTCTTTTTTTCTTTCTTGTTCTCTCTCCAACTATACAATTTTCTTATTGCAATTTCAATTCTTTCAATTCTCTTCATTCATTACCACCCTCAATCAGGGATGTGTTCATGAAACACTCTGTCATCAGATGGACACTGGCTTTGACCAGTTCTACATTTCTTCCCCGTGAGCTCTGCAAGTTCCTTATCTTCTCTCATCTGGCACTCATGGCATTTAAGAGAGCAGTGTTAACATATATTTGAGCACTTCATCACTCTTTGTTCTTTCTGTGTTTTTCCTTCTTTCTTTCTACTCTTTAATTTCCTACAACTTGGTTTATTTATTTAACTACTTCCTGGATTAGTCTTTTTCTCACTATATACTACTAAATCTCCTAATTCGCCCTCAGAAGACATTACAGTACATTCAGATCCCTCCAGTCACAAAACCACTGACCATGTCAAGCCTGCTGCCTGCTACTTGTTCATTTTTACACCATATTATTTGATGGGAAATCTTTTGGAGTAGGAACTCCCCATTCATTAGAAAGATATATAGAGCCCATAGTGAGAGTCAGGTCTTTATTGGTCTCCCCATAATATTGAATTAATTCAAGAGTTTATGAGCCTGGCATTTCTTAATCTAACAGCACTAAGAGACAACAGTAAGAAAATGGAGGCTGAGATTTTGCTATGATAAAGAATTCACATCTAGGACTGCTGAATCATAAGCTACAGCAACACAAAAGTTTCATGGGCTCTTTCACAGCTTGGCTGTGCTGTTCTGACAGTTATCTAGCACAGATTGTTTCAAGTCCTGAACCCTGAGTCAGTGTAATTTCAGATGCTACACCTCTGGTTTTACTGCATCAGAGCCATATAGAATGGAAACTGCGGCCTGAGCCTGGCACAGCAGGTATGGCCCTGCATTTTGATACCTGCGGTTGGATGTTTTCTGCTCATCACCTGCAAAGGTCCAGAAGGATCTGAAGAGACTATAGTGTTGTCTTAGAGGGGCTGCAGAAGGAAATGTAAAATGAACAGAGTCCTCTGCCCAGAATTAAATAGCATTCACCCAGGAGTCCTAAAAGAATTCAAGGACAGAATAGCTGCTACAGCCAACCTCTGGCTTAGAATCAACAGGAGATTAGAGGGTTCTTTTCATGTTTTATTTGTTTAACTACAGTCCAGTAAGTATTATGTCTGTAGTAGACTAGAAAGTATTCTGAAGACCAGAATCTTCAGGCATCTATCAGGAAAGAGTTAAAGAAAACATATTGTAAAAGCGACAATACAGCTGCCTTAAAGGAAAGTCAAGCCACTATTAAAACTCTGCTGAAGGATTCCACAACCACACTTCAAGGGAGATCTGATTGACACGATCTACTTCTATTCTAGAGAGCACTCAGTAAACTCTCCCACAAGAGACTTTTAGAGAAATTAAGTCGCCATGGGAAACGGGCAAAGATACTCACACAGATAAATACATGGTTGAAGGAATGGAAGCAGGTTAGAAGTAAATGGACAGCATCACAGTGAAGGGAGGTCAGGAGAGAACAGTCTGGTGCTCTGCAGGTCTTTGCTACTCATAAACATCTGAGGAACTATGCAAATAGTTAGGGAACATTGTCTGGGAATGCATCATTACTCAGGGTGCTAATGAGAAAAAAAAAGCTAGAAGTACAATGTAATAAAATGGAAGATGTAAGCAAATGTAAATTCAAGTGTATAGGGAAAAATACTAATTATGCATTATGCATCGCCAGTGATGGCCTCTTAGTTGATTACTGTCATTCTGAAATAAGATAGTGAGGTTTTAACAGTTATTTTTATGAAAATATCCATTCACTATGTATATATTAAAAAAGAAAAAGGCAGATCAAACTGTAGTAATTAACAGGAAAAGAGAAAACAGATACATTAAAAAGAAAAAAAGCCAATGATAAATCAATGACAAATCTGCACCAGAATACTGCATGCCGTTCTGCATGCAGTTTTTCACATCTGAAAGAGGAGGTATAGGACAACTGAAAATACAAAAAGAAAAGGACAACAGGGATGAACAAGGTCATGGAATAGCTCCTGTATGAAGAAAAACTGCACATTTTTTGAGACACCAAAACCAGAAGAACAGGTAACTTCAAGGAAATATAATAGAGTTCTATAAAATGCTGAGTAGCTTAGAGAAGGTGTCTGGAGAATAATTGCTCACTTTCTAATGCTAATGCAGGAATTGTCTTGCATCTTACAAAATGTGCAAATAGAAGGTATAGAGCAAACAAAAGGTGGAATTTCTTCACAGTGTGTAGCTAAGCAGTGGAACTCCTTACTGCAAGATATCACAAACCTTACTACGAGAATGAACTAGAAGCACTTCTGGAAATGGAGATGAATGAAAGTGGCCATTAGAACTAGAGAAAGGAAATTCTGCAGGGGAAGCAAAGAAAGAACATTTATGCCAAAGAAGGTTAGGCATAACTTAGAGTAGGAACTTCACCTGTGAGAAATATCAAATGGAGATGGAGGGACATTGTCTCTTTCATCTAAAATAAAGAATTACAAAGTCTTACCTGGAACAGAAATAACTAGAGGGTAAAAAGACATGAACAGATAATTCAGAAAACTCAGGAAAAACAAAGAAATGGTATGAAGATGAAGATGACAGGCTAAAAGATAGACTAGGAGAGTCCAAGAGACAGACAGCTCACTAAGACAGCTCTTACCCACCCACCTCTCTCAAAAAGCATCAAGAGATCCTGTGTGCACTGTGCCACAGCACCTTCAGGATGTGAGCAGAAAAGGAAGAGGAATTAACTCTCACATTTATTGAACTCCTCTCTTTTGACCTTAGTGACCTAATATTCAGCTAAATCCTGAGAAAGAGTGGTCTCATTAAGTTGGGAGAAGATCAGTGGCAGGCAGAGCCTGAGAGTTAATTGATATTGGGACTGAAATAAGCAAATAAGATGAAACTACCACATGTTCAGGAGGATGAAGGTAGATGGGAACAAGAGGTGGGGACCTAGGAGGAATTAGAGGAGATAAATGACATACATAGAAAAAGAAGTAAATGCAGCTAAGGCTTCTCTCATTCTGCTTCATAAGAGAGACAAGAAGGAATATACATCTGCTCTGTTGGTCAGAGAGGAAAAGAGAAGAAAGGTGCAGGTAGCAAGTAAACTTGCCATTTCTTAGGAAAATCTGCAGAGAGTAGAAACAACAATACTTATATCCTGTTTTTTTTTGTTGAAAGGCAGACTGTTAGGGCAAATAAACTTTTGCATGACTTTATACAGCCATTCTATCTCTTTATGCTTTACTCATATATTCCACATCTGTCTCTCAGCGATAAACAGGAAAGTGAGAACATGAGTGTCCAGCAAACACGAACATGGCAATGCTGATAGCACTTCATTAGAGAAGTCAATCAGGATTAGTGTGTGTGGGCTCACTTTACTGGATGGAATGAAGCTTCTCTGCATGCATTAAAAATGCATGGCAGAAAAATGAGAGATCTTGTCCCAAGTTCTATGGGTCAGTTTTAAAGTGGTCTGGTTCTGTTGTCCTCAGTTGTCCGGCTTGTGTACCTAAATGCAACTAAAGCTTAGAGCATGCAGAATAGGTGGCCTGTTTGAACAAACCGAGCACTGTAAATCATACACTAGTCCTTAAAGCAAATAAATACACTAAACACTGGGTTTAATTGCCAAGAGTGAAGTTCTGTGCAACTGTATTAGAAGATCTCTAAATTCAAATCCCTGAGTATGCAACAGAATAGGAACTGAATTAAACTGTCTCTCACTGGGAACTTGAACAGTGCTAGGCATGTAGTTGACCTGAACTAGCCTTGTTTTGTTAGGAGATACTGCCATAGTTGATCAGCACATGACATGTTCTCAATTGTGACACTGATGGTCTTCAGCAAAAGAAGGGCATGAAAGACACTAATACAAATATGCACTGAGTATGTTCCCCATAGTCAAAGACTAGTGGAAGATGATAAACAGTGAAGAAGAGTGTTGATCTATGGACTACATGTGATCCAAAGTTCAAGCATCTTGCAGTCTTCCAGAGAGAAGCAATGATCAAATTCCAACCAAAGTAGTCTTATACATGTTTGCTATTGCAAAAACAGGCAAGAGCCTGTGCTGTCAGAGAAATCTCAGGGAAGGGACAAATAGCAATTGAACTACTGATCCAAGTGGAAGTGAAACAGTTAGCTTTGAATGGTCTCTGATATTCCTGGCTATAATGAATCAGTGACCTTTTCAGTATGTTCCACAGCACTCTGACAGCGAGCAAGTGAAGGCCTGTCATGCAAACATGAACAGTTTCTCTGCTTTCCTCTGTGCAAGCAGATAGCTGTTGGTCTGCTTTACTGCAGAGCCATCCATTCTTCTGCATATTTGTAGGATAGAAGTCTTAGCCAGTTCCCTTGGCTATACATCCCCTTCTCTGGTCAATGTAGGATATTTTGCGTCTCACTGACCAATATTTAGTCCAATCCTCAGGCCAGGGAGAACTCATGGTTCTTCTCAGATCTTACAGAATCACAAAATAAATAAAGAGAATGGAATCTCTGGAGGTTTCCAGTTCAGCTGCCATCCAAAGAAGTGCCAACAATATTAATTTGCTCATGACTTCATTGTTGTCTGAATATCTCCAAGAATGGAGGTCCCACAAAACTTTGTGTGCCTTGTCCAGTGTTTGGGGAACCTCATAATTATAAACTTGCCTTGAACACCTTCCATCCACCAACCATTGCCATCTGGAGCCCAAAGTGGCCCTGCTTCTTGCTGACCGTGCTATCCCATACAGAGATGGTATCATTTCACTGCAGTCTTCCAGAGCAGTGTGACATTTGCTGAACTTGAGTGTTGATGATTCCACAGAACTGCCCTTTTAGAATTGATCATTTTCACTGCTGGACCAAAACTCTCTCCTTTTACCACTGGCAATGGCAGGCCTCAACTATTTCATTTGAAATGAAAGATAATGTCCTTTCTCTAAAAATTCACTTTCTTGCCCCAAATTTGTGGTTAAATTCTGGTAAAGATTATTATACTGAAACAACATAATTTCCCCTAAAGCCTAAACTGAAGACATTATCAAGGAAAAATTATTCTTTTATTTGCTTCCCAAAACACTGCTTTGTACAATGTCAAAGTAGTTGTCACACTGTACTCCAAGAGTAGCTGCATTTCGGCCATGGTAACAATGCAGCTGATGGCTCAATAATATTTCTTGGCCGTTACCATGATGTAGCTCTTACACAACAGATTTGGAACTAAAATTTAATCCATTAGCGTTGTAAACAACACTCTCTGATGTGAGGCAGGTGTAACCTATGCTGTCGGCTGAAATATGAAGTAATAACTCTGCAAAAGTGGTGAAAATCTAACCATCTGTCTAGTTATTTATCTCTGTCTAATGTCCCCTGCATTCAGCCCTTAACTGGGATGGATTCTGGGATGATTCTGGCTACATGTGTGTCCCTCTGTGGTCAGTGGCACCCTCGTCTGTATAAACATTAGAACCCACCCACCACTCTTCTTGTCCCAAAGCAGATGTCTAAAATAGGTCAGATAAACAATGTCTGAAAGTGCCTCTTTCTCTGCAGATACTCTAAAGGGAGCCTACAGAAAAGTAATGAGAGAGAGAAGCATTTAAAAATAGGAGGTATAAATCCTCCAGTGAATGTCTTGCCACGTGTCATCATCATGGAGTCCTGCATTGATCCTGTTTACCCAAAAAATAACAGATATGGGCACTACTAACTCTGTTATGACAGCGGTATCTCTTGCATGTTATGCTCTTCCATGTTCATGCATGTCTTGTATGTCACCAGTAGGTTAGACCATGGAAAGTTGTCCGTTTATTTTATTTTTTTCTCCAATTTGAACACAGATCTGTGTCCTTGGACATAACATACCTGATCTATTCTACGGCAGAGCAACTGAGAATCTTTTTGAATGAAAATATACCTTGTGTTCATTGGAGCATGATGTGTCCTTCCAAGCTGGAATACACAGCCTGGGTATCTCTGAGCTGTGAGAAACCAAAGGACAAAAATATTGTCCGAGTCTAACTCATAGAAGATGCCATCCACACGAATAATTCTGGGTCTAGAGACCACTGTCTTGTAAGATATCTGAAACTCTGGGGCAGTAATTTGCTGTCCCTGGTGACCTCACTGCCCATTTTTAATCAGAAAAGGCTAACAGAGCTCATCTCTCTCCCCTACACTTGATGGCTTCTGAGGTCAACGTTAAAAGAGACACTCTATTGCAGGAGCTTTTATATCGTCTAATGTATTGCATTCAACCTAAAAGCAATTTTACACATGGAGCAAAGTGCAGGATATATTTCTTCCCACATTCTAATCTCTCTGAGAACAGAAACAGGCAGCAGCTCAGGTGGCCAAGGTGGACAGAGAGATGCTCAATTTATTGTTTGGAATATAACCGAGAATAAACAGAGCCATGATGTATATGTGGAATTTATTCCAGTTAGACAGGGACAAAGGCTGTTAGGAAAATGAGTTGGACCTTTCTATTAAGCTGCTACATTTATTATATGTTGAGCATAATTCATAGCCCCTATGCGAACCTAAACACATTTGCTTTCCCCTTCCTACCTCCGCAAGATCTGTACTGTACAGAATTTACAGGCCATCTGTAGACTGTTGCCACATTGTCCAGCAATGAGTCCAGAGGCAACCTGATTTTAGTTTTACAGATAGAACTGTAAGGAAAAATCCAGAGAAAATAACAAGGTTTGTTAAAAAGACAGCAAATTGGAGAAGGATGTCAAAGTACAATACAAAGAGTAGTGTTGTAGATGTGTTCAGGGATGGAAAGTAATCAATGGAGAAGATGGAAATGATGGTTAAAGTCTCCTATCACTCACCTGCTCCAAAAGGAACATGAAAGGTTGCAAGTAACTACACTGCGAAATGAAAGAGCGAAAGTATGTTTACAACATACTATTATCCCTTGGAACAAATCACTCTTGGAATCGTTCTTTTCTATAGGAATTAAAAAATAAGAAGTTCTTCAGAGAGCACATCAAATTGCATGATCAGCTTTATGTTTCATCTTTTTTTTTTTTTTACTGATAGCAGGAAGACATTTTCTCTCCCAACCTGGTGTTTTTGCTTTGTGCTTCACACAAGTGTCTGAAGTTGGTATCAAGGGCTAGAGGGCAGATTAAGTGTTTGATTCACCTGGTGAGGACTGGTGCTTAAGGGTATGATTCCAGTAAGCTTTGAGTCCTTCTGCTGCCAGGACACTCTTTTTCCAGGATAGAAGGGAAGCAAAGCTGTTCCCATGAGGAGCTGACTTCTATCACAGGGCAAGCACATGCCCAACTCACCTCCTCACAGCACACACATGATCCTCCCTAACCAAGTGCCACCACAGGTCCTGGATCAAGTTCAAGCTGCAGAACTTACAGCTCTGCTTGACTCTTATTGTAAGGAAAACCGTGATAATGCCTGAATGGAGAATGCTGTCTCCATACCTCACTGCTAGACCCAAGCTCCATTTTGCCACATCCCAAAGCCTCACCTTTCTGATCTACTGTTTATCTGTTACTTGGGAGTTGTCTCCTTCCCACAGGAGCCTCTCATCAGGCGACATAAAAGGCAAACAGCCTCCTCAAAGGCCATCAAGTCCTGATAACAGGCAGAAATTGCAAAAGCAAAAATATATTCTGGTTTTCAAGTATATAGCCTTTTTCCACTCTCAGAAGCAACCAAAAGCAACCTTTTTAGGCCTCCCAGAAGAAGATGGCTGGGAAGGGCTTAGCCCTGAAGCAGTGACTCATCAGTACAGAAGGCGTTTCTATGAGGGCTAGACCTTCTCACTGGAACCACTGCATAGTGTCCAAGTGCCAGACAGAATTATGGTGACTTCTTGCTCCTTATTTTAAAGTCTGCTTCGTTAGGGTTTTGATTTGTTCCTTGATGTGTTTGCTTGTTCCTGCTTATAAGAGATGACCCTTACTTCATTTGTTACGTGAGTTAGAGGGAGGCTGTATCAATCAATCAAAGCCTGTAGAGTAAGCAATCCAATCATTGATTAAATCTTGCTTTCAGTGTGGAATTCAGCCTGAAAGAATTGTCTTTTAACAGAAACTAATCATAAAGTTAGGAAGAAAAGAAGGCTCTCCTTTTGTGTTGCTGTATTTTTTAGCACAAACAAAAATCATAGATATCTTTAAGATTTTGCCTGTCAAACGTGTTATTATCCCTGGCCTCTGCTTCTGAACTTGTCATCCGTGTACAGAAAAGGTATACCAAGAGGAAGTCTTCTAGACAGACCTACTGAGACAAAACAGTACGTGTTCAGCATGCATGGGCACCGTGACATTTTTATTGCAAAGATTTGGTGAATCTAACAAGTAGGACGAAGAATAAAGTGGGACACCATGTCGAACTGTATCACTCTGACATGACCTGAACATTATGCTCTAGCATTCTAATAATCTCCATCATGGATCAGCAGCCCAACACTGGGGTAGAACTCCACGTTCTGCAGGGCTTTGCTCTTATGCCAGTAATCCACTCTGAGCTCCTAAGGCTGTTGCAGGAAAAGGTTGCTGGAGAATCAAGCGGGGGAGCGTCAGGGGAATTTGGATCCCTCTGAGATGAGGGTAAGGACTGTAGGAGAGCAGAATAAAGGCAGGGGGGAAAGAATAAGAGAAAAAAAGACTTTCCAAAAAGTGGAAAAGTAGGATGGATATTCCCTGATCAGAGAATGACAAAGAGGCAAAAGAGAGGTAAAATCCTCATGATGATAGAGAAGTGCTCTGAGTGTTTTGCTATGAGTATTTCTTCTCCAGAGCAATATTGCAATGGTTAGATGAGAGCTACTTTTGTTGAAAGACATCTCATTTCCTAAAATTTCTTACTGTTTATAATAAAGTTCCATATGCTTCAGCTGAAACACCAAAAAAAAAATCATATCTACAGATCATCTTGAAAACAAGAAGACTACTGAATTACTTGTATGATAGTAGCCAGAAATTGTTCCAATTTCCACCGAAACATAATGATGTGCTTGAACGCATTTTTATATGATTTTCATCTACAGCTGGAATGACGATATAGTGTCGGCCTTTTTCAGTCAATGGATTTGTCAGTCCATAAATATATATTAGGGAATATTGGGTGGTAGAGGCAGGTTTCTGCAGTCCGTTGACATAGTGTGGTCAGGACTGGAGAGCAGGCAAGGTGACAAAGAGCTGTCAGTGAGTTGCAGTATGTCCTATACAGATTGTGACCATGACGGTGACTGCTGCAAGTCAAAATATGCCCTAAGAGGCAGGAGGCTTTCTGTTTTCCCCGTGGAAAAGATCTTTCATGGATCACTAAATATAGCAAAAATTTCCGTAAGTCTTACTGCAGTTATTATGGAAGTAGGTTCTCAATCGCTTGAGGTGGGTAATCAGATATAAGTCAGTATGCAAATGGAGCAAGTACAAATGCTAAGATTATAGCATTAGAATTTTGCAGAATATGATTATAAATAATTTTATATATTTATATTTGTGTGTATACATACATAAATTACAAAATTTTAACATAACTTCTAAGAGCAGAACTCTTCAAACTTTTGCCTAAGTAATAAGAGGATATATTAAAAAAATCATAGTAACTGCTGCAGAAACAAACGTGCATCACAACACTATAAGTAATCACTAATACAAAATTTGTGATTGAGATAACAAATGAAACACTATTGTTTGTAGAACTTCACCTACTGGTAGACAAAAAAGTATATATACTGTCAAAACCTTATTAGTTCTTCCTTCGTTGGGGAAAATAATAAAGAGAGGACATCTTTTTCTTTATACTTATTAAGGCTTCACACTATGGAAACACCAAGGTATTTTATTAAGCATTACTACACAGATATAATCTGCTTGATTATTTTCAAGATAACGAAGAAGCTGTGGAACTTATTTAAGAAAATAATTTTAGAAGACATTCTGTGCATATGATTGTGTATCATCATTTACAACTTCTATGCTAATATTAATTTTGGTAGATGTTATTGACTACAAATTAACAGAAAATGAGAATGGATATTTGCTCTCTGCTAACTACCAGCTTATATACGGCACAAGATTACAAGATAAGCTATATCTACATCGTAATTTTATCTTCAAAGTCATTAATAAACAATTTCAATCACTCTTCTACATTTATGAAATGCATTTCAGCACTACAGAGATATTTCATTCTGGCAACCTTGAACACATGGAAATACTGAGATATATCCCCACAAGATGATTTTTCTCTATACTACACAGCCAAAAGGATTTTACAATATTTTCCACTTATTAGAGGTTGCTTCTGTGCATTAAGGGAGAAATTTCCCTGTTACATTTTTAAAGTTATTAAAGAGTAATAAAGCTGGTGATGTTGCAGAGACACTCCTTATGATGTAGCAATATACATATATATATCTACTTATTTCCCAAGACACTAAAAGCTTTTTTTTATGATACAGCTAATTAAAACAGTCTGATCCTTCTGTTTATTAAGTATTGCAGTCACTGAAGTATAAACCAAAAAGAAAAAAAAAGAAGAATATTTATGAAAGATCCTTGGGCCCTTGGGCCACAAGTAAGGCTCCTGTTTAAAAAAGAAAAGGAAAAAAAAAAGCAAAAAGGAGAAAAAGTCAGATGAAGTAAAACAAGTTTTTTTTGTTTGTTCTTTTTTCAAGAAAATCTATGGGAGATTGTAAGTTGATTTGGCTACTTGTTTAAAGACTATTTTGTGCTGACAGATTCAATACAGGATGTATCTGTGCGTACCTGCATGTACCTGCATGCTCACGGTTCAGTACTTCTGTGGAATAGTGTCTGAAGATGTAGCCTCATATCCTAGTACTCAAAAAATCAAAAAAATCAGGACTTGTGTTGACCAGCTGTCAATGAAAAACGAATACTTTCCTTAAATATCTAAATACAGATGGCTGCAGAGATCTGGAAAGTACCAGCTTTGTTAGGGCTAACCTGTACATTAAAATTTGTTTTGTTTGTACCTGTAAGGAGTATTTTAGAAATTCATTAAATATAGCATATATGCCCTGAAATGCACTAAAACTGTTTACGTGCACACTTAATTATATGCACTATGTGTTATAAAATATTTTAAATAATACATTATGATCTACAAAATCTGAGTTATTTATAAGAAGTAGAAACATTGAGTGGAAGGAAAAACAAATGAGTGGCTAAGAAAACCTTTCTTTTTCTGTTATTTAAAATATTATTTCCAAATTTCCAGGCACTTTAACTCCTTTTCATGGAATCACCTAGTATTTAAGTTTGGGAGGGAACTTCCCAGCTCTCTCAGCCTCTTCTCATACAAGAGGTGTTCCAGTCCCTTCATCGTCTTGATGGCCCTTCATTGGACTTCCTCCAGTGTGTCCTGAGAATCCCAGAACTGACTTCCCTGCAACCAGCCTGCTCCAGAAAGACTTGATGGCAATGGGCAGCATAAACCGGTGGCAGTGGTGGGGAGATGCTTTGACCTATCATCTGCTTCAGATGAAATCATGTGCCTAGATTTGCCAGTTTCTGTGGGTGTGGGCACCTAGAGAATAAGGCAGGGCCTGGCTCCTGGGATATACAACTAACATGCAGGAAGAACTGCAAACATAGGAGGAAAAGCCAAGGTACCCCCAGTGGAACTGGGAGTTTAACATCTCCTCAGTCAGTGCAGATTTGCTTCTCATGGAAATTGTTTAGAATCAAATTTGGGGTCTTGTAAGGAAGAGGGGGCCAAGCGTTTTTCGGTGGTGGCCAGTGATAGGACAAGGGGTAATGGGTGCAGCTGAAGCACAGGAGGTTCCACCTGCAGGTGAGGGGGAA
>JAUBOD010000070.1:753433-767230 GCA_032353885.1 Nothura maculosa
CTGCTGGAGCGGGAAGGTTGGACCAGATGATCTCTAGAGGTCCCTTCCAACCTGGAACATTCTGTGATTCTGTGATTCTGTCTTCAGGCATGATTTAACTAAAGCTTCAACAAGATGCATGAAGAAGTGAGAGTTCCTCTCTTCTGTCCGTAGGTTATCACCATTCCCTCCAACTTGCTATTATCCAACCACACACAGGCAGCACCTGAGCCACATGGTAACTTTTCACCTTTCCAGTGCTGTGGCAGCACAGGCAGGATTTATCACTTGTGCAGCTACCGCTGGCAGCTGTTAGATGAGATTGGAAAAAGGAGCCCTCCTTCATCCCCTGGAGACCCATTGAGACAGAAATTCCAAGCATCTGTTGCGAAGATGGACAGTTTTAATACCATACAAGCGCCTACAGATACTTGCCCTCACTGGAGTGTGTTCGACAGTGCTTTCTTTGCTGGCACATGCCTGTTCTCACCTCTTGATATTTTTATTGTTTTACTGACAGGTTTTTCTTTTTTTTTGTTTCCCAGCTGCTTTATGGTCCCAACTTTCTATTTTGGTTAAAGCCCAGGAAGCATTGAGTAGGGACAGGGTAAAAGAAGGTCAAAGGAGGAGATGGGAATTGGAGCCTGTGGCTAGGATGCTTTATGTTTTTTTTAGACTTAACAGCCAGCTCCCGCTGCCATTGCTACATGATGGATTTTCTCTCAGATTCTCACTAGACACCTTGTGCAGCCACAGCATTCAGACAGCAATTACATCCACATCTGGGATGGATATTTTCAGTACAGACTGGCTACCACTCATTACTCAACAGCAGCAGCCAGTACAGAGACCAGCGGCTGGGGTGGATAGTAATGGGAGCGCACATGCGAGAGGCTTCCCCAAAAGGATGGAATGCATTGGTGGCCTCAGGACGGTTGCAGTCCAATAGCTCAAGCAGATTTCACACTTGGAGTGTGAAGGTGATGAGGTGGCAGGAAGTGAGAGCTTCCCTTCACTTGCCAACAGCATAAGACAGAGTGAAGTTCTCTGTTAAGTTGCTCAAGCAGCTAGGATATTCTGTTTAATGTACCTGTTTCTTTCTAGTGGAGCTACTTATTTGCAAAGGTGCCACAGGCAGAGTTGTCTTTCCATTTGGTTTCTTATTATGACACAGCATTGCAAGTCATTAACACTTCGTATTTGGTGACAATATTTTTCCTTTGGAGACCATTATTATAAGAAAATATTAAGCCAAAATGATCTGACTGCCACTCAAGATGGCCTTGTTATCTTGTTCAAGGAAACTTAGGAACAAGAATATTAAAAAGACAAAGTAACAAATATGAAGGTGAAAATCAAGACCCTGTTTTGTATGGCTAGCCAAATCACCTCAGTATTTGCATTGCTCCGCATGGTAGGAAGAGACATGGCACTACATCAAGGAAATGAGGCACCTCAGGGTCTCTCACTGTAACACTGGTACCTTTCAGCGTGCAAGACAGGAAGATTTAGGAAGGGCATCTGGTGGACTTGTTCTTATCCTGGTATTCATTTGCTCAAATTGCTCAGCACCTGCTTTTGAATAAAAACAACAGTTTCAACTCTTGGACATATGTTGGGAGTAAGGCTGGGTGAATAATTGATTTTTCAGTTAAACTAACAAGTCAAAATGTGAAAGAAATCAATTTGATCCAAGCTATAGCAGATATTTTTTCATGTTTTCTTGCCAAAAAGAAAAAAAATGAAATTACTCTTTTTCTTTTATTAAAAACAAATATTTTCATCCCAATTTGTGCATTAAAAAAAACAAAACAAAAGATATCTACAGCATATACAGTTTGGAAATCAAAACTACAGCATCTTTTTTGTACTCCCTTCAATTTAGATGCCAACATAGCCTGGAGCCAAGTCTCAGTGCTCAATCCCTACACTGGGGAAAATGTCCCCATGTTTCATAATGAATCTGCTCCACTGTTGTATTATCACTACAGCAGGAATGGGAGGCAGGTGTTTCCTTTCCATATGGATGCAGAACTTGCTGGAATGTGAGATCATCCTCATCCTTTAGTCAATCATGAAGAAGTTTATCTTTATAGGGTGCCCTATCTCAATCTAATTCCGTTTTCAGGTATTTGGCAGAGGTGGAATCCTCTGTATTAGAGCTCTGATTTAAATTGAGCAGAGAGGAGATTTTAGTTGGAGTGCTTGAGTAGCTAATCGAAGAAGTCTTTTAGATCCTTGAAACTATTTGCTTGTTAATTTGTTTTTTACACAACAAACATTTCAAAAAATAGGCGAAATGGAGACTAGAATAAAACATTTCAGATTGGTTCATTAAGTTTTATTTTAGATTGGTTCATTAAGTTTTACTTTAAACTCTGTAATAGTAGCTACTATCTATGGTGCTGTCAAGAAGGGCAAAGATATTTTCTTGATGCACACAGTATCAGAAGACAGGCCTTCAAGAAACAAGACAGGAATATATCTCGTTTCAAGTAAGTTATAGGCACATGAATTGCATTATCTGCAAATAAAGACACAGCTGCGCAATACGCATGTCCTGCTCTACATTCTCTAGTACCTACTTGGCAAAAGGTATCAGGAGGGCACAAGCAAGGACTTTCCTCTCATTTTGTGAAAGCCGGCCTGCTGTGCAGAGAATAACTCAGAATTTGGGTTGCAGGATGAAACTCAGTTGTACCAAGTTTCTGAGCACTTGAGGGACATTACTTTATGCCTGAGGACTAGCTTGGCAGTTGGGATGATTGTCCTGCAATGAAAAACTGCCTCTAGTTTAGTAACTGGGTCACCCTTCTGAGGTAATGAAGCCTTAAATCTCCTGAGCTGGAAGAGGGCATTGAAGATATCTTTCACATACCCACAAGTGGTAGTATTATGAAAGCATCTGAATTCTACAGTTCTAAGTGAAATGAGCACTGCTCTTCTAAGTGCTATGAAGACTGAAGCTCTCCTAGGCTAGCAAAGAAAAAGAACTTGAACAATTTAACAGAGAACTAGAAACAGAAAACAAAAAAACACAATCAGCAGATTCCAGGCAATGGAAAAGGGTCAGAAAACTGCTAAGCCCTTTGCTAAGTAATATTTCAATTTCAGGTTTTGCACCTCCTTTTCAAGTGTCTATCTAAATCTTTGGGCAGAAAAAGTTCTCAAAGCATCTGAGACAGCAAATACGCCTACGGTGATGTCTCTGGGATGGCAGTGCTGACATTGCATGCAAACAAAGAGCAGTCAACAGCAGCTGCTGAAAATAATATCCAATAAGAGAAATAGGCGCTCCCTCTAGTCCTTTCATATTCCATATTGCAGAGTCACAGAATCATCTTCTGAGTGTTCCATGACCTTCCCTGCCTTCTATGACTTCATTCACCATCTCTTGTGATAAACTTTGTGTTATCAAGAGATTTCCTTGCCTATGGCTTCTTCCTGCCTCCATCCCAGATATATCAAGGGTGTGATGGGCCAATCCGCAGTACAATTGCCAACCAAAGCCAAAAGGTTGAGCAGTTAGAGAATTCACAGCAGGTCAGCACAAGTACCAGTCAAAGCTGTCATTCTCACCAGATCTGCTGGGCCCCTGGCATGTTTCTCAGGGTGTCCACACAGGGGACTAGAAGGGGAGCTAATGGATGTCAATCAAATTCATACATGAAAGAAAGGAAATAGTTTACAAAAAAAAAAAACAGAAAAGAAGGGGGAAAAAAAAGCAAGTAGCCACTGACAGGGAAAATCCAGTGGGCAGTGGTTAATTTGAATTTGAGAAATGTATGAAGCATGAGCATGACACTCAGGTTATTCTCAGATTGTTTTCACCCCAACCTCAGCTATGCTCAATTCAGTCCCATCTACATTTCATTGCTTAACTGTTGCAAATTCTACTAAACAAGACATTTGGAAAGCTGTGTATGTGTCCAAGGAGGACAGAGGCTCAAAGTAGGTGAAAAAAAGCAGGGCTCAAAGTAGGTGCACTCTATATTCATCCAAGCAGATCGATTTTCACAAAAAGATGGGAACAGAGCTTTCTCTTAGCGTTAAAAGGAAGAACTTTTGCTCATAGTTCAGCCTTCGTCCTCTGCTCCACCGTGTTCAATGAGGGGCACATTTTGCTCTATGAGTATGGGAATTTGAAGTGAGCTTTTAGAAAATATCCTATGGCTATTCTCACTCATCGTTGCCTGAGATTTTCTGGCCAGGAATATGCATATATGTTTCAGTGAAGGCTCAGAAACCCAGCTGCTCTGGGCAGAGCCTCACTTCTTTCACCTGAAGAATTAAAACGATGCCCAGTGCTTCTGGACAGCATAGGACCTTACCTGTATGTGCTCTCCCATGGACTTGGATAGATGTGATGGATTAAGTTGGAATTTCTGCAATTAAACAGTTCATTTATTAGTACTACTACACAGAAAATAGACATGGAAGAACTTTGATTTCGCATAATTAGCAGATAGAACAAATGGCATTTCACAGGAAACGCAGCTGCGTGGTAGCTTCAGCCAGGCAGAAATTTCAAGAGTGGAAGTTTGCAGATCTTGTCTTAGAGGAGGAAGAAAAAAGCCACATTGTAAAGAAAAGAACAGAAGAAAGAAAAAGAAAAATATTTGCTTAGACTCCCAAGGCCAGCTGAAGAAATGGATGACATGGCAGGACTATGAAAAAAAAAACATAAAGGTATGCACATAGATAGAATAAGGTGGAAAAAAAAAACAGAAAGAGAGATGACCGCAAAAGGATAACTGAGGTGTGTCACTGAAATCATCTCCTACCAGGATGATATTTCCTGTATCCCTAAATGCTGGTAGGCAGCTGCAACTTAGCAAGTGGGAGCGCTGCATGATGGAATAAACAGAGGCTGTGCTCTAATCTCTTGCTTTGCATCTGCTTTTCAGAGAGAAGATTTTGCTTTACAAGGCTGCCAGTCTATCACCTTTCATCAGTGCAAAGTATATTTTGATAAAGAAATGAAATATGCACACTGAGGATAATTGCAGGTTGTAGATGGTGATAATAGCTGTAATTTGGTTTGTGGAAGCAATAAACCCAGTTTCAATCACTGGCTGCTTTATTTGGGAAAGAGCCCAAGCTGCAAACACTGAAAATGAATTTTATGAAAAACATACATTTCAAGACAAGAAATTAGCATATATCTGTTGTTGTGGTTGCATGGAACGGAGTGCTCTCAACTTTCTGCAGGCTAATACAAGTTGTTTGCTTTAAGATAGACAGAACAGGAAGGAGACAGCTCATCACAGACTCCATAGGTAGCCAGGAAAAGTAGAATAAATCATAGATCAGAGCCCTGATTCTTTCGTAAACAGTGATGAGTTGTTTAGACTGGACACCTCATTTTTGGTCCAAAATTTTGGACACTAAGATTGCCATGTTCATGCCAGTGGACTTCAAAATTTTCCTAATTGTATCTGCTGATGATGGGCTGATTCATTTCATGCTGCTCCAGTCAATGATGTGCTCAGCTGGGTCATAGGATGAGAGCAAATTCACATCTTGTTCTTTTTCTTATCTCTTACTTTCTTCCTTTTTTGTTTTAGCTTCTCTGGACCAGTGTCATGCTCAGCTGTATCTAGTCTCCTTTTAAATATCTCAAGCTAAACAGGACAAAAATAATATTAACAAGCAAACTTCTTCAAAAATGAGAATTAGAGTGAATGAGACTGCATTTGATATTTGAACAAATTCATTTAATATTCTCAGCAAAAAAAGAAATGAAGGAAAAAACACCTGTGTTCCATTTCGACACTTTCAAAACAAAAATACTGCACTACAAAAACTCCAGTGCAGTTTAATTTTCTCTTTTTATTATGTTATATGTTTTAGTATAAAAGTGACCAATATCAAAAGAGAAAAAGGTACATAAGTGAAGCAAATAGCTTCAAAATAAAATGCCGTATTTATCTCACTCTCAAAGAAAACATTCTAGATTGACCATTAATACTATTTTTTTTTCAAAATCTTTGCTTTGAATAACAAAATTGCTTCCAAAATAATTTAAGTGGATTTTTAGGCTTGGTCATTGTCATGAGAACTTCATTATTTTCCCAGATTGTATTTGAAGTACTGAAGCTTCAATCTTCTCTGTCACGGGTTTTCCTCCCCTGCAAAATTGATCTCCAGGGAGTTTCCTTGACAGTTGGCTCAACTATCCTTTCTCTCATTTTCATCCCATTACTCCTAGTAAATTATTTTGTTAGGGTTATGGTGATGTGTGATGGGTATTCATGAGATCTTTTGTTATTATGAGCTCTATATTATGGGATGGGAATGTATCCAGGAAATCTCTTGTTACTGATGGATGAGTAATTGTTTTACCTCTAAATAGTTCTGCAGAAAAGTAACTTAGTTCTTTCTTCTCTTCATAGACGTGGAGCAACAACCATGAAATGGAAACCGCACAATTAATGGCCCATGTAGCTTTCTCCAGAGGTAGGAGGGTGCTAAAGAACTGGAAAATAAAAGAATAAAATGGTGACTCCTATGATTTGATATAGAATCTTCACTAAGACAAATAAAAGCACTTTTTTTTGGTCTTATTTGCCAACAGGAGAAGGGATTGTCTCTTCATTTCACATTCATATGGCAAAAAAACACCACCACAGGTCCTGGCGCTTGACTGAAAACACATTCTGATCCAAACAGGCCAGGTGTTACCAGGGCTGCCTTGGAGCAGTAGCTGGTAACTGTCTGGTACAGGACCCCACTAATTAAGGAAACTGGAGAGAAAATGTGTCTGCAGCCAGGCCAGGAGCAGCCACCAACTGGATGGTTTATTACCTCTTCCTTGTCTCTTTATCAAGGTATTTGTATTCGTGGTTTGGTTTCACTGATTCAAAGGAGTGTTTCTCACTACCACATTGATTTATTTGCTGGAGTTTCTAGGTAAGAGAGCTTACTTCTTATATTATCCTGTTAAATGGCAAAGGCTGAATCACATCATGCTGTCTATGGAAAATGTTGGAATGTGGTGAATGTGTCCAAATCTGCAAAGTTCCAAATGAGGGTACAGTCTTTGGCGATGGAGAAGGCTGCTTATCCCTGCCTTTGAAGGAGCTGTTCCCACAGAGGGGATTCTGCCCAGAGTCCACTCCAATGTCCTGCTCGACTCATGTAACACAAACTGAGCCAGACTGCTTAAACTGGCTGAGCACATCTGCACATATTCCTCTCCATTGCAAATATAACATAAAAATGGCTCAGCACAGGTCATTTTCTTAATATTACCTTATTCTTTCCCACTCAGCTCTCATGCAGAGCTTTTTATTGGTTCTGTCCTCCACCCTGTGCATCAGAAAGGTCTTCTGTTATCATACACAGCAATTTCTTTTAGCGGGAGGTTGGTAAATGGCGATGGTAATATAGTTCCAGAAGCCAGGCTAACATTTACATGCAGTCTAAGATTGAAATCCCTGCATCTGGAAAAGTAATGTCAGCCCCTTCCAGTAGTAAATAGATGTCTGCCCTGTCTCATGTTTGAACTCTCAAACAACTGATATAGTTTTCACAGTTGTTGAGAAAACAATTCTCACCTGCAGAAGAAACTGTGTGATGCTGTGACACAATACATCATCAACCAGATCCTCTCTGTGGATTCAGGAAATGATAGGAGGCAACTGCTTCTTTCCACATTGCAATGTCCAACAAGAAATAAATATCTTTCCTATGAAGATTCATGGAAAGGTTGGACTCTAGATAGTTAAATGTATTTGTGAAGTCAACTGTAACGTATAAGTACAGCATATATCATTATTTATTGTTAATAATAGGTCCCACTACTAGGGGATGATTGTCATTCATAAGGCTCCTTTCAGGCCTGGCTTTTACTGTTCTGGATGTGTACAGATGCATTCAGAATAGCAAACAAACACAGGCAAAGTGTGAGATGACAGTCAACAACCAAATACAACAAGTGCCAAAATACGTATCTGTCTTCTTTAAAACCTCAGTTATTCTTCATCTTCCTCTGAAAAATTAAGTCAAAGAAGCAGGATGATAAAAGAGCAAACGAGATAAACAACAAAGGACTTCTGGCATGAAAACAAGTCACCTTTCAAACTTCTTGTGTTGAACCAGAAACCATTGATGATAAGGTATAGCCATAAATGCTTTCATCGTAGACTGGACCATACAGTAAATTATTCTGTGGGGAAAAGATCTTCACAGGCTAACTGGGCTTTTTCAATCTTGAACAGCAAGGATACACCAGGGGCTAGTTTCATTTATTGGATTTAGAAGAATTATTTACAAATCTGAAACCATAAATCAAGGGGTTTTTAGCCGTAGCGGAGAGCAGAAATGGAACTAAGAGTAATGTTATCCTGGACCTTGTCCTCATCCTTGAGCTTAACTGATTGATGGCATTACATGCAGATCATTAAAAAACATATTTTAAAAGACAACCTGAGGCCTCCAGGGTGACCAGCCTTTAATGCTAGCAAACAAACAAACAAACAAACAAGTCAGCAGCAGTAATACAAAAGAAATCTGTAGTAACAAAACACCAAAGAAGTACAAATTATTTCAGTCACTCCTCTCTTTTCTTTATGCTCAGCATATGCCCTTTGCTTGTATGAACTTGAAGTTAGCACATTTTGACTCTTCTGGAACAAGAGTGAGAAAGGTGTAATTATGAAACAGGTAGTCCTTGAGGAGGACTAATCTCCAGATCAGCTATACGTTTAGGTCACAACAAAAGCCTAAGACATTTGGCAGGTAGTCTGTTGGTTAGAGGGAGCTCACTTAATTATCTAAGACACTCTGGTTTGCATCAGGACTGCTAGCTAAAGAGCACAGGAAACTCAAAAGCTTCTCCATGTCCTCCATGAGATGAAAGGTCACAGCTAGAATGGGGCAAAACCTTTACTGATGAGTAAAATATCCCAAATAAATAATCTCAAAGGGAATATGTGAGTGAAATTAGGCCTGTGGTTTCATTTTGAAAAAAAAATAGGAAACTTTCTTAAAGCTGAGTAATAATTTAGGTGGATGTGAACTCAGAAGTTCTCTAGTTCAATCTCTTGCTTGAAGCGGGGTTAGCTATGAGATGAGATGAGGTTACTCAGGGTATTATCCAGTCTGCTCTTAAAAGCCTTTAAGGAGGGAAACTGCAGAAACTCTCTGGGCAATGTGCCCCAATGCTTCACTGTCTTAATGTCAAAAAAAAAAAAAAAAAAAAAAGCCGTTGTACATTTTTTTTCTGAATTATCCTCTTTAGAAAGCTGGAGGCAGGAAGAGTGGCAAAGTGAACAGCCTACAAAAAAATAAAACAACCTGATGTGAAGTGGGTCAAACAGAAGGAGCAGAGCTCATTTCACCTGTTTTTCTGACATCTTTGTTCTGAGCTAGTCATTCTGGTGTCCTCATTGACACCTGCAATCTGACAAACTCAGGATATGATTCAATACATCCTAACGGAAATGTTTAAGATGGCTGAGACCAATGCCTTTCAGAATCTCTCTCATGCAAAGACATCTCCACAGGGATGTATACAATGGGGACTGATGTATTCACTACATGTATACTGGGACAGCTAAACTTGCTGTCTAAGAGAGATGGACCCACAAATTAGATCAGCCTTCAACCTAAAAATCTATTTCAGCAGCCTCTTGGCAAATGTAAATGTCAAAGCATTAAAACTGAGAAAGATATGCCCATGAAAAGGCAAGGGAGTGGATTTGCCCCACCACCATTGCCTTCTCCTTCCCCCAGTTAGAGGCATGGCTAACAACCAAGGAACCTGCTCCCTCCGAGAGAATTTGACCATCTCTCTCTGCCTCTCTAGACATGGAAAAATATTGTTGTCATCTAAATCAAAGCTACACAAAGTGTTCTGGAGTCTCTGCCATGCTCAGGGTGCCATATCTGATGCCCTTCTCTATCAGCCCAAGCATACATATGGAGCTGATAGCAGTTAGCTCAAGACAGTAAAATAAAATTTGTCATCTAATTACTGCTGACTAGAAGAACTTGTATACTTTAAAGTGATCTTTAAAGTATTAAAGATCTAAGGTTTTTTTTAAAGCTGTTACCTCTATGCAGCCTTGCTCATCATTCAGTCAGGCTTCTGTGTACCCCGTAATCTCCATGTAGTCTCAAGCTATATGAGCAGCTCGCAGATGCCAAGCGGCTCCCTTTGCAACTCACAGGGAGCAGTAGCCAAGACAGCAACATGAGATTAGAAGCAAACATTAGGTGTGAGCCAGTTGCAAATGTCACTTAACTGTTTTGGCTCCTGCAAGGACAAATCAGTCCAAGTGGCTTTGGGAGTAGTAAAATTGGTTTGCAAATGCGACTACATTGATGACAACCTTTCTGCATTGTTCACTGGAACTAACGAAGTGGTAAGACCTGGAAACATAAAAATCGTTTGATGTAATCCTCTTTATTTTCCAACTCATCAGTAGGAGGGATTGTTTGGGCACAGAGCAATGGAGAAATTAGCATTGTTAATTTGGTGCAAGCCGGGATAGCTATATGTGTTCAAGAAATGCAACACAATTAATTAGCCTCTAAAAAAAACGCATTTGAAGTGTTTATTGCAGGATCAAGCTCCTGGTTTTATAAGCAGATGGGGAAATAAAGTGCTAGGAATGACATGGAGAAAACAGCTGCACTGGGACCAGAAGCCTAATTCATAATTCAACAGACTAATCAGTGAACATCTTCTGCAGTTCCTCAGCTGTAATGGAAGAACGTGAGGAGGCAAACGATTAGGCTGCTTTATTTCTTAAAGAGGCTGCTACCAATTAGCTTCCTTTCTCTGTTGCCCATGTACAAATCTAATGATGTGGCCCATGTTATTAAAGAGACAGAGAAAAGTAGGTCAGCCTAAAATAATTGTCTTAATGATAAACACACTGAGGCACAATTTCAATACAGTTTGCTGGGAATTAATTAAAAGAGTAAAGACCCGTTTGCACTCACTTTTCTGATCTTTCCCTTTCTCTTATACGGAGGGAAAAGCTGATGTTGATGCTTTGTTGCTGCTGCTGTTTGCTCTCCAATTGCCTTTTGCTAATCACCACAGTCAGCCATGGCTGGTGATTCTTCTCCATGCAGCTTGCACAACACAGCAACTGGCACAACATAGATTTGAGTTCATGGTGCACCTTTCTCCTGCATGAGCTGTGCAGACCACATACCCAGGTATGTACTAATGTCTGAACTGTCACTTGTCATCATAGACACTCAGGAATATTCATCTCTTAGTTAAAGGGGACAGACCTGAATAGATGCTGTAAGGAGCTGACTGCTTTCAAGGAATCGTAGGATAGATTCTGTCCCCAAATCCAAAAGGAAAGCTTTTTTCTGGAAGGAAAAAAAGAAAAAAAAATGCTATGATTAGAAGCTCATTTCTCAAGCCATGTTCAACTTTTTGGGGAGTAAGCACTTTGCCTAAACACAGTCTTTACTCTTAGGAAAGGCTTGGCTTGGAATAAAACTGGCATATTCTGTACACTAGACCAAATTCCTTTCACAGAAATCTTGCACCTTTCTTACAATTAAAAAGCATGAGTTTAAATTAGGATCCACTGGCATGACCCTCACATTTGCATTTCAACTTCTCTCCCAGAATCTTGCTTGCTAGTCTAGCCTGAGCATCATTTCACTGGTCACCTAGTTTTTCCTGACTCATGCTCTGTGCACCAGCACCAGGGTATTGAGAATTGAGTATTTCTTTTTCTGTGTCACAGAAGAATGAGGGCCTGACCCCAATTTCCTCTCTGCTTCTTTATGTAGGTCTGCACAGGTGGATGAGTCCAAGGCAAGCTTACTGGGCTTGGCCTCTCTGTACTCACAGTAAGCTCATTTGGGATGTAATTTTTCCTCTTTATGGATCCACTAACTAAAATCTTCAAGCAAAGTTAATGGACTCAACACACTGTATTCATGCTCCACTTGTCTTCCCAAGATGGTGAGATTCTAGATGCCATAAAAACACGGTTTAAAGGGATCTATCCAGCAGTTCTGAAACATGCTTGTTTTGATATAGTGGGAAATGAGAGTAGAGAGGCGCTTAGATTGTTCTGTTTGACAGCTGACACCTTTAGAAAAACCTAACTAATTTTTTTTTCTTTTCAGGTGAGTATTTAATCAAGTTTGAAAAATGGAACATATCCCAACAAATGTTTTCTTACTCCATTCAAAACAGTATTTTGCCAGCCTTTGCCATTTCAAATAACAAACACACAAAATACAGTGAGGCATATTTTCAGTGCATCCCTACTACGCTAAAACCAGTACAGTTTTCCAGTGCAATTTCTTTAACAAATTTAATTTGATGTACTAATTAAAATGTGATCTTTTTTCCAGATCTGCCTGGGATAACAATTGATGTTCAGAGCTCACTGATATCATGCTGCACCTGGCTGACATGACATTTGTTTAGAGTGTAGCCAAAGCCTGAATCCCAGATTGGCTTTATTGTCTGAAGAACAAACAGCTGAGTCCTCCCTAACAGCCACTTTGAAGGTGCCAAGCTTGCTGCTTAGATCTCTCTGCACCGCTTCTGTTTCAGAGCATTTTCTGCCAGCTTCTCCCTCAAAATCTGCTCTGGTAACGTATCTGAGTTGCAGATGCCTACTAAGCTGTAGTTTGTCATCTTCTTGATTTCTCGTGGAGTTTGGGATGCTGAGTTGACTTGCATGCAGAACATACGTAGTGCAATGTCTTCCTTTATGGAGACAAACCCAGACTTTTCTCAAGGAATCACTTTCTAAAAAGTTTGCATGGATCACAGACCTCTGATTAAAAGGAAAGAAAGTCATTTTCCATGTCTCCATTCAAGAAGTATATTACTGAGCCTTTCAATAATTACTAAGCTAATCTGACATTCATGATCCTCTCTAACTGATGGCCTTGATTTCAGTCATTCATTCAGTGCCATACAGAAGCTGATTAATAAGATGTTACTTAGTGGAACACAGTTCTCTTCTTCCCCAAGGACATTATAATTTTAGAAATAATTTAAATATTATAAAGGATGGCAGGTAATTGGCAGGAGCACTCATCATGCTGTTCTGCAGCTCACAGCCTTCTTCATCATGAGGAGAGGCCTTTCCCAAAAGATCACTTGATATGCCAGCTGAGAGTGAGCAGTTGGGAAGGAGCTAAAAGAAGTCGCATGGGTGGGAGTGTAATGGCCAGTATGGCCAAGGGTCATAGATGAATATAGGCCAAATCTATACAGTCAGAAATATAGGTCTGGTCCTTTCTGCTTCTCTCTGTGCTTGCACATGAGAAACGAGAAGGGATTCACCTTGTTCACATGAGCGTGTCCAACACCTGAATACTTCTTGGTGGAGCCCAAGCCGTTAGGTGAACATGCAGGCTACAGACCAGGGTAGTGAAACAGATGTGTGCCTTCGTGGCCAAGAAGGCCAATGGGATCATGGCTGCATCAGGAGGAGCATTGCCAGCAGGTCGAGGGAGGTGATTCTGCCCCTCTACTCAGCCCTGGTGAGGCCGCACTTGGAGTACTGTGTGCAGTTCTGGGCTCCCCAGTATAAGAAGGACATGGAGCTTCTAGAGAGGGTCCAGCGGAGAGCTACAAAGATGATTAAGGGACTGGAACATCTCTCATACGGGGAGAGACTGCGTGAGTTGGGCCTGTTCAGCTTAGAGAAGGCTGAGAGGGGATCTGATTAACATGTATAAATACATGAAGGGACACTGTAAGGAGGAGGGGGCCAAGCTTTTTTCGGTGGTGGCCGCCAGTGACAGGACAAGGGGTAATGGGTGCAGCTGAAGCACAGGAGGTTCCACCTGCAGGTGAGGGGGAACTTCTTT
>JAUBOD010000070.1:771645-802428 GCA_032353885.1 Nothura maculosa
CTCCACGTCCTTCTTATACTGGGGGGCCCAGAACTGCACACAGTACTCCAGGTGCGGCCTCACCAGAGCTGAGTAGAAGGAGGAGTAGTTTGAGTTTAGTCCTTTGGCATCTTCTGATCTGCAGCGCCAGCACACGCAGCAAGAGCAGACTGATGCACGTGCACTGAGGGGCCCTTTCATAACCACATAGCAATCTATCTCTTGAGGTTTTCAGTGTGTGTGTGTAGAGCAATTATTCACCACATACACAGAGAAACAAGTACTTTTCTGTCTCAAATTTCAATTCACGGAAGGAATCCTTTTTTTTTTTTTTTTTTTCCTTTCCCTAGAAAGAGTACACTGTGAACAAAGACTCCGGCAAAATCTTTCCTTCTGCTACTTATTTATTTTCTTTGCACACATACTGATAAAAACTCCATGCTCAGCCTTCCTTCCAGTGCTGGATACAGGCAGGACGGGAAAGAGGTCACACTAGCTGCACCAAATTGGTTTATGTATTTTGTTAAATTAGATTATGGGTGCCAGAGAGGAGATTTAAAATAAATTGAATATCAAACATTTAAATACGTTTTATGAAATGTCTAGCTTCTACAAGAACACAGTATTCAAAATAATGAAAGGGCGTAAAAAATGCATATTGAGATGTTTCTTCTGGCTATAACCTTTAACAATGTTCCTCTGTGGTGCTGAGAAGCAGAACTCATGCATATTCGCTGAGCAGATTTTTTTTATTCAAGTAACTATTGTTAGTATTGCCTGCAAGTGCTGCCAATTCATGCTCAGCCAAGCGCCCTGCTTCTTTGTGCCTGTGAAACTGTCCAATTGTCAAATAATGTTTGCCTTAAAGTTTGCTCTCCAAAAGAGAAAAAAAGTCCCCCAAAACAATGATTCGGCCCTACTGCATCCTAAGAGTTAAGAGCTAGTCTTTACATTTA
Organism: Nothura maculosa; assembly: GCA_032353885.1. Lineage (NCBI taxonomy): Eukaryota > Metazoa > Chordata > Aves > Tinamiformes > Tinamidae > Nothura > Nothura maculosa. Next base: position 772,581 of record JAUBOD010000070.1, read on the forward strand.
AAGCGCAGAAGCTCTGGGATCCGTTTATGAGGTTTTCAGTTCATCTTCTCAAGCTGAAGAAAACTGGGTAAGGTATTTTGGTAAATAAATCAAAAATACACCCGAAAATACACATAGGGGAGGGACTCTGCTATGCTTGTTTCAATTTAAGTAATAAAAGAAACAGAAGATAAACAAACATTAATTTGTACTGCTTAAAGAAATTTCCTCACACCTGCATGGCAAGATATCAACACATCCAATGCTGCAGAAGACATAGGGAAAATTACACTATAAAGAGAATATCTTGATGATGGTAGTGGATGATAGGAGGGTTCTTCAGCTTAGTTTCTTTTTAGAGATCTCTCACACAAGTTCCAGGCATATTTTATATGCATAGCAGTTGCACTAAAACCTTTGACTTAGTTGGACACAATTAGAGATTTTAGTGTTCAGATCCAATGTCAAGGCATTATACTATGAGCAGGGATGGATGAACAAGGAGGGCCTGATTCAGCTTAGACATAAAAAAAGAAGTGTATAAGGAGTGGAAGCGGGGACAGGTGACCCAGGAAGAATACAGAGACTCTGAGAAATATGTAGGTATGGAATCAGGAAAACAAATGTGACTTGGAGTGCTCTTGGGATCGTGTCGAAATCTCCCCCGACAGATGTCTTCCTAAAATAGGTATTATTTTTTTATCCGCGAACAGTCAGTAGCCTGAAGAAGTTAGAGAAAGAAATTAGAATAAATTGATTTTGTTAAAAACAGGCAAAAGAATTGGTATGGCTGGCTTCTGAGAAGTATTGGAGATAATAGGTTTTTCTTCTGCTTCTTGGTAATGCCACAGTGCTAATTAGGGCCAAGTTTATGAAAGAAACTGCTGGAAGCAGCCAGCATAGGTCAATGGCATATTCATAAGGCCAGAACATTTTAGACACCAGTAGCTGGTGCAGGCACTGACCACAATGGCAGCCAGCAATATTTCTGCTGGGCACAAGTGAAAAAATAAAATAAAATAAAATAAAATAAAATAAAATAAAATAAAATAAAATAAAATAAAATAAAATAAAATAAAATAAAGACTGGGTTTTTCCTGTCATGTCTCATTTCTTCATGCTGTTGCCAAAGGCTATAGGTCAAATATGACTTCAGCAAATGATCTTTTTCTCATTTCTGGACTGCTCTTCCCTTGAGCACTGAGGCACATAGGACCCCTCTGATTATGCTACAGGAAAAACTCAAGTAGTTTCTCAAGCTCCTTGGTACTTAGAGACAAAATTATTAAGGGCATCTACATCTACATCAGCCTCCTTCTAGTTCCCAAGGGATAATCTAGTTCCCACAGCGCTCCAGTAGACAAGTATGTTTGTGTAGGTGTCATTGTATGTGAGCAAGAAGATGGTTCTAATCTCTATTTTTTTTTAAAAAGTCCATTTTTATATATATGCACACACACTCATATAAACATCTATTTATCTATCTATATACCCTTCTGATTTTGGGGTGTTTGAAATGTTTGTATTTAATATAGGAGGTGCCCAGTCAAGGGAGCTAGTGATATATCCACTCAGGTACAATGATGCTGCACAAAGCAGGATGTAAATGTTACTCGCTTTGTAATTAGCTATTAAGACCAACAACTAATGCTCACAGAAGCCTTTGAAAGACTATTTCTAATGATATTGACATTATGCTATTCACATTTCCGCTAGCATGTTTTCTATTAAGATTATTTATGTATCCCTTAAAGAAAGGGCTCATGCTCTCTATCTGTCTGTTCTGACAGCTACATTAAATTTATCTAATGAACATTTTAGCTATTAAACATGGAACAATTCCAGTTTAAGCATGCATCAGAAAGTTAGACATTGATTACAAAAACAAGCTTAAGAAAATTAAAGACAACTAATTAATGGACTGTTTCACCGTTTGTCAGAAGTCATTTCTTCTGAAACGTACTAGAGCTAAAGACCAAATTTACAAATGCAAAATAATCATGGTTCTGCAAACAGATTCTTCCAGAAAACTTGGCAATAATTTCTGCAGGGAATAAAAGCTAATTATAAAGGCGTGCCCCACCTTGGCAATCCAAGCCATGCTGAGCTCTGGTCCTTGCTGAGACCATGAGGCAGGTCACAACCAACAAGAGAAGGTCCGATGCTAATGGAGAGAGACACTGCAAGTCTGAGGGGTAAAACAAGAGAGATTTAACAAGGGATCTGCACTGCAAGCTGCATGGGTATCCCAGGGGACCCTGTGGAGGGGTCGCTGATGGGAGATTTCTGGAGGCACAAGTTGGACACATGACTTGCTGCATGCTAAGAGCACCTTAAATGCTCTAGAATTATTTCCTCATCTGTGCCAACCTTGAGAAACTTCTGTCTGAAACATTACGAGCAAAAGGAAATATGCTTGCCCAGTCCTGATAGAAATCAGGTCAGTGTGTAGTTTCACATGATGCTACCACATACTCTGCTAGTAATTTACTTCTCCACTGATCTTATGCAGGTGTTCTCACTACACCTGTATCTAAATTGAATTCTTATTTTTCATTAAACTAGACCATTTTGGAGAATATATTTTTTACACTCCTATATACTTGTATTTACAACATGGAAGAGGAAAAAATTTTCACTGAGATATCAGATTTCTCTTCTTGGCTTTTATCTGTCACTTCCAACCTTTTGTTCTTGGTCTCAGTACTTGAGAGTGATGAATCATGTTCACCATTTCAGTCAGTCAGTTGAGCAATTAGATTCACAAAAGTATTGTTACATTTTTGATCTTGAAATATTTAGTCTAAGTTTGTGTTTTAGTTTTAGAATTCCGTGGTTTTCAAATAGAAAAAGAATACTGGGAAGAGAAAGGTGGAAAAAAAGAAATGATTGAAAAAAACTTTTTTTTAAAGCAATAATGCAGTTCTCACCCTAGAGCATGAAAAAACATCCAGAATTCAAGAAGGAACAACAAGTCTGAGCAGACTCTTCCCTTTTGATCATCAGATCCCCCCAAATAAAAAAGATTCTCTCTTGCCATAAATACCCCTCCATCTGTCCCTCACACACCAATTTATCAGTGTCCAGTCCCATACGACAGTATGATACAAATCTCATTCACAGACCTCATATTTCATAAAGCATCAAACCCAAATAATTCAGGACTTTCAAGAGATATTCAAGGATCATAAAACACGTCTTACAGCAAAGCTTTAGGAACTACTGAAATCTGAAAATACAATCTTTTAAGGTTGGAGGAGAGTCACTAGACTAGAGCTAACATTTTTTCTCTATCCAGATAAGTAAGACAGAACATAGTTAATAAAATTACCACTCCTATAGTAGATTTTTCACACATGCAGGAAAAGAAAAGTGACTGTCTACAAATCAAAAATGACTGTCATACATTATCTATATAAGTTAAATGTTTGTGGCTCCTTACACAGAAAACGTATTACTGATTGCAAACCGAATTACTGTATCCACGAGACAAATGCAGAATGGATTCACTGATTGGAAGCTGCAGGTAGACAAATAATTTAGGCTAGAAATACAATACAGTGCTTAACCACTGGACATGCATCACTAGGGATATAACTAAATCTTAGTATTTTTCTTGTTCCATAAGTAAGTGGAACTCCATAACGAGTGGAATAGCAGATTCAGGAACCTCCTTGGCAGCACTGTTGGAACACAATAATGTGAGCTCTCTGCCATGTGCACATGAGTGGGTACTGCAATGGTATCCACCTTACAAGGCAGAAAATACCAGCAAAGGATGTAGAAAATAGCAGAATCAGTACTGAAGGGCTATATAGACATTATTGCAAAGCACAGAGGACTCATTAATTCACCAAAAAGGGAGAATTCTGGGACTTTATAGATGTCTTCCTCCATCAGTGACACCATCCTAAACAGCTCTCTTGCTCTAAATGGTGTTTGTAAGGTAAGTGATGGCATCTATACATAGATGCCTAGCTTCCCACTAAACAAGAATAGGAATTAATTTTTGAGACAGTGATGTTTTACCTCCCACGTGCTAGGTGAACATTCGTTGCCAGTTGAAAAGGAAGCAAACACTTGGCTGTGCAGGCAGAGTGCCCCTTTCTCCATCCCAGGTGGTAAGCACTGAGCATGTGGTCATGCCTTAGCAGACTGCAACAGTAATTACATTAAGAAAAAATGCATCAATTAGGTGATTAAATGGCACTCTGGGAGACTTCTAGCAACTTTTCTTCCCTGGAACAGGCAAGACAGGGTCAGGCCAAGATTAGTGGCAGGCAATCCCACAGAATCAGTGTGCTATGGCTGGTGCATGAAGTCTGTGCTACAGATTTGAGCAACCATGGAGTCCTGGATTACACAGAGATTATTCTAATACTTTCATTCACTTAAATCCTGCTTTTCTCCAATGTAGTTGATACTATTACAAGGAGAAAGGAGTCAACAGGGCAGGAGCATAGTCACCATCTTCTGCCGAGGAGAGGGAATCAGAAAAATCCCCTTTGTTGAACTCTGATGAACAGTGTGTGATTGGCACCATCACATTGGAGTGGATAGGGATGCTCTGTGCATACACAGCAGCTTGGGAAAGGAGGAGCAGAAGCCTCACAAGGCATTTCTTAATTAGGAAGATTTCATTTCTACAGATTAACATATTTATTATACTCATTAATCATCCCTCTCTGTCCTACAACAGCATAGCTCTAAACAATAAGCATTCACTGCCCTCCTTTGCCAGAGTGAGGTGGGAGACATACACCAAAGGAACCAGCATCTTTCAGAAGAACCTCTCATCAGAAAGTCTCATTCTACTCCAGTGCCACTGGCAGGGAACCAGGAATGTCTTTGTGAAACTGTGAAACTGTGGAATGTCTTTGTGAAACTGTGACAACACCATTGCCACAGGGGCTTGCACTGGACATTCTCATCCTATCTGGGCTGGATGGCTTTCTCATTCTTGTCTGGCTGTGAATCTCTGGGGAGGTACAGAGCTGTACTTGCTGTCAGTGCCATATCTATAATATCCACATTCATTGTTTTCAATGGACTCCAGGAATCCACTTGCTGACCACAGACTATACCATCTTAGGCACTCTGGATTCCTATAGGAGATTCCCAACTTCCAGGTGAGCTAGAGTTTCCACCTCTCCCTTAAGGTGTAGCACCACCCTCTCCACCAGAACCTGCTCAGACACTGATGCATTGACACTACAGCGTCACTATCTTTTTGTGCCGTCTCCCTGCTCTGCTGCTCTTCCTCCCCTCTATCTTCTCCATGTCCTCTAGATCTTCTGCAAAAAATGAGGATTGCTAGAGGAGTGATTTCTGGAAGATCCACATGTCATTGACATGCCCAGCAAGCAGTATATTCCTAACCAGCAGGGTAAGATAGAATCTCCACACTTTTGAGAGTTATTGGAGCTCCAGCAAAGAGATGAGACTCCACACAGTGCTAGGAACTTCAAACAGCTCCTACCCAGCACTACCTGAACTCTTTAGTTCTTCAGAGGGCCAGGAGGCTGCACTTGCCTATATTCTGTTGTCAAAGTATGTTTAATACATGCCTAATGCATAGGTGGTCTCCTTGTTTTATACTATAATTATAAAAAAAACCACCTCAAAATAATCTTATAATGAACTTAAAAATGATCTTAAATGTAAAGCAACAAAAAAATATCAACCTGACAGAATGGCTATATATGAGAAGTGAGATCTCTTCTTGTCATTTGTAGTCGTTCTTGTGGTTTCGGACAGTTCCTGTCCTCACACTTACAGACTTACTATCAGACTAATAAGTCACAGACTTGTCCCTCAGCACTCTCACATGTGCCCCGCAAAAGAAGTTCTCACATGTTCCTCTACAAAGAATTCAAAGAAAAGGCAAACAAGCCAGATCCAATCTGAGATAACCAGCTCAACTGCTCCAGATGGAACACTGACCCAATATCTCTAAAACCTGTACCGCAGTTGCCATGGTTTGGTTCCTTCACAGTAAGGAAGGATGCTTTTCTGTCTGCAGAGGTTCCCCTGCACCAAATGAGGGTATATGCTGCTCTGCAGTAACCATTAATCCAGGGCCCAATGGGGAAGGAATCTGGTCTGGTGATGTCCAGGGTGATGTCTGTCTACTGATTCTGATCAGCCAATCCTACACAGTGAATTCTATATTTTTCACCCATTCTGTCCTGTTTCTTTTTTTTTTCATCTTTTCCCTTTGCTAAAGTTAAGCTGCACCCTGCTAGGAGATAACCTAGATCATGAAGACCGTGGTACATGGCAGTACAAAGCATTCAAATATAAGCAACCTAATTACTGTCCATACATCTGTGGACATACTGTCCATGCCTCTGAAAGAGAAACAGCAAGTTGGCATTTTCTTCCCTTCCTACAATTCTCTGTACAGCCATCAGCATGAAAGAAAACACAATCATCTCCCACTTTCTTCCTCAATGGCCTAACTCCATGAGTCGTGAGAGTGAGAAGACCCACTGTGAAGCTCACAGCATTTGAGAACCGCATGCAGTCACTAAAAGGAGAGTGTCTTGGAGTGCAGCAGGGATTTCACTACGTTAGCAGGAGTCTCTGGAAGGATGAAGCCGAGCAGGGAAACCTGGAAGCAGAGAGTCACAGACATTCAGTGGCCAAAAGTCACACAAGAAGCAGCCCTATTTCAGTGAGCTATGAGGAAAGAGGTTTCAGAAGACCTAAGGTCCTCTCAGGGTGCAAATGCCATTGACTTCCTCCCCAGTAAGTCTGCTTGGTTGTGGAGCACAGATCCAATGGCTCCTTGGAGCTCAGTAGTACTAAACTGGATTCAATTTAGTTCAGTTTCAGTTCAGACTTTGTGGCAATGAGACCAGTCACCCACCCTCAGTGCTAGTCAACTGCAAATGGATGTTGCAGTTCCATGCTACCCTGTGTCTATACCATGTGTCTGTACCCAAGCAAAGAGTAATTCTGGTCACTGTTGTTCCATCCCACCCTCAGGGTCAACAGGCAGTTGCCCTTCCTCTTCAAGCAGATATTTTCCATTGTGTTGCCTTTTCCCCCAGAGCTATTATCTGATACTAGTCTGCTGGACAAAACTGCTATCAAATAATTCAGCTAATTACATGATTGAATTGCTTTGTGCCTTTTAGAATAATACACAGTGACCTAGCTAGAGTTAGGAACACAGAGACATTGAATTAACCAAAAAGGACGTAGGCTTATAGAAATGTCAGGATGGCTCCACTCACTCCCTAGCATTTACTACGGTGTTGATCACACAGGTCTGTTCAGCTACTGCAGTGGTCGTCCTTGGTTTGTGCCACAGAGGAAGATGCAAATGGGGCCACATCTGAGGTCATGTAGTCAAAGGGCACAGATACAGCATAGCTTTGAAGCCCGACCCAGAACTTGCAGGCACATTTCTGCTCTCTAATCTGGGACTTAGAAAGAAGAATATGAGTTTTCCTCACTCTGAGGTGCCTCATGACTTTGTTTTTCCCAGAAAAGCCATGTTCCTACTCCTAGGAACATGTGGCAAGTGTTCCTAGGCAAATGAGGAGCACTTGGCAAGTGAGACAGAAAGAAGGCCTTATATGAGGAAAAAGCACCTTGTTTACAAAGCCTAGAAAGAAGCCAGGGCTAAACTTTATCAGCCCCTCTGCAGAGTTGTACCTTATGGAGTTCTTGGGGAAAGATGGTCCAGTGGGATCAAATGCACAGAGCATGTGCAGGACTAGGCTCTGCCACCTTTCCCCCAAACAGCACTGATGACAGATCTGCGGCAAATTGGGAGGCTTCACTTAAATCAACAAGCACTAGGCAGAGCCAACTGTGCCCCAAGGGAAAGAACCAGTTTCTGTTTCTTTGTACATGCAGAACTGCAGAAGTCAAGAGGTTGTTTCTACTTCTGGACTTGCTAAAAACTTTTTCCTAAAGATCTACTAGAGGTCACAGTCTAAACTAGCAGGCTATACAGTTTTCTGGGAGACTATTCATATGTTGGAAGCTGTGAAACAAAATGCCATGAATTTTTTTAAGTCCTCAAAGACAACCCATTAAATGCTAAGCTAATTTCCTCACTAAGTAGAGAAGAGAGGATGCAGATGTATGGGGAGGAATCTCTTCTTGTGTCTCCACTGGACTCATGTAATTATGATTTCAAGAGACCAACTGTTCCACAGAATCGAGTCACAGCACAGATCATGGTGTTGGCATGAGAGCTGACAGGAGATAATCAAATTGTATTCAAGCGGATGCAATAACAGAGGAAGATAAATGAGTGGGAGTTGGGAGAGAAGCAGCAACAATGAATAGGGACTGTAGGGCCTGATAGATTAAGCAAGATAAAAAGCAATAAATATGTACATTTCTAGCAAACAAGGATTAATGGGAAATAGAGGATATTGCAAGGATTTGAGAGGTCTATTGTAGCCAGAAAGAGGAGTACAGGCTGACAGAACTAACAAGATGTTATTAAGAAACAGAAATGGAGGCTGATAAGCTTTACACCAGAAGGAAAACTGAAAACCATACTGATGAGACTCCATTACATCAGTTGGGTAAGAGAAAGACAGAAATGCTGCTGTACTGTGGGGACAAGTTGATGTCACTGCACAGGGAGTGATATCCTCATGCTCTCTGCACAAAGCTGCATGGTACAGAGGTACATTGTGATGCTGTTGTGGTTTGATGGGGAAACGAGGGGGAGGCAAATTTGTTGAGATGAATCTCCTTGCATTCCAGTCTATTCTCAGAGGTTAGAGGGACTGAGGGCAGATGGACTCATCTCTTAATAGGGATAACGAATACTGTGCCAACTATACGCCCGACCTTGATGGTATCAGGTTCACCCACAGTCTGCTGACTGTCGGTCCAATTGCCTTCCTAGGAGCGAATTGAGTTCTCCAATAATGTGATCAACTATTAGCTCGATTCTGGCAATATTGGATTCACTCACAGTCTGCTAACCGTTGGACCGATTGTCTTCAAGACAAGTGGTCGAGTTCCTAAACAGCGCAATTTATTCAAATGCAACATTTAGAAAACAGCGGATTCCACACATACCAGCCATCCTGGAATTGGTAACTGTCTCTTACTTCAAGCAATCCTCTGCAATGCCAGAACTTCTGTCAGGCTCCATCTTTCTCCAAGTCCTCCCTCTTCTTGAGCAATTCTCTCACACACAGAAGGACTTATTCCTGTAGGAACTGTAGTTCCCCCAAGTCAGCTGTCTGCATGCATGGAACTTGCTGCCAGACAGTGCAGGAACTAAGACTTTCTTCTCCCAACCTAGGAACTATGATACCCTTAGATATCACCCTGAGGAGGCAATCTCCCACTGAGCAGCACTGGCTGCTCAGTTCTATCGCTCACACAGAAGCAGAGCTTTGTTCTCTCTCTTTTTCTCCTGACCTCCAAGAGCCCTTCACGAGGAGCTGCAGAGTGAAGCTTGCAGCTTGACCCTGCTGCACCTATGCAGAGCTGCTTTGTCAAAAATCTTTACTCACAGAGCTGTGGCCTTCTGCTACCCTTGCGGATACTCAGAAAGGGGAGAAAGGGGAAGGAGGATCATTTGGCAGCCCGAGTCCTCCTTGCTAGGAGAGACTCTTAGAGAAGAGGAGCACAGGGAGCACAATAGGCAGTTCTGGCCAAGGTTAGGAGCGCGAATGACTCATCCTGATAAACTGTCCACTAGGCAGTGAGAGATTGGAGCCATTTATTAAATGTAATTTCCCTTTTCCCATCAGACTGTAACGTCTGCAGTGATAAAATGAATTAACAACTGCAATTAAACCCAAACCTGCCCTGTTTCCTCAGGATGAGTTATCAGGAGATGGGTTTTGTAATGGTGCTCTCTAAAACAAGGAAGAGCTGGTGAGAGGAAGCTGAAATGTCAGGCTGTCTCCTGAGCTCTAAGTCAGCTTGTCTTCTTAGGTAAAAAAAGTGTCAGGAGGCTTTCAGAGAGAGTTTATCTCCAAAGAATGTAGGGAGTCAAACTCTATTCACAGGAAGAAATCCTGATGAGTTTAAGAAAGCCAGGGTTGAGGATCCATTCCTGAGACTGCAGGGACTCCAACATACTAGCCTGGGTTCATGTCAGGAGCCAGAGGATGAGGAATGCCTTACCTGGCCCTATATGCATGCAGCAGGAATTATTTCAGGATCTCTCAAAACCCATGAACAAGTGGAGATTCTCATTGGAGTACATGATGCAATGGTTACAACCTGCACCAATAAGGCACCATGTGCCATCCTCCAGAGACTAGTCCCAGGCCCAGGATGACAGCGCACCCAAACTCACAGTGTGTTGGAGCACCAACATGGGCAGCAGAGGAGGGACTGATATCCCAGTCCAGTATCATCTATTATGAGCCACGAGAGATGCCATTCCCTCATCCTGGAGATACCATGGGTTCTCCAGAGACAGTCTCTGCTCCATCAACACTACCTTGGTGTGCTGCAAGACAGGAACATTGGATATGGCAGGATAGTCAGAGCTAGGGGCTTTGGCATGTATGGCGAAACATGTGTTAGTGACATATAATAATCAACAGGGCTGAGAGAAGTAACAGGTCAGTAGCAGTAACAGTGAAAAAGTGAGCAGTTAGATGGAAAATGGACTTACTTTCTGCATCCATTTTCAGGTATCAGATTTCTGTTGTGAAATGTTCATTTATCTCCACTGACAGTAAGGGAGATCCATGGGAAAAAGCTCAAAATGGAGTACTTGGCGCTGCCGATGCCCGAATTTTTAGTGGAATGAGTCCTATCTCTGCGAGCCTTCTCTGTTGACCTGGAAAAAAACCCATGTAGGATGTGCTCTTGATTAAATCAATCATATTAAGCAACTGACTTAAAAGAGACATTTATACAGAGCTTCATTATTTCATGTCTGTGTGGAGGTATAGAGAGAGCAAAGCATCAGTGTTTTCAAGAAGATCCCAACTATAACCAGGGATATAACTAGCTCCTCAGGGCAGGAGGCCACTTTTTATTCACTTTGTGCCATGACAAGCACAGCAGAGGGATGCTCTGGCACATTAGCCTCCTAGATACTGCTGAGGTACAAATCAGGGGCAGCAGAACTCCTTCCTTGTGTTACACTTACAGAGACTATGCTTTGGGAAACCAAGTTAGCATAGTAATGGTCATTTTCACTGCTACAACAGACTTTTATGTCCTACTCTGAGGTTGAACATCTATGAAAATGAATCATTCAAAGGCAAGTTATTCACTAGCAGGTGATAGTCTGTTGAGCAGCTCAGGAATATTTCTTAGATTATTTTAGAGCAATTTGAAAACAGTGAGGAAATAAGGAGAAATACAAGTCTAGATCAGAGTGACTGTCTCTTTCAGTGATGTTTTCTAAGTCTTTTGCTCACCTTTTCTCATCCACTTCCATTCACTCCATTGTGTTTGACAACTGATATATTGCGTGTCTCACTTTTGGGGAACTCAACTTGGGACACCTTGCACTGAGTTTTCTCAGGCCCTGACTACTAAACTTTGGCAGTCAAGGACAGAAAAGCACCAAAGAAAGTCACTTCTGTGAACATTCCTGCCTGCTGCATGGAACTGAGAGTGGAATTTGTACAGGAAGATGCTGGCCTCTGGGTGCCCCCATGTGATGCAGGTGTCCATCTTTGTGCTTGAGGTTGAAAACTTTGGAGGTTTTCAAAATCAGATTGAACATTCTGAACTGATCTCAAGCTGATCCTACAATGGGCTAGAGGTCCTCAAGGCCCTTAATTTCCCTATACTACTATGAGTCCCCTAGTCATGAATGTGATCATAGCTCTGTGTTTTTTCACATCAGAGCTACTCTATGGCAAAATATTGTCTATTTAGCATGTATCTGTCACTGGATGCTTTTAGCAGTAATTAATCAGTGGTTCCTGTTAGACTAACTGCAAATGTCTCTAGACTGGACTCTGGAAGAGCTGTCTGCTGCAGAAAATATGGGGGCAGCCAATCTTGCAGCAGCATATAGGAACATCCTCAATACAGGTCCCTTGCAACACCAAGGAAACATTTCAGAATGAAAACATTTGTTTTTTCATACCAGAAGCTCTTCAGGGATTTGTACGTTTTTTCTTTAACTAAGTATTTGTCATGGACAACAACAATGCTACATTAAGGAAATAAAGAGAAGATTAGCACTTGAGGGGAATTTTTCATTTTGCCTCAGGCAGCACTTAAAACCTCTTCATTGGGCCTTTGGCCTTCTTATTTCTTGAATGAGCTACTTTCCTACCCAACTGAGACAACAGCGTCGCATCAGTGCAGGAATAATAATAATAATAATAACAACAACAACAGCAACAACAACAACAATAATGTGGAAATAATCATATTTAATTCAACTTCTTTATATTTAATTCACCTTCTTTTTTATAGAAAACAAGCAGGATGACTGTGTTGCTGTAGACACACAATCTGGCACAGAGCCGAAAGTTCTTTCCTTAGCTTCCAAGTATCTGCTGAAATGTCAAGGAAAGAGAGAAGCCCCTCTATTTAAAAACTGCATTTGCTTTCATCCTCCAGAGGTACTTCTGGCATCCTCATGCCAAAGGAGGAAAACAAATCTTATTGTATAGCTCCAAGAGCTACATTTTACAACAGACTGATTGTGATTTAATAACAGGGGCTTCATAGAAATACTGAATGTTTTACGTAAAATGGAGATCAGAGCCAGAACACTCAAGAAAGGAAAAACCTTTCAGAGAGACTGTATCCAACACGAGACTGAAAGATTAATATAGGCTTTATCCTCTGAGATTCTCCCTGTTTGTGTATTTTTAATTTACTCACTGTTATGGATAGGAGCTTTGAACATCTAAATAAGTGATTCAATTGCATGCATTCTGCATCAGATTTAATTTTCACATATTAAAGTATTATCTTATAATGCTATTTGTGCCTGTGCCTCATTAAATGTATCTGCAGAAGAATTTTTTTTATATATAAATTTTGACAGTTAAGATACATGTTGCTAAACATAAAATAGCAAATGAACTATTAATGAGGCAGAATTACTTGAGAGAAGCAAATCTCAAAAACACTGGTGCAAATGATCTGCATGAACCATTGGCTCTTCTCTTCTTTTCTGAAAAAGATAGCATCTTAATGATCTCCCCACCAATGTTGAGGCAAAAACAACGTTCCAACACAGATAGACTTAATGTTTGCATCCTCCTTACATTTCTGTAGAGTCTAATGGTTTCTCAGGTTTTCACAGATTAGAAAAAGACCCTTCTTAATTTGTCTGGCAGCGCTGAAATTAGTGAATCACCTCCAGTCCCCTCTGACTCTTGGTACAAAGTGTGGTACTGGTCTGTGTGCCAGATAGCTATGGACAGACCTTGCCAGACTTCTTTCCCCTTAGCTCAAACAAATAATTCTTGTCTATTTTGGAAAGATGATACCACTCTAATAAGATCATAAATATAAACACAACTAGATATTAGGCTGTGCATTAAATAATTATAGATGAAATCTCCTTACACACCACCCATATTTTATTAGGCAATGTATTTTTGAAGTCAGCCAATGTGAAAAACGCTTACAGCTACACAAATATGCCCCAGATGACTTGGATTTTAAGGCTGATTGACAACTCTTCACTTTAGAATATATATCACATTACTTTGGGAATGGAAGTATGGATAAAAAGACAACATTGTGAAGTCTTTCCTATAGACAACAGTTAAGTGAAGAGCCTAGTATTCCCCTTTCCAAATAGACTGTAGCTCAGAAACACGATGGTATAATGCATTCTATCAGATTGGGGTAACGCTCAGAGGATGAGTGCTGATAAAAGAGATGGATCTCTGATCAGATCACGTCTGATGCTCCTGTCTGACAGCACCCTCAGCAACACTTCTGGAGCTGCTGTTGTAGTTTGTTACCTACCTGTGGAGAAATCTTGAATTACAGATATGTATACATACACACATATATATTTTTATTTATATGTAATCATACATACACACATATAGGATTAATTTTATTTGTCATTTTGATTTTACTCCTCCTTACTCCTTCTTCCTTGCAAAGAAATTGCAAGATCCCACATCCACTCACAGGCTGATCTTGAGCAACTTATCACCTGACTTGAGACTTGATATCACTGCAAACACTGACCACCTTATATGTAGTCCTGCTTCAAGCTAATACACAGAAATAAAAGCAGGAGAGATTGGTACCAGTTGTAGGACTAAAAGAAATGATCTGGCTCACCTGCCTTCCTCTTTGAGAAAAAACAACCGCTCCCAAGTGAAACGACACAGGTATAACTTTCTGCAGAACAAAGTCATTTTCAGTTTTGGATGAATGTTCTACTCGCTGAGTCATACTGATGATCTACAGGATGGTGGGATAATACTGCTAAGTTGTGTAGAATCAGGTTGAATAGAGAGGGAAACATGAAATAGAATTTATTTCTATTTCAGAAACTGAGTTCTGTCAGTCAAAGTCACGTCCATGGAAATGCATTGTTCAGGGGAGTTGAGTCAATGAATTTAAAATGGGATGTGTTAACGTCTCTTTTGGGATGGTAAATTCTCTCTCATCCCATGGATGCAATGGTTTACACATAGACATGTGTGGGTGATTAATAATAGGTAACATTGCAAAGAAAGCAAATCATTTCGAATCTCATCTATGGATCTCCCTCATTGCTTTTCACTGGAGTCTTAGGTCACTTGTCAATATTACGGTAAAACAAAAATTAATGTCTTCAACATGATTAGAATAGAATTATAGAATTGTAAAGGTTGCAAGGGACCTTTAGAGAGCACCTAATCCAAACCCCCTGCATAGGCAATGTCACCTAGAACACATTACACAAGATTGTATCCAAGCAGGTTTGGAAAATCTCCAAAGAAGGAGACTCCACAACCTCTCTGGGTAGCTTGTTCCAGTGCTCTGTCACCCTCACTGTTAAGAATTTATTTCTTAAGTTCTTGTAGAACTTCCGGTGCTTCATTTTGTGGATATTTCCTCTAGTCCTACCACTGATCATCACTGAAAAGAATCTGGCCCCATCCTCCTCACTCCCTTTCTTAAGGTATTTACATACACTGAGTTGATCCCCTCTCAGCCTTTGGGCTCTCTTCTTTGGGCTCAACAGGCCCAGCTCCCTCAACCTTTCATCATAGAGCAGATGTTCCAAGTCTTTGATCATCCTCGCAGCCCTGCGCTGGACTCTCTCCAGCAGCTCCACATCCCTCTTGTACTGGGGAGCCCAGAACTGGACACAGACCAGATATGGCCTCACCAGGGCTGTGTATGGGGGACGATCCCCTCCCTCGACCTGCTGGAGACGCTCTTCCTAATGCACCCCAGGATCCCATTGGCCTTCTTGGCCACCAGGGCACTGCTGTCTCATGGTCATCTTGTCGTCCACCATGACACCCAGGTCCCTCTCTGCAGAGTTGCTCTCCAGAAGGTCAGTCCCCAGCCTGTACTGGTGTCCAGGGTTATTCCTCCCCAAGTGCAGGACCCTGCACTTGCCGTTACTGAATTTCAGGACGTTTCTCACTGCCCATCTCTCCAGCCTGCCCAGGTCTCTCTGGATGGCAGCACAGCCCTCTGGGATATCATCTGTTCCTTCCAGTTTCATAACATCTGCAGACTTGCTGAGAGGGACCTCCATCTCTTCATCCAGGTCGTTGATGAATAAATTGAACCGGACTGGACCAAGGACTGACCACTGAGGGGCACAGCTAGCTACAGGCTTCCAACTAGGCCTCCATTATTGGTTGGCCTTACATTTGAAGAGACTTAGAGACCTCTAGGTGTGCATTAAATATTTATACTGTATTTGTTTTTTTTAATGCATATTCTTTACAAGCCTCAGAGTTTATGAGTTAGTTGACAAGCCTTACAGAATTTTCTCAAAGTTGTTTCAGAGATCTGCTCTGCACCTTAGACTTGGTTTTGATTTTATTTTCACTGCAACCAGAAATACTGTCACTACTATGCAGGATAAGTTGTGAAACTACACATATATAATTTTAATGTCACTGTTTTAAAATGGCTTTATGATATGTTTGCATTTTAGTTTTACTGTTGGAATGATAGTATTCTATTTGGGTCATAGCTGAGTCCCTGCACCATAATAAAATTTATATTTAATAGGAATAATTTTGTTTGTTGTGTGGCTATGTAAGATTTATTATACCCCTAACAATTTTTGCTTTAAAGTGGCAAGGTTTTCCAAATACTGTGATAAGTAGGAGTATTGTTGTCATTCAGTCACCATAATTGGCTTTTGAAATAGAGATTTCCGGCTCCTGGGATATTTACAAGCAAGTTGTGACATTTTTGACAGACCAGGCAAAGTTGCTGACTCAAAAAAGCTTATTTTTGTGACTATCAGCAGCATGACCTCTCCAGTTTGAAAAGAAAAAGAAGTGATTGTTCTGCTTAGAGCTGGCACTGAGATTTCATATTCTTTCTCATATTCAAAGCAGATTTCTAATGCCAGCTGGTAACAGAAACTGCACTTAAAGGGATATATTTTTGTGCTGCACCATCCATTCAAACAGGTCAGGAAAGTTTCTGGCTTAGGAAATCTATTGCTCTGATTAACTTATGAGTGTGGAAGTACAGAAGCCCAGACAGTGTCAAAATTCCCACTTCTTATTATCAAAGGATTTTTAGAAAGGCTATATCTTATCCATTGTCACACTTGTAAATGTCATACCCACTCTATGAACATACATATTTTCTGGGTGCAAAGAATCAGTCTTACCTGCCTCACTGAATGACAGTACTGCATTCAGAGCTGTTTAAATAAGTCATACTTTTGATCAACTTTCTGACACTGAGTCCAAAGATTTCCAACGCTTGCAATTGAAGATAATCTAATAAAATGATCTTGATTTTTTAAATTCAGACATTTCTAGTCTGCAGCCAGTTCTCTGTGAGTTTTCACATGACTTCTTGATTTCTGAACATGAAATTCTTGTTCTCGTGTCTTTCTCTTGCTGAGGTTCCAGTCTGTATCATTATCAAAGTTGTGACAGGCACTACAAAAATGGTGGAGTTTTCACATCTGAGATTTACACCTGCAGCTCTTCAGGAGCCTAACAGCAGCACTGAGGTTCAGCACAGCTGGAAAAAAATAACCACCCTAGCTTAGGTTTAGGTTCCAAGGTGGAAATGACTTCTGTTGGCAAACTCATATCCGAGGAGGTAGCCATAGAAACATTCTCAGCGGCTTGTGTGGAAGATTAAAAGTTGTAAGAAGGCAGGAACAGGCTCAGGATTAGCCTTTATTTGTGCAATGGCATCATCCTGGCAAGGGAGTATTAAAGAAATGCTCTAATTCTACATTTTTAAGGATCTGCCTCCATGCAATGGTAGCTGCTTCCCAGCCAAATGAAGGGATCTCAGAGATAGAAAATCAGAATATGCTCATCATCACATTTTTTAGCTCTTGCTGTTGAATTATTAAATGCTTATACAGACATTGGAGTGTCCAGTGTAGGCAGCTGTATCAGGCACAGTAAAGTTGATGATGCATTTCAAGCCACTGAGATAAGGTCAAGTCTAAATTTTGGAATAGGCTTCTACTTTTAAATATGGGAAGAGTTGAACCTTGGGAAAGGAGAGAAGAAAGACTACCCGGTGAAATGGGAGATGATCTACTATCACAGATGGAGTTTACTTCGCCAAAGGACATGACAGCTCTGCTTACTTGACGCCATAGAACTCCGAAGACAGAGGACGTGTTTTAAGTTTGGACAGTGATTCTTTCACCATCACTGATGTTGGTGAAATGTAAATGCTGTCAGAACAAGATTTGACTCAATAAAATAATCCAGACAATTCTGGACTTAAATCTGATCTGAAGGGACAAAACTGCCATCAGCCCATGCTCCCATGAAAAGAAAAGACAAAGTGAAATTTGACTCTTAACTGCCTTCTGTAAATTGAGCTCACATTCCCCAAATCCATGTTCATATCTGCCCCTATAGACATGATGCCCCCATGATACAGTTTTCTCTTGTCCTTAAAAATGTGTGCCTTTTCTATAACATGTCAAAACATTCTATAAAAGAATTATTTCCCACTGCCTTTGCACAGATGCAAGAGAAGGTACAAACCTTGAGTCACCAGTGCCACATCCTCAAAAGGCCCATTTATAGACCTCCCTTCCAGTAACTTCTACCTGCACGCAAATACAAATTAAAGCCATCAAAATCCATATACTTTAGAAGTGTAGCCCTCCATGCACTGTACTTGTTATGATAAATAACTTTAATGAATCGTTTGACATGAACATGAGGAGAAATCATTGTAGCCTGCAACTACGCAGAGTGTAGAGAAGATTGAGAGGGAAGTGTTCTCACATCAGGATTGCTTTGATACACCATGGAAAAATTCTTGGTTTGACTCCAACTGTTTTTGTAATCTCTATTGACCTTCACTGCTCCATCATACTATTGCAGGATGCAAACTTGACTGCTGCTACCAGGAAAAAAAAGTATTTGAAAGACAATTTCATATTTTAAAACCATGATAATGTCTTGCTGATGGTAAAACAAGCAGTGAGGCATGTATGCTCCGCTTCTCGCTTATTTGTCTTTTTTTCTCTTTGTAAAAGAGTAAAACACCAGGCAGAATCAAAGCCAAACAAATCAGACCCACTTATCCTCTTGCAACATATGTTACTGCTAATAAATTTTTGCTGATGATCTATTTGAGGGGTTCATGCTTCTGCCCTTTCCCATAGTGTCTGGACAGCTCCTGTATAAAATTAATAACAAGAATTAAATCTCCAGTGGGCTCCAGGCAATTTCTGATCCTTTTGCCTCTCAAGGACAAAGCTCTGCTCTGTGTGCGTTTAATGGGGCTCTGCTAAACACAGCAGTGTGGAGGAGAGGCATTGTTTTTTAAAGTAAAGAATTTTAGAGCCTTTGAAATATAGTCCCAGCACAAATGAAAAAACAAACATTTATATATTGTTCATGGATAATTCTAGAGGGGAAAATTATATGCAACCAATAAGAGCATTTAATTTTGGCAAAATGTATTGTGATTTTGATTCTTAAATTGTATAATCAATTACAATATATTATATTATAAACTATGCTATGCAATGCTCCCTGCAATCGAGAGGATAATAGTTTCAAAATGAAAAGTGAAAATTTTCCACTGCAATATCTTGCAGGAATCAAAAGCAATGGCATCCTGGAGTCTGTGAGAGGAGACACCAGGAAACACGGTCATATATCAGAGACTTACTCCATGAATTTCTCCAGGGGAGAGGGATGTGAGTGTGATCTGGTAGGCAAGAACGGGTGAAAAATGTGTTACAAGGAGCCCTGGTTGACTGATATGTGCTGGGTCTAGCATCATAATGAAGATATGGAGGATAATGAAGGAAGATATGTCCAGAAGGTAGGTTATGGCATACAGCAGAGGAACTGGGTGGCCCTGGGCAGCTCTCAGCTCATGAGCCTCACTGCATGTCCTCCACAATCTCCCAGGCCATTACACCCAAGTTGTCTATTCACTCTAGGTCCAGGCTTACTTGTGTATGCCAACAATTATGTTAAGACATGGAGACTTAACAGAAAAATTGATGTACTGTGTCAATCCAAAGGCTCATCTTACCTGTCACTACCAAATCTCTGACTATGTACAACCAAATCTCTGACTATGTACAAAATACACTTGAAAACAGAATGCAAAGAAGGAAAAATGCAAATTTACTCCTTTTTCTTATATCTGTCCCAGATATCATAGGTTATAACTTGCCTTTCTTTGAATTTTCACATTGTGATGTTCACATATATCACTTCCAGACTGAATAAGTACGATCTACTTGGTCTAATTTGAAGGCTATTCCATGTCAGTCATTCTTGTTGCCTTTCTCTGAATCTCTACAAAGCTATTCTAGTCTTTCTTGCATAGGCATCAGAAGAGTGTATACACCAAAGTGGAAGTCACAAAGTGGATTACAGTTTCACTAATAAATTTTATGTCCTGTTTTTCACTCCATCTTCAACAACTCCAGTAACTCTGAGACAGCAGCACTGAGAAGGCATTAGCAGTGGGGTCACCAGAGTTATGTCAAGATCTCCCCACCGAGTGATAACAGCTAGCCTAGAGTACACCTTTGTAAATAATTGTGCCTCATTTTGCAATAATTGATGTTGCATTTCCCCTACTATTTTATGGCTTACTCATTAAGGATCATGAGATCTTCCTACAACTCTTTATAATCAACTGCCTAGGTGGAAATGTCAGAAACTGGCAAACACAATGACATCCCCTCTTCCTGAGCAGATTGGATTACAGTTTATGATTGAGCTAAGGATCAAAGATGAGGTTGAGGGAGGTGACTCATTATACGTAAAATAAACTGATACCAGAAAATGAAAAATTCTATGGAACAAATTTCCTCATTACCCTCTAGATTTCAAGCACCGAAATCTGTGTATTTATCAACTATTCATATATGCTTTTTTCTTTATGTGGGTCATCTCTCTTGTTTTGTAATTGCTACATCTTTTGTTGTATTGCACATCTTCAAGAGTGTTAGGTGAAAAGTGTTAGGTGAAAAGGGTTAGTGTGAATGTATGTATGAAACTTATTCCATTTAGAAAAACTAAAGGATTTTACTTTTTTTTCCCATTTTTTCAACACTGAGAAATAAGATGTTTCAAAGCATAAAGTGGAGAAAAAACACTAAGTACACTTAACCATGCTGTATAATAACTTAAAATATTGAAATGAATTGCTGCATTGAAAAGAATAGGATGAATTAGCATATCAGTCTAACTCCTGAAATGGAGAAAATGTAAAAAGTCTCTAATAAGAAAAAGATCACAGTGGTTAGGTGCTAATGCCATCTCCTGGGTGCTGACAGAAGTATTATGGAAACAGAGCAGAGAGATCTGTGAACCCAAGAAAGGACCTTACCTCCAGCAGATATTGGACCATAGTGTATGGATATGGAGTGCACACATGCACCTCAGACTTTAAAGAATCCCTGTGTATTCTTCCCCACTTGAACGTCATCAGTGAATGGGGCGATAAAATTCACTATTTCTATGTTATTTAATATTTTTCATTGTAGAAAACGAAAATCTCCTTGTACAGAGATATCACTAACGTTTACCCGTCTAACCTGCTGTATAAAATAACAGTTCTGCACCTCTGTAATACTGTCTGAATTAATAAACCTATTGATTAGAGTTACCAAATGTACCTGATGTGAAGAATGTTTCAAAGGAAAACATAGAACTGGAAGGGTCTTATTTTAAGCTTACTGAGAAAATTTATTCTGTTCTCTTCTTCTCTGCTCTGTATTCTAGTCTAGTATTGGCTGGAAGATATGGAAACTGGGCAATCTCCTTAGTTAAAATTTTAACTTTGAAACATGCCTTTTACCTTTGCAATCTCAGAGCAATCAGTCTACAAGAGAACCAGCTAGAAATCAGTTCCGTTCTCAGCTGTTCTATAAAAGGCTTCTCAGTAACCTGTATATGTTCTGCTGATTATGTGTTTTCATTAATGAGAGAAAGACTAGAACTTCAAAGCTCGCACTCACATCACCCCTTTGATCAATATTCAAGGTCTGTGCAAGACAATCCTTGAGATGCCTGAAAGGATATTTCTTTCTTCTCAAGAACAAAATACGAGTAAATACCAGGCCAAATTTCAGCTCTAATACCTCAGCATTTTGATTTTCTCAGCAGTACGGAAGAGATCTCTAGACTGCTGAACATGTGGGCAACCTACAATGTTTGTTGCAATGCTCTATCCTGGAGTATTCCCAGGGCTTTTCCAGAGATCAGGATACAATGCATCTTTTCTAACCATAGCGCTTGCAAAGCTGCATTCTGTGAACACATGTGCTTTGGAAGATTCTTAACACTCTTTCTCTCGCATAGCAGTTCTTTCTAAAATCCACCTGTAAGACCATACTTCAAAATAAAACACATTTACTTTTCTGTCTGTTTGCAAAAATTCTTCTGCATTCTCCAAGTTAGACACTAAATATCCTGCAGAAGTTGGATAGTAGGAAATGTGCAAATAAGAAAACTGCAAAGAAATTTATCTAACTTTCTGAGTGAAATGTTAATTTGATCGAACTTTTGTCTTTTATTTCATATTTCTATGCTGCCCTCTTGAAAGAGCATTATTTTCATTGTTGAACTCTCCTAGCCTCTGTCCTCTTTGCAGTGAACTGCAGGACATGTTTTAGTCTTAGGGCCATGATCTTCATTTTGAGAGATTCATTTTGATAACCTGAAACAGTGAACTCTTGTGGGCTCCAAAGTAACATTATCAGGTAATTTAATCCTTTTTCTGAACATTTTTTTTCAATATTATCTGGAAGGAGAAAAAAAAGCTGAGAAAGGATCCAAGTAGGGGAAGGATCCAAGTAGGATTTAACAGTGAAGAAAGTCAGGGGCAGCAGCACAAGCACAAACCCATCTTGGTGTAAGATGGAGCACTACTGAATTACATCATTTCTGTTTCAGTCCTGAAATTACTTATTTTGTTCTGGTAAAAGCAATGTTTCAGAGCTAGGAGATGCCTTCCTGAGGATCTCTCTTGCTATCATGGGAGCAAGAGAGGGAGAGCACGGTTTTCCCACTTTGACTGTGGTGCCAAGATCTTTTAGCTGAGAGTAGTAGATCACCTCCCTATATTCTACATATTGAATGGCAAGAGTTCTACCTAGAGAGAAGGCAAGATTCGGGTACTGACCACTCTCAGCATTGCAATCCTTCAATATCATATGCCTAACCTGACCAGGGTCACTAAAGTATTGTTGAATTCTATAAAAGAATTAGATTCAGAGTCTTCAGGTAATGGCTGGAGGCATCTTCTAGTCCAGGAAGACTTTAAATCGTGGATATCTGTTGGAAAACAGACAGGAAGGAGAACGTTTGCTGCAGCCTTCCAAGAGAAGACTTGTCACTCAGCACTTCCTTGAAGCAGCTTCCCACAGAGTCACAAGCAGTCGGAGCAGCTCAAGGGAGGAAAGAGAAAGGGAGGCTGGAAGCCGAGATAAGCCAAGGCCGCAACAGATCCAGATAAGGCCAGCTACACTGCCGTGGACTGCACGACCTAATTCTTCCCCTCTCCACTGTTCATTCAGATGGTCCTTGGGGAAATAACTTTAATGCAGCTTTGCTGTGATGTCCCAGGAGTCTTTGAAAAGGGAACAGTTGGAATTGCAGCTTTTTACTACTGTCTGGAGTCTCCACCTTCAGAGAAATTGAACAGGGACTGATGAAGCCTGCAGTGTTTCTGTTGTTTCTGTCAGTGTTGCTGTAAGGCCATGAAGGTAGCTTTGAGGTTGTTGCCACAGGCATATTTTATGCAGGAATCTAGGTCTTTGTAGCAATTTCCCATGGTTGCTTTTTGTGATTATCCTACCACAGATTACAGGAATACCTCATTTAGAAATGTGCCAGGCACATTCCAAAACAGTCACACATACAGTTTGATCTCTCTGTAAATAGCCTACCCATTTCAAACATAAAGTACAGAATCAATAAATATCTTCTGGCTTCCAAAGGGGCACAGAGTTGACGATTGTAAAGGCCTACACAGCCTTAGACCTCTTTGCATGTTGAGAGATGAAAAGATGCAGAACTGGTGAAGGACAAGACTGACCTTTGTATTTTTTTTCTACCTTTCCCACCCTCCAGAGGAAGTCTGACTCTGTAGGATGCTTGAAATCCCTGGAAGAGGGTCCTAGCTTTATAGAACAGAGCCCCAAGTATGTGGTGTACGTGTACAAACAGGTCCTCATGCCTCCAGCTTGCCTGCAGCGGTGTCTGCCAGCAGCTTCTCTCGAGTGCGCCCAGAGAATGAATCTGCCAAAAAAAAAAGAAAAGTAAGAGAAAGTCTGAGATCTTTTGCTTGTCATTCCTAGGCCACTTCAGGTTTAACTTAATGCTTCTGGAGGGGAAGTACCAAACTGAGAAAAGACTGCAGTTAATTAACTTCTTTGTGCAGGTAATTGGTAGCTTGGACATTCTGCACCTGAAATATTTGCGATGACTTGGTTTGAATGCAAAGGACTTTTAATGTATCTTTCCTGATTATCCTTTGGAAAGGAACAGCTACAAAAGAAAGCTGATAGATAGCTTTCAGTCTGCTATGAAAGCATCAGGGTGATTCATACCTCCAACCTTTCCCCACAGACACCATCAAATCAAGAGTTGACTCCAGATGGACAGGGCTGAGCAGATCATAAAGTGAAGCATTGAGTGTCTGCTGGAGGTGAGCTCTGCAATGCACCAGTCTGAGCTTGGCTCTTGAACCTCTTGAGAGTCTCTGGTGTGAACTCTGTATAATATGGCCTCCATTCCCATGGAGAGAAAACACAGGTGAAGCTGATTGTGGCAAATTCTGGGAGGCTGTGAGGGTTGAGCAGGCCCCTGACGTATCTTGCTTCATGCCACAAAACTGCCCAGCTCCTTGCTGTAGAGAATAATTTTCTCTTGTGAGGTGTGTTGAAAAGCAGGGCACATGCTCAGGCGCCCCAGTGTCCAAGTGATCATGTACTTGAGTGAGAAGTACCCAAATACTGTTATATTAGCCACATTTTGGAAGAATATTTAATGCAAGTCATGGTAAAAAAAAAAAATATCCTGAGAATATTTATTCTTAATCACTAAAACCCTTTCTTGGTTTCTTGGTGCAAGAGTAATCTCCACAGAGCTCTGAATCCTGCTACAGAAATCATCTGTGAGTTTAATGTGAGTCACTTCCTTCTCAACAGTCTCAGAACTGCATATTTGACCAGAAATTTCAATATGGCCTGATCCTACTGACTTCAACAGAACTGGTCCTGGTTCTTTTCCAGTTAAATGATCTCAAAAGCAAACCTTAGCACTTTTTTCCATTTAAATTCGCAGCACAAGATATTTCTTTAAGGACAGCAGAATTCTAGTTAAAAAAAAAAAAAGAAACAAAAACAAATCAAAAAAACAAACCAAAAAATAACTTTACAGCGCTGTCCTTTGGAGTAAAAGTTTTGGGTCATTATATTTTTTCTCAGCCCACTGGGAGTACACAGCAGAGAATCTGAAGTCCAGAGTTTCATAACAAACATGCAAAGAAATGTGTAATTATTATCTAGAGAATTACATGATTATATTACAAAATGGAGATCTCCTTGTCATTAGTGAATCTCTCCATAGGCATTTTTTTTACTGGGAAGCTTTGAAACTATTAGCATAATAAGCTGTTTCTCAAATCCTGATTGCTAATTAAAACCATACATTATTGTCAGCTCCCCTATTGGTATGTGAGTTCAGTTTTACCTCATTATAGTATAATAAATGCTTCTTCCCCCCATGTTTTGTTTCTTTTTTTCTTGTGTTTTCTTTCAAAAACAAAGTTGCAGAAAACTTTCCACTACATAAATCTGAACTATCCTTTTCCTTCCTCATGAAGAATCATACAATCTATTCTGCATATTTATCATATATTTTCCACCAACAAAAGTCTGCTAGCTGTATCGACTGCTCCTAATGTTATCACACACCTATGGAGTTAATTGATAGTCAGTTTATGAATAGTTGTCATGGAATAGGGTAAGTGCAACCAAACAGTAAAATATTCAAAAAATTTCTTTGAAACCCATTCCCACAATCACTCTGTGCAAACACATAAATGAGGAAGCTACTTCAAAAAAAAACCAAGTAAATGATGGCTGTTCTCAGCACAGAGGCTACTTAAATAATTTTAAAGACCTCGAAGTGTTAAATGACCCAAATGTATAGAGACAAAAGGAGATATAAGATGTTAGATTACTACACACCTGGGACAGGCTTAGAGAGCTTAGTGTCTTTCTGCAGTGGTATTGCAGCCCAGTAAATGTCACAGGAAAAAAATGGTGAGATACCAGAGGGATGAGAAAAGGCAACAAGAAATCATAAAGTGAAGGAGAGCATGGTGAATGCATACTGAATAAGCTGCAAGTATTCTTCCTCCCCTTCACATTTACAAAGCTATCTGCTTGTCCCACATATCCATTTCAGCAGTGCTCCCATGTTGGCCTATTTGTCTAAAAATCTGTAACCAGGAGCTTCCTGGAGCAAGAATCACCCCTTTCTGGGTAAATTCATTGTGTTGAGGTACAGATTTAATGCAAAAATAAATACCTTCAAAAATAATTTGAGCCTCATCCTCTGCTCTCTCTGTCCTGTTAGCCAAGTTACAGAGGAGTGATGCTAATGTCAAAGAACAAAGAATCTGGCCCTTTATTCCTATCAGCAATACATTACTCATGTACTGGATGCCCTGTGTCTTTAGTCACTTACATCATGGCACTCTCCTATGAATGCGTGCCAAGTAAGAGAGCTTCTTCAGACTGTCTGAGGAGTCCCAAGAAAAGCTGAGCATCCACATCACTGTGAGCAGGAGAAATACTAGCACCATCCATTTATTCCCAGGCACCTCGCTTGAGAAGACTCTCTTTGCTGGAGACTGATTCTTCAGCTTGTAACTTGGGAGCATTTTCTGTAAGAAGAGAGAGAAATCCACGAGGACATCTCTGATATTTATTAGCATTAGTTCTTTTGATGGAGATTTTAACTGGAGAGACATAAAGCTACGAGCCATTATTAAGGTCATAGAGGAAAAAGAAAGCTTTCTTATTTTATCATTTCTGTTGCTGCTTGATCCCAATCATATGCAGATGGAAAAAAATGTGCCATTTACAAAAAATCTACATGAGTTAACTCTAGAACAACCCCACAATCATTAAAATTCATGATTCCAGGCCAGCAGATTTTTGTATAACTTGAACATTTGAATATAGACATTTTATGTTCCTGTGTTATTCTACTGCGTAACTCTGTCTGGAGTAGCAAAATAAAAAATCTGTTAAAATCCCTTCTCAAAACTTTGGAATGGATTCCCCCTCCCGGTTGCAAAGCCTGTTGAAGGTCAGAGGATGCAAATCCAGTACAAAATACATCCCTGACAAAATGAAACTTGCATCAGATTTTAACTCATTTTGAAATCCCAGGTAAATGTCAAATTGAAAAAAATACTGACATGTTACATTTTATGCAGGAGGGAACGGAAATGCTTCTTGAGGTGACTAAAAGGGTTATGTGTAAAGGAGAGAATGAAAATTAATTGAAACATTTTTCAACCCAGGAGCCTACTCAGAAAGACTCAATTCATCAGCAAAGCAATAGAGATACTCTTTGAAGTAATCCCTAAAGACTAAATGCACAGGAGGAAAAGCATACTTTTCTGTAATGAAAACTTACTTGGCTAGAGTGAGGGAGAATTGACGGGAGGGAATACCTGTGTGACAGAGGCCTTATGCTCCTGAGACAACACATCTTCAACACCCTTTGCTAGGCCAATGGCATCAAATGTATTGGGAATTCTCTGCCTCTTGTCCAGTCATTTCCAAAGATTTTGGTGAGGTGTCCTCCTAAGCTGTGTTGTGATCCCCACTACATCATTTTTAATGGCATTTTGACAAGGGTCTCATAAGCTCCAGTCCTGTTCCTGACATTAAGAATCTCTTCTCACTTGTGCTGAATGAGGTCCCAGGACATTGCTTCTCTGCTCCCTTGGCCCATAAGAGTGTGCTGCCAGAATTTCATCTCCTTCTTGGAGGTCACTAATATTAACATGCATTGTACATCTGTCTTATCCTGGATGATAAAAGTTAGTCATCGGGTCCCAGAAAGTAATGTCAGACTTGGGCACCTAGTTTGAGACATTTCCTACTGAATGAATACCACACTGGAGATGTAAGGGATGTGTCCTTTGAAAATGCTGACAGCATTCCACAAGGTCATAAATGAATGTTTAAACATCTGAATACTGTAAGTGAATTCTGTTCTGATGAGAGGCAATAGTCCACCTTGCCATCAAGACCCCTCAACAAACAAGTCCAACTGAGCAAGATTGGATGGCAGTTCAGCTCTGTGTTCCCCCACTTCATAGCACAACATGCCTCACATTCCTATGTGAAAAAGAGCATGGTTTCTTCGGAAAGGAATAGACCACTCAAAATAACTTAGATTTGGATGATGCTTAGTTGCATGATCACCGCAAATCTATCCTCAACCCTCAAGGGTCTGATTACTGGTCTTGTACATGAGAATAAACCAAGGGCAACAGCAGTGCCCTGCCTTGCAAGGAGGGTTGAGGCTAAATCCTTTTGTAAGTCTAGACAGTGCCCAGCTATATGGAAACAGACACAGAAATTCATGCATGCATGAACACCTACATACATACATCCATACATACATGCACCTCTTAAAAGCTAAAACTCCCTCTTGCTCTGAGAAAGGCCAACAATGCAGCGTGTTTTTCTTTCACTTCCTCACCTCACCAAATTAAATTAATTAAAAAGCATTAACTGGAGGTATAAATCTTTAAGTAATTATTATCTCAATAATACTGGATTGATTAATGACTGCATTAAGAATTCTAATAATTATTATTAAAATTTACACCACAGAGTTATTACTAATACCTATTAAATGCCTGCTAATAGATGGAAAAGAGCCATAGAATTTTCCCTTTGAGGAGTCAGGAAAGTGATATAAAGGAGAATTGTATGGCTGACTCAGGACGAACACTTCTCTCCAAGCCTCTCTTGACCTTGGTGCTGCAGTTAGTGACAGGATATGGGGTGAAGTACACTTAGAGAGCCAAGACAGCTGTGGCACAAGACGTCACTGATCGTGAGAAAGGCAGATCTCTCTCTCAGTGTCTTCCATACAATGCAATTTTAGAAAACTGCATTTGTTGCTTTTTGTTTCACAACTCAGACGACCTTGAATATGGTCTAGCGAAAAACTGAAGAAATCTTCCAGGCAATGCTCTGGGCATATTCAAAATTCAGCCAGGCAAGGATTCACTTTACATTCCTTTGATACACTGTCTTCAGGGTTTCATGCCCTGGATGAAAACACTCATTAAAAAAAAATATATGCTCAGTGGAAATCTATTTCCTCAGCTAAAATACACAGATCCAGATGGCAAAACTTTCCTGTTTGGGGTCTTTGGGACAATGCGAAGAGGGCTAGAAGTTTTAAGAAAACCAGGAATTCACTGATTCTGTTGTTTTAGTAAATAGTTATATGAAAATTCTCCCAAAGTCAGCTGAACTGATGAAACATGCTGCTTTCCCCTGAGTTTGCACAAGTCTTCCATTCCTACCATGGTGCCCTTTTCCTTGTCTGTGCTGGGCTGAAGACAGCAGCACTTGAGCTCACTAGAGACTGCTCTTCACACTCATAAGCCCTGGAGCAAATTGTGCTCATAAGGGTGGTTCTTTGCTTGATGTACATTGAAGCTGGCTCAGCCATTTGAAATAGGGGCTCCTCCTTAACATGAGAGTTTTAAACGGGAGAGGTTTTTGAAAGGGATCATATGAAAAGAGGAGACGTCCCAAGGCGTTCTTCTGCATGACCCTAGTAAGACTCCAGCCACAGAACAGTCTCTCTGGGTGTCCATCTTTCCTCTCATGTGCGATCTCGTCCTGTGCAGCAAGGAAACAAATCCTATTTTATGTGTTTTAGTTCTGAGGTTTAGTTATTAACTCCATAAACTATCCCTCAAGCTCCCTGGGTTCAGTCACAAACACAGGACATGTATTCAGCTTTCTGTGGTGGGCAGATTGCCTGAATAGCAAACCTTTGTACTTCGTACTTTGCTAGACCCTCTCTAGAAGCTCCACGTCCATCCTATACTGGGGAGCCTAGAACTGTACCCAATACTACAGGTGTGGCCTCACCAGAGCTGAGTAGAAGGGCAGGATCCCCTCCCTTGATCTGCTGGCAACGCTCCTCCTGATGCAGCCAGGATCCCATTGGCCTTCTTGGCCACGAGGGCACACTGCTGACTCATG
>JAUBOD010000070.1:832332-856203 GCA_032353885.1 Nothura maculosa
TTGTCCTTGTTGAACCTCATGAGGTTCCTCTCTGTCCAACTCTCCAGCCTGTCCAGGTCCCTCTGGATGGCAGCACAGCCCTCTAGAGTTTTGGCCACTCTACCCAGCTTGATACCATCAGTCAACTTGCTCAGGGTGCACTCAGTGCCCTCATCCAAATCATTGATGAACAGATTGA
Organism: Nothura maculosa; assembly: GCA_032353885.1. Lineage (NCBI taxonomy): Eukaryota > Metazoa > Chordata > Aves > Tinamiformes > Tinamidae > Nothura > Nothura maculosa. The sequence goes on from JAUBOD010000070.1 coordinate 832,511, forward strand.
ACAGCACCAGGTCTAGTACTGGCCCCTGGGGGAAACCACTGGCCACAGGCCTTCAAATGGACTCAGCCCCATTTATGACCACCTCTGAGCTTTGCCATCCAGCCAGTTCTCAATCCACCTCACTGTGCACTCGTTGCCCAGGTTGATGAAAAAGAACTGAACTAAGCTCCCTGCCTCTTCCTGTGGATGCTCAACACACCAAGCTGGAAAGAGGTTCAGCTATCACCCCTGCTCATCGTGCTGTCCACAACCTGGACATCTCTAAGGGTTAACTGGAGAAGGCAAGTGGAGTGCAGGACTCCAGGGGAACAACCAGAAACAGGCTGTGCAATAAGACATCCTCACTGCCAACAGAGCAGATAGCAAGGCCCTGCACAGCATGTTGAGGGCAGGGCAGTGTCCACTTTTCTCTTGGCTAAGGTGAGCACAGGGACCGGACATGGAGAGACAGGCAGAAGTGGGGCTATTTGTAGGAGATTCATAGGTTTAATCATGTGGAGATTATTTTTCTTGTAACTGGAGGACTCCTACTTTCCCATTTCCCTCCCTACCCAAGAATGTCCTTTCAGGAAATCACTTTCAGAAGAGTCATTTTGCCAACGGTTGTACCCATCCCAGGCATCTGAGTTGCCATCCCCAAAGTTACAGGTGTAGATGAAGATAGGATGAATCCTATGCTAAAGGATATCCAGTTTGACATCAAAACTGTCTCTGGGACTCTGCTCAATTTAGCTATGGAATGGATACAAAATCCTACAGTGTCTTAAGAGCAGAACCCAAGGAACCTTGTATTGCTCCAAAACTGCATTTTCCTTCTCCTGTAAGTTTAACTCACATCAGTCCTGCTGCTGCATTACATTGTCACTTTGGCACTGGAACAGTTAGATATCATGAAATGCAGTTTTAATAGCCACCTTGTTTTCACTAATAAAGTAAAATAAACAATTTTTTAAAATGAAAAAAATAAATAACATGAAATAGAAAAATAATAATTTAGAGTATAAGCCTCCAGAACACTTGTTTTGTCTTAAACAAAGCTCCAGTGCTCAGAGATTGACATTTTTTTTGCCTATTTGAAGTTGTCTCACAAAGGATTATCGTTTTTGCTCTTATAACCTATAAACAGATTGTTTTCCTAATTTGTCACATTCCAGTGCCTGTGATTCTCCTTACATTATTCTTTTATCAGCTGATGCTCTGCAGCTTGTTGGAAGTGTCTTCCCAGCCAATGTCTGCTCATTTCTAAGAAACTGGTGGTTGGATGTTTCCCTGTTTCTCTGAACTGGGAAAGAGCTCCTTTCATCACTGAAAAGGCCTATTCAGCCTGGACCTGAGCACACGAGAGCATTTCCAGCCCACGAATATTTTTAATTGGTTCCATTTCAAAAAAAAAAAAAAAAAGGCTGCACAGCTTTTGAAAGGCTCTTAATTCTTATTAATTTTCCCGATAGCAGACGTGGCCTTCTTTTGATGTGCAAATTTGAAACTATTTTTTTCTCACTCAGCGCAGATAGGGATCTTTGGGAAATGAATATTATAGCAGTGCAGGGATGGTAAGGGGGGAAGGGAAGAATGGATAGGGAGGAACAGGCACAATATGTGTGTTAGGAGGAGAGAGCAAGAAAGCAGCAGCCAGACAGAAGAAGACTGATGGCTATTTTAGAAATCAACTGCAGATACCTATTACCACTGTGATTTCTGCAAGTGTGTGGGCTCACAGTTGCTCCCCGTAGTACCAGGAGGTGCTGCAGTTGTTCATATGCTCTGTGCAAGATGCAGTCACATATTCACTGCTTTCCATAATGTCTGCTTACACCAGCAGCTCCTTCACCCCTGGGTCCTGCCTATTTAATCAACGTGCTGTTCCCAGAGGTATGGCCAGGACTGAGCAGTAGTCTCTCCTTTTAATTAGGGCTATGGACCTACTCCACACCAGCCAGCCAGGGAGAACAAATATGCTCTTTTGCCCATGGTTTTCATTTCTGTACATAGACCTCTGGACTGCTCTAGGCTTTTCCCATGAAGGCAAATAAGAGAAACACCTTGGCATCCAAATGAAGTCTACTTCAAACAGGACCTGCCATAGTGAAAGACTGATGAAAATTCCCCAGTTTTGGGAAATCAGAGAAGAAATAAACGGAAGAATGTTCATTTAGTGATAAGTGTAGCACCGTGCACAAATATGGATTAGGAAAAAGAAAGAAAGCCTGAATATGTCAGAGATGTCATTATAAGAAATCTACTTCACCTCCCACAGTAAAAAAAATGAAGCAATGGAAATCTCCAGAGGGATCTTCTGTACAGTCACCAGGATTTTTTTTCTTTTTATTTTATTGGATGAGCAGAAAAAAAGATGTTGTTGGCAATAAATTAGAATAGCAATAAAACATTCTGTGCAAGACTGTCATTATTTTTCCCTGAAACTTATTGTAACTGCTTATTACCAGAGTGCGTCTTTATGGACGACATCAGCACCGCAGTCATTGCATTGTCTGTTGTCACCAACAACCTCTTAGTTCTTGTCCACTGCAGTATATAGCCCTTCACTGCACAGATAAGAGCTATATTCTGGGTGCAAAGCCTTTCATTTAGCAGTCTAATAACACATGTTCCCAGTATCTGCTACTGCCAAGTAATTCTGATCATGCTGTAAAAACTCACTTGTCCCCATGCACCAACCTGCAAAATTCATGCATTGATTTAATATGTATTTGACCTTGGATCATTTACTTTCAGGAAAGGATTAAGACTTTCACAGCAACCTCCGAGGAATGCCCAGCAACTTGTCAGAAGTTTATGACCTTTGGGGGGACACTATGTCCCCAGCATACTATTTCAGTGAGGAGGCTCAAAGAGATCCAAGTATTATATATCAACTTAGCTTGGAAAAAAAAGTGATACACAATCTGTGAAAGGCACACCAAATATGACTAAGAAAAATACCTCTGTCAATTCTCTGTGGTATGAATGAGGTGCTCAAGTGGCAGAGAAAGTCTCCTCAATGAAACCGCCCCTCACAGAAATATATCAAAAGAATGCCAATTAAAATTTTACTGTCTAGCAAAATGATAAATTACAAGGAATAAAATGGAGCTAACCTGTAGAGAATTCAAGCTGGACCAAAATATGAAACTTACTTATAATTATGTAGGGAAAAAAGGTATTATATTAAATGTGTAATGTAAAAGATTGATGTTTTACTTTAGGAATTTTCCCTTAAAACAAAACACAAAGAGATGCCCAGCCTGTCTCAAAAGAAACCTCATTTAACCCTACTGTGGAGTCAATCTACTCTAATGTGCTCTCTGAAGGGGCACATCCATGAGTCTGCTAGCAAGAGTCCTGCATGTAAGAGAAGCATCTTCCTGCAGCTTCCACGTCTAGGTAGACATTGGATATTTTCCATGCATTTCCCTCAAAACAGTCTCACATATTGTAATGACAGAGGCATCTGGCTGTCCAAGAGCTCAAAGAGCAGGATGAGAAGAACAAAGAGTACAAATAAGAGGCAGTGGTAAGAAGTTAAAGCAGGAGAGACACCTTTCTCCCCAAGAGATGCTCTTCCCAGATCACTAGGAATTAATTTCTCCATCCCCCTTGCTGCATGTTAGCTCCCGTGCAATCTGTCTACTCAGCTAGAGAAAGAAGAGGAAAGAGCACTTTGCTCCATTTTGTCTGAAAGTCCAAACCCAGCACATCTAGCCAGCAGATACCCTGATAACTTACTGGTGGAAGGGAAGAGTGTGGCAGAGGAGCCTGATACCCCTTATGTTAGGTAGAAAATGACTTTCCCATCCATGCTGGAATCTCAACATTACCGATGGGACATGAGGAGGAGTCACGTTATGTGCAGCTAGAGAAAATGAACCTGCAGTTGTGGTTGTTGTGAGGAGCAAGATACCAATGGTCAGGCTGCAGATGCCGAGGCCAGATGGAGCAGGTCTGTCTGTCCACACTCAGGTATCTTCACTCCTCTGCCTGAAGGAGGAGAAGGAGGATGAAGGGCTGTTGATCTGAATTTCCTGCCAGACTTAACGTTGTGTTGTCTCTTTGTCAGTACAGATGTGGTCACATGAGTGGTAGAAGTCCCCACAACAGCTGACAGGTACAGAGACCCATTAAATGGTCATAGTGACAAATCATCCTTCCTCACACTTGTCCTGCCTTCCTCTCACAGATAGGCCTGGAAAAGATTTTAATATTCTGTGTTTTAATGTTATAAGCCAGGTTTTATGCAGTGAAAATCCCCTGAGTTTCCTTGCTGTGAGTGTTGAAATACAGGGACTTTGTTTGAATTTCAGCATCTCTCAGTGGCAGGTTTTCTTAGCAACTTTGAGGTGATCTGTGTGTGAGTTATTGGGGAGGGACAGTAGATTTAAAAATACAGAGAAGAGGCAGAGTCATCTTTGCCCAAAGGTCTTCAATCAGGGTTAACTGGGAAAGGTAATAAAATCAGCTCAATTTCTTCTGATAGCAGCTCAACCTGGATCATTTTAAGCACAGAAAGTGGAGGAGGGGCCACTTTAATAATTTTAATTTTCACCCTAGGATGACACAGTGAAAATAGAAACTGGTCAGCTATTGACCTCTCACCAAAATACATGGCAGTAGAATAAGCTCAGCTCCAAAGCAAGTAATGGATGTAGAATTAAATTGGGATGTGAAGCCAGTTCGCATAGGGGTCCTGCAGACAGCACGGGCTCATACAAGGCTAGACTTCACACAGAGTCCTTGGTGCCAAGGGATCCTCTCCTCCCTGCCAAGGACAACACGCTGCAGGAACATAGATAGAGCTGATGGTCCTTCACCAGAGCTTATGACACCTTGTAATGAGCCAGAGTTGCAAAATTTAGCCTTGTAAGTAGGAATCCCTGAAGCAAAAGGCAAAGTCCCTTGATATTTTGGGATAGGAACCTTAAAGGTAGAATTACTTTCTTAACAGCAGGTTAGCTCTCTTTCACCAGTGTGTCCTAGCAGAGAAACTCTATGCAAAGGTTTTTGTTGTTTCTTTTGAATTGCACCTGCCCCTGTTTTTTTGGCTTGACAAGTTCAGAGGAAGTGATTTTCAGAAAGTGAGGTACCTTTATCCTTGAGCTTTAATGCTGCTTGAACTATTAAAACAGCCAGAACATCTAGTGACTTGTAACAACCTTGGCATGATGCCACATCTAAGGCCCCAATGAATTTTTAAAAGACAAAACTTCTGGCAGATGAGTGTGGAAAAGAAAAATGAGACATATTGCTGGAGCCAGGCCATGCTAGAAGACTTTTATAGTGAAGCCTACAATGGAAATCATGCTGTTTTTTCCTAGAAATGTGTTTACAGAAACTCTATGCATAAGGGAATGTTTTTGGCAAATATTCGTGCTCTCCTGCTCAGAAACAGAGAGGAAAAAAATGTCAGAAGATAAAATACTGCAAAAACCCTGTGCTTTGAAGAAGTTTTAGGTGTGCTGTCCTGGGAAACTGATTTCTCTGTCTGATTCACAAAGCTGTGTCTGCAACGTGACCACACTGATATCGAGGTGGAGACATTGGCTGCGGTTGTTTTGATTAGAGAAATCTGTAAGTGTTTGGAGGAGCAGTGACTTAAAATTACATCTGGAACACTTCGTAGCTTCAATACTTGTTTTCTTCACCAGTGCTCCAGTCAGACCACTAATGTTAGCATTGACCATGGCACAAAAGAAGGCCTCCAAAGGCCTCAAACTGGAAGTTCTTTTGCCCTCCCTGGAAAGGAAGGTTTCAAGTTCTGCCTTTTCTGACATCTCCCATTAAGAAGAGAGGGTAGAGGGACCTGGCACTTGGAGCAATGGGTAGCAAGGGAAGCTCTCTGCACAGATCTAGCTGTGAAGTTGCCTGCTGAGGCACTATCAGAGGCACTATCCATGCTTTCTCAGGTGTAAGATCTGCAGCTCCCACTCACACTTCTCCAGACATCAGTAGAGATGTATGAAAATCATCAGAGAGTAGAAAATCCCAGAGGTCCTTGCCCAAAATCACTGTGTCATCAGCAAATGTTCAAAATTATATTTTCCTGCTTGGAAATACCTGTGCATAGAGAAGGGTTTGGGATGATAGCTGAGGCATAAAGGGAAGTTCTTGCCTCTGTTCCCAGTGCATGGTCTCAGTTGCCTGCCTAAGTTTGCCAGGTCACCTTGTGTCACCACCTGGAAACCCTCAGGGCACCTTTTACCATCTTGACCCTATAGTAGGAGCTGCCTATGGGAAAGAGAGACTGCTCTTAAGCCATAAAAATGTCTCTCTAATCTATGGCCATGGCATGGGGGAATTTGTTCTTGTTTTCAGTGATTAGCACTTATGTTCCAGTGACATGCATTTGAATAAATACACACTTGAATCCCTTGATTTCTCAAGTAGCAGCCATGTAAACAGCACTTCATTCTAATGGAGCATGAATGTCCCTGGAAACACAGCTCTTGGCACCAGCAAAGTTCTGTGAGAGCAGGAGCTACAGGATTCATGGGACCATGGGGAATATAAAATTCAACCACCTCTTTTGTTTTCTTAATATGGAGAAGATACTTGCGTATTCTCGACACCTATGCATTTCTCCAGGGGATTCTCCCAGTAAAAATAAGAATTTCTTTAGAGGAGAAAATCTCAAGCAAAAGCAAACATACAGGATTTAGACTTGACTTGAAAGTGGTAGCACAGGCTGAATGAATTGACACTCTTGTAACGTAACCGTAGAGGAGTTTGACATTTGCTTGACTAATGGTGTGCTGGGCAAATCAGGAGTTTTAGCACATACATCAAAAGTGTGTGTGTGTGTCATGACTCACATGCTTTGCCCATCCCAGCAGCTAGGTTTAACGGAGATATTTTTGGTAACACAGATGTAGATTCCATCTCTCAAATCTTTAAAGCTTATCAAAGATTTTTCCCATTTTCAGCTCCGTATATTCTTAACCACCGAGATCTTCTTATGTATAATAAACAGAAAAATGCTTCTCTTCCCAGCTTTGCTGCTAAAGCCAAGATGATTATAAAGCTAAATCCTCAGCATATGGCATGGGTACTGTACTTGCAAACTTTTCACTGTGTCTTGCACCACAGGGTGAATTAACCCTTAGTGGGCATTTCAGGAGAGTTGATTCATGAAGATCACATGGCTCTAGTGACATCTAGGTCGCTTTAGGCATAGGCTCTAATCAGACTTGGCCAGAGGGACAAGGAAATGAGATGCCACAGACATAAAAAAAGGTTTTATAATACAAAGGGCATGAGACTGGGAACAGGGCATATCTGCAGTGACCCTCCTGAGAAAAACAGATGCTCAGGTTCAGATTTCTTGGACCTTCTTAATCCACATTTGACGCCAATTATAGGACTCTAGGGCAGGAAGCAGAAGCAGGGGTTCTCATCCTACCTCCTGAAGGTCAGCTCAGCTTGGAGCCATGGATCACTGCACACTGCTTTGCTAGGGCACAATTCATCTCAGGACTATGTTGTCATCTTGTAAAGCCTGGGAAAAGAGTAGACTTGGCAACCCAAGATGAAGCAAGATCTTGCAGACTGAAGCAGAGCTGAAGTCTATAGAAGGCCACTCAGTGCACATCCAGCAGCCCTGAGAACAGGAGTGAGCACAGAGACACAGACTCCTTCAAGCCCACCCCAGGTCTGCCATGCCAAGCACTACCCTGATGCCATTTAAGATGTTCCTCACCAAGGCCAGCTCCTAAAACAGATGCCTCTCTATAATCCTTTGCTTGGGCTCCTCCTCCACCTCTGCACAGGAACACTGGAGTGGATAAGGATAGTCTATGAGTAGGGACAAAGGGCATGAGAACCTCCTCAACAGACTGCCCTGAAAGAAAGGGCAGGGACAAACTTGCCAGTGTCCAGAGAGGAAAAATCTGAGACACTCCAATGGGGTCAAAAAGAGCTGCAAACTAGGGACATGTTTGCCATGAAATACAACTGCAGGAAGGGCCAGGCTCAGCTTTGAGTAACTGAGGCATCTCTCCATCAGATAGGATAACAGCCCCACTGTGTGGCTCCAGCAAGATCAAGTGCTGGAGAGGTGATGGAAAACTGTGAGCCTTAGCAGAAAATAGGGACAAATTCAGAACCATTTAGAGACAAACCTGGAAAATGAAGGAGGTAAAGACTAATAAATTTAAAACCCTGACAAATTTGCTTTTTTTCTTGTGCATCCATGTATGTGGCTGAATATACATTTTTTCAATATCTTTTCCAGTTTTCTGCAAGCTCTTTACCTTCCTGGTTTTTTTTTTTTCCAATGAAGGGGAAAATTCATATTTTTAACATCATCTGTCATCCACTAATGTGACATGAGATGCCAATACAAATACCTATATCATCAGTGAGAGGCTGCACTCCATAGACGCTTCAAAAATATTTGAAATGCTTTTCCCGGTTTAACTTGCAAAGACAGGGGAAAATATACTGGTGTCTAAAGCTAGCTCTGATTATGCCACACTCTGCAGAGGGAGCAGACCAGGAAGAACATGGAGACACCAACGAGAAAACTTTCAGCTTGAATACACAGTTCCTCGATATCTCTTATTTTCTTGGGTTACCCAAAAGAGGAGGAGGAGCAGAAAGCTCAGGAGGATGACAAAAGGAATCACCACTAGAATTGGCATGAAGAAGGTATGGGTGATGTGAAGGAGGAGGGAGGAGGAGGGTGTTTGTGCCTATAGTAATAGTAACAAAACCTGTGGATTGAACGAAACTGAGTAAATGTACCACAAGTAATAGCACTGTCTTAAATCACCTGGTGGACGACTGACCTTAAAAACTGAAGCCAGTGATGTTAGGAGTTTAAAAAAAAACAGAAGTTCAACAATTTCTGTAATTTCTGCAAAGCTAGGGTAAGAGCATTGCAGTAACATGCTAAATCTTATGGCATGTCTCTGTGTAAGGGGAAAAAGTCTTTGAAAAGGCATCGGGAATCAAATCATACTTCTAAATGTCCAGAGATAGAAAATATTTCTCTGAATGGCTTCCACAAACTAACAATAGAGTGAATGGATGTTGTGGTATATTGGGTTTGAATATGTAGTGCTGAAAATACATTGTGGACAAAAAACTATACTCTCCTGTGTTTGACTCTCTGAGACCAAAGTGAAGAACAGAGCTACAGCACCAAGCAGTTTACTTGCTTGATTTGCAAGGAGAAAAACTTAAGCCCAAGGTCACTGTTAAGACTCCACCTCTTGTAGTCATTTGCAATGAAAGGGATGATTGCACAAGTTCAAATGTGCATTTTTGATCGCAACTCAAAGAAAGGGTGTGTGTGGTCAACTGAAGATGTATCTGTCAGAAGGCAACACACAACACCATAAATCAAGCAGTTCTGAAAGCTGCTTAGAGTCATGGAGCTTTCATTTGAAAGTTCTCTTTAATTTCACGTGAAGCATGATGCATATAAAGAAAAGAGTTTGCTTCTGTTCCATGGAGATCTTTCAGCACTCTGTTCACTGCATGTGTGTTTTGAATATCATCTGAGTGCTTCAGAAAGCTCTTTGAGCAATGGACACATTTTGTTCTTTTTAATTTTTTTTCTCTAATATATTTTAATTGTGGAAAAGGAGTTAGACCCATAGATGACTTAGCGTTCTCTCTCCTGCTAGCACTCATCTCCCTGCAGCTGCAGACCTGTGCCATAATGAACCATGACCAAAAGAATAATTGTGAGCAATACAATACTACCTGAGTCCATGAGATTCACAGAACCATGGTGGAACCTTCATGCTGTTTTTTAATGCTGGTGCCCATGTGCATAGACAAGATGTGCTCCTCTGTTATCCCTTTCTTTGAAAACCTCTAAGAGACACAAGTCCAGAGAACTGCTGTCTCTGGGAAGATGGAGGAAGAGCTGAGGCATTTGGAAATCAATTCTCTGCCTCTGGAAGAAGCTCTCAGTAAGGTCTTTGACAGGTAATATGTCACTGGGTAAAGAACTATCCACTCCATTTATTTCAAATGAGCCATTAATAACTCAGTGGAGAAAATTATAAGATACCTTGCTGTTGGAAATAGAGGTCAGTCAGGCATCCACTTCCCAGAGGGCTACAGAGCTTTCAGTTCAAACAGAGTTCCTTTTTTGTCTTACAATATTACATATTAGAGCTTTATTCCTAATTGCACTGCCCGTGCTCCTCCTGTTGAGTCTGCTCAGACATTCTTGCTTCTTTTCAAAAGCAGAGTGTTCAGCAGTGATCTCTTTTCACCTCTGGTGAGAGACCACACTCTATAGCAAATGACCACTGAAATCTTATAAAGATGTCAAGGTAACTCATCTGACACCAAATAAAGCAGCTGAATCTACAGTATTATGCCCTTCAATGAAAGACAACCTGAGTTGGAAAACAAGTTGTAGACATCAGTCTTTTCGACCACTGCTGTAGCTATGATTCAGCACTTCATGGTCACTTTTTAGAATTTGACTATATTAATAATAAAGTCTGCAAACTCCTCCAGTATACAGCAAAACTATACAGGGCACAATCTTGCAAATTTATTTTAGAAGAGGAAAGTGAACCCAAATGCTATAAAAGTAGAAGACAAGGAGAGGAAGGCAAGGCAGAGCTCTTTGGATGCCAGGCAGGAACAGCTGAAGGAGAGACTGTAAATCACAGGCATAAAATCACCAAGGAAATCTGGGCCATGAGCGTGTGAGTCATTGTGACAACAGGACTCCAAAACTAATTGAAGGTGAAAGAAGGACAGTAGGATCATTCATAAGAAAGTACTCAAAACATCAAATAGATCAACTACGTTAGTACCACGTCATTTGCTGCACCTTGAAAAAGTTAATCTGATGAACAGAAGAAGCAATTGCAGCACCATAGATCAACTGCATTTTGTCTTCTGCATGCAGTTTTGTTCTCCTGATCTCAAATAGATACTAGAGCAGGGAAAACATCAGAGAAGGACAAGAGGGTGATGAAAGGTCTGGGATAGCTTCTGTATGAGAAAAACTGGAGGCCAGGTCTCTTCATCGTGGAAAAAGAGCTAGCTTTAATAGAAATATGAAAGAAGTCTACAAAATGACCAAACATGGATGAAAGCAGATAGGAAACCTCCCAACCAAAGTCCTACAGAGCAACTATGATGCTATTAAAAGAAGGTCCTTAAAGATAAATGTCTGCCTTAAAGACAGAAAGCAAAAGACTGGAATAAATATTCAGTTTCCAGTGCGAAAGGAAGTGGATTTTCAAAGGGATCTGTGCTTAAAGCAGTACCCTTGCACATGATCTGCAAAGGAAATGAACGGAAACATGGTACAATATGCTGATCTGAGTTACTGAAAGTAGTAAAGCAAGGGCTGATTGCAGAGATTTTCAGAAGGAAGTCATAATATTGAGAGAGTGGATAACAAAATGGCAAATGAAATTCAATACAGATAAATGTAAAGTGATGCACATGGGAAAAACAAATCTTAACTTCAGATACAATGTAATGGCCTCTGAAAAATTACCACTCAGGAACAAGAGCTGCAGTTATAATGTACAGTTCTGCGAAAATGTCAGTTCAGCTCTCTGCAGTGGTCAAAAAAAAAAAAAAGAAAAGGAAAAAAATTGAATGCTGGGAACAAATAGAGAACAAAGCAGAAATCATCCTTATGCTGTTGTATAATGTCAAGGTTCACCTGCAACTAGAAAATCACAGTGTTCCCTGTCCCCATCCTCAGCTTCAAAATGCACATAGTAAAGCCAGAAAACTTACTGACAAGGGCAACAAGGAAAACCAGACATTATTTGACAGAGAGATGTTAAAGAAGAGGCACCAGAAGGAAGTCAATGAGCCACAGACTATCGGAGCCCAGGAAATCACATATCTGTAGGCTGCTGATATTTTGCTTTCACTTCTGCGAATTCATTCTGCCTTCTGCTTTTACTGTGACTATAGGCGAGCAGGTTCAGGACAACGCTCTGCTTGAATGAGGCAGTGTGACCAGTCCTATGAGCCAGAGATCTAAAGAGGTCTGGTGATACCCAGGCACCAGAGTGTGGAACCAGGGGTGTGAAAGCCCCAAGGCTTTAATTCCAGGTGTTTTTATCTTGTGTACTTTGGATTTAATCTTTTGTTGAGGTTGTTCCAGCTGTACTTTTATAGACTGTTTTAATGGACGCTTGCTACCAAGTGCATACTCTGTCACTGGGAAATGAAGGAGCCAGTTCTCTTCTTCAAATACACTCAGTTTTAGGCCTCACTTGGAGCCAGAGTTTTCCAGTCATTATTTAGATGGAAAATATTTTGTGTGTGTGTGTGCCTGACGGAACTTAGCACTGTGAAGGTTGAGCTCTTTCTCCTACCCTTCATCTCCTCTCTCTTAACAGGACACGTTCCTGTGAGGACCTTCCTTCTCCTTTTGCAACAACTTTAAGATTTCTTTAAGATCCTTTGCTTAGGGAATGAGCCTTTAGGAAATGCAAAAAGCCTATATCAACCCACTCTCCCTGCCCTCATTGACTCCTTCAGAGCACTTCCATGAGGAAACTTAGGCAGGTCTTCTATTCACAAAAGCATTGTTGTCTTTTCCCATAAATTGTGTCTCATTCATGCGCTCCCTTCTTCTATTCCATAGTACAATTCTACTTCATTTACGCATTGGTATTAGCAATCTGCTGTTCCTTGGATCTACTCAGAAACATTTCCTTTCATCAAGATCTCACTGCTTTCTTTTCCTTAGATAGTGAGAAAATTTTAAGTGAGAAGTTTCACAGTAGACTTAATTCAGTTAATAGTTTAGCTATTTCATTCATGAGTTCTTGGCTGAATACCACGCAGCCCTGCCAAACTGCTACCGTTTATTTTGTCAAGTTGCTTTATAACTTCATCTACTGAAACATCAATTTGAAATACATTTTCTGTCTCCCACACAGAAAATTCCAATATAGGAACCTCTGTAAGCTCCTCTGCATGGACGGAAAGCACCTTCAGCTTCTCTGCCTTGGTCTCATCCTCTTCAATTGGCATTTCTGCATTTGAATTGTTAGCTGCACTCATAAACTTCCTGCCTGGATGTATTTGGAAAAAAAAATGAAAAAGAATTATTGTTAGCATTCAAAGCTTGAGCACTAGCAAGTACTGCTGTATCTGAGTGACCCTAGAGGTAGCGTGGGTGATGCTCTAGGGAAGCTCCCGCTCACCCAAGAGAAGTGAACCTTGCATATTGAAAGATAAAGGTTAGCACGATATGTGCATAGTGGTGATTGTACTACCTTCAGACTCATGTTCTTAAAAGATTTCACTAAACACCAAAGTATCAAGCAACCTTTAAATCAGCTACAATGCAACTTATTCCCTCCTCCAGTTCCCTCCCCAGTACTCTACCTGGCTTGGTATTATGGAGCAAGCACATTCTGGCATGACTCTGCTTTTGATGTGTTTGGACCAGCATGTCATCATGTACAAGAAATCAGATTTCCTTATGAGTTGGCTATGTTCAGACTCCTGATAGCTGGGACCACACATGGTCTGTTAGTATCAGATAGGCTGGAAAAATCTAACTGTATGTGGTGCTGATCAAGACGGCCATCTCCCTCCTTGTTGCCATCAGAAATAGGACGCATTTCCTTCAGCAGTGCAGGGTTGGTGATCTTTGTAACCCTTGAGTTGCCCACTGCTCCCTAGGGGCCCGTTTGGCCATGCCAGCATTGCTGACTCCTGCCTCCATTTCACAGAATCCCAGAATCTTGAAGGTTGGAAGGGACCTCTAGAGATCATCTAGTCCAACCTTCCCGCTCAAGCAGGCACCTAGAGCCTGGTTTTTGTCTCATCAACCACATCTTGCTCTCTGCCAGGCAGCGTTGCCTCTCCCATCATCCTCTCCCTCCTCTGGAAGAGGCTCAGTTATGCTCCCACAGTCTCTCAGCCTCTCCCAAACTGCACATTCCTCCTTACCCCCTCACAGCTCAGAGCCACAGCCTTTCTCTAACAGTTCTAATTCAATTACAGACTCTTTAAATATTTCGTTAGGCTTTGAGCTGTTCGGTGGGAATTAGTATCTAGCAAAAACTAGATTTGCTTCCCTATCACAAACACTTCCTACACATGAGAACAAGTTCCCACTGCATTAGCATTCGGGTCACTGTGTCACCACACACAAAAAGTGCTACAGCTTTTTTTAATGCTTTTCTTCTCCTGCTCTGGAGGATGAAGCAGCCTCCAGTTTCTCCTTGGGGCATGCTCTATGCAGAACAAAAGACAGCAGCCTCACAAGCAATCTGTGAGAGTCAGAGATTATTCTTATTCATAACTGGACTATTTAATGCATCATTTTTCTCCTTGGCTGTTTTTTTTGTTTGTTTGCTTGTTTGTTTTCTTTTGTTTTCCTTAGACACTGCAATCCAGATGCACAGGAGCCAGCAATGCTCTGTGTGGCAGAAAGGGCTTGTTCCTGGCCCAGAGAATCATTTTCCATCAGCTTTATAAATGAAGAGTATATAAAGTTTCATATGAGAACTACTCCTCCCAGCTGTTTGCTTTGACTCCAAATGTAAGACTGAGTGAGATCAAAAACAGCCTCTGTCCAGCCAAGAGTGGTTAAAGAGGGCAGGCTGCCATCAAAGGGACAAGATGATCATGAAGGAAAGGAACATGTTCTACGGCAGCTAGAACTCCCTTGGCTAGTGAGACTAGTGAGGCTGGACTTGTGAATCTACTGCTCTATAGAAGAGATTTCCCTTCCCATTGCTTTGGCTGCACAAGTAAAACCAGTGACCTAGTGAATGACTAATGCAAAAAGGATCTGCTTTGAAAGAAAGCTCCAGTTTTGTTCTGGTGCTTGTGAGGTCCTGGAAAAGGCATGCAAACCTCAGAGTACAGTGTGCTCACTGCAACAGAGCAGGCAGATACCTGCATGGGGAGAGATGCCAAAAAGGAGTGAAAGGGAGGGTCTTCATCTAAGTCCAAGCCATAGGAGTGGCTTTAGGTGCTGGGACCATGGGTCAAATCCCACGTATTGCTAATGGAGTGAAGGGCTCTGCAGGCTTTCAACATTGTCAGGCAACAGTTCTCCATGCCAGATTCTTCTGGCATTTGCTGAGGTCTGTCTGTTCCCCACACTGGGTGATAATATAAAAGCAAAAGCTAGTGCTTTGGAAATGGCAGTCTCCTGGAGGAAATAAAATCTGTTACACTCCAGATGAGATGCTCCCAGCCATGAATCTGTATTGAGCTACGTAGTCAGTTGCTTGGGACAGAGCAGTACATCCTTCCCTGTAAACCTGCAACCTGATGTGTTCATCTAAAGGAAAGCCCAGCTGCACCTAGATTTGCCACTTTGGCTTATAGATTTGATGCTGCTCTCTATCCTGTTGCTTTTGTAGCAGAAAAAAATCCTTTAAATCTTTAAGTAAATAGGGCATTTTTATAACACTTCTGCTCTTCTCCAGGCTCTCTGCAGATGAACACTGCTTAGTGCAGGCCTCGTATAGAGCAAACTTGCCATCTAGTGGGAGGACTGCATTTATGCAGAAATGTCTGGGGTTCATCTGCACATAGAATTATAGAATGCTTAAGGCTGGAAGGGACCTCAGAGATCATCTAGTCCAACCCCCCTGCATACACAGGGTCACCCAGAGCACATGGCACAGGCTGCGTCCAACCCGGTTTTAAAGATCTCCAAAGAAGGAGATTCCACAACCTCTCAGGACAGCCTGTTCCAGGGCTCTGTCATTCTCACTGTTAAAAAATGTTTTCTTAAGTTCCTGTGGAACTTTTGGTGCTTCAGTTTGTAGCCATTTCCCATTAGTGGCCACCACTGAAAAGAGGCCGCCCTATCCTCCTCACTGCCTCCCTTGAGGTATTTATAGACACTAATCAGGTTCCCCCTCAGCCTTCTCTTCTCCAGGCTGAACAGGCCCAGCTCCCTCAATCTTTCCTCATAGGGCAGATGTTCGAGGCCTCTGATCATCCTGGTAGCCCTGCACTAGACTCTCCCCAGCAGCTCCACATCCCTCTTGTCCTGGGGATCCCAGAACTGGACACAGTCTCCAGATGTGGCCTCTCCAGGGCTGTGTATAGGAGGACGATCACTTTCCTCGACCTGCTGGAGACACTCTTCTTAATGCACCCCATAGTCACCTGAAGCACGGATTTAAATGCACTAAGCATCATCTCGAAAGGAAAGTGGCCTAACTTGATCAATAGTGTGAGAAAGGGACCTCTGCATCAATCAGTCTCCTCCACTCATGTCCTTAGAAAGTACATTCAACTTCACATTTACCAGCTAATATTAGTTCAGATGGATGCTGTGTGGCATGGCTACAGAGCACTATGCTAGGGACTTATCTCTCAGGGTCTGCCTTTTGTACCCTGTTTAGGTCAGATTCAATGACCGGGGAGCTTTTTTCACGCTACTCTTCTTGCTATATTTTCCACTGTTCTAATTAAAGCAAGAATGCTGCATATTTCAAACACTCATTATAAGTAACTCCGGCAAATAACTGGCTAAAATAAGTAAATAAATACAACACAAACTCTCCTTTCTTGTGGCAGTTGCTACAAACTGGCAGCACACGATTTGGGTTACCCTGCCATTATGTAGTAGGCCTGAGGCCTACCCTCTGTTAATGTGCATGCCAGCACATCATGACCTGGTGGCCATTTTGCAGCTATAACTTCTTGTGGTTACCCTTGATTTTGGCAGGAGGGCATTAAAACACAAGGTGAATGATGCAGAACGGACATGTAGATCTAGCAGCAGCGCACAGAAGCAGCCCGGCTTGCTTGTCTGATCATAGAGATTGTGAGTCTTGGCTGTAGAGGTGTTACAGGACTCCAGCAAAAGTAAGATTATATTATCAAAGGAGCTGCACAAAATGCCCTGAATAGTAACAGTTTCATAAATCTGAGTTACTGAGCTGAGCTAGCTCTCATCTGCAAACTTTGGCATTATTTATGCTCTGCAAAATGCAAAGGGAAATATGACATGCGATGGTGGAACAGCATAAAAGAAGTCCTTCTCACACTGTGAGCATGAAATGCTGCATTGTCAGGTTATTACTAGCTATCGCCTATCATAAAAAAACAACTCTTGAAAATCATTTAAACGCTTTCATTAAAGTTATTGAAAGAATGGGGAAAGAAGTAGTTAGTGCATTGGAATATTAAGTGTTGTGTTAAGGCCTTTTCTTTAATGGCAACCGTTATTCTCATTCTCTTTGGCTCTAGAGGACTTTTATGGCAAACAATCTTCTACTTGATAGTCTTTAAGATGTGCAGCCATTAAACATGAACTGTTTTCACGGGGCGTTGAGAGAAGCCAGTGAATTAGCAGTACGAATAGCCCAGGAGGGCAAGGCTCTTGGCCAGGATGGTGGTTGTCCTTGCTGAGCGTGGTGGAGATGTTCCAAATAGAACAGCACAGGACTGGAGCTTCCGGGTCCTCCCTGTCCTACACCAGGGCCCTGCAGGACCTTTCCTATGGGATGATTGAGTCCATCTCCTCCTGGCCATGGCTGTTAGAAAAGGGGATCACAGATATTTTGAAGGATGTTTGCTCTTTTTTTGTCATATTTTTCCACCATGAGCACTGCAATAATTTATTTCTTTTATAATTCCTTTTTCTGTTTTTTTTTTTTTTATCTTATTTTCTGGTGTTTTCTCTCTCACAGTGAGCAGGGGAGGTTGGTGCTGCTTCCTATATCTTGCGTACCAGTGAGGAAGGCAGGATTTTCATCTGTATTTTCCAGGTCACCCCTGGCACCAGGAAACCTGGCGAGTGCCTGTTTCTTTGTCTCTTATCCCTTCCCTGGCAACTCCATGTTTTGATCAAAAGGATTTAACATTTGCTCTGTTTGCCTTCCTTCTTCCTTCCACTTCTGTCACCATTATCACCCCCAATGAAAATCCAGAAGGGTTGGGTCTTATTTTGTTTTTGTTTCCTCATTATGTCCCATTTTCCCATTTTATTTATTTATTTTTAAATCAGGAAACAGCTTCCATTTAAGGTATTTTCTTTTTTTCATTTCCAATTTTGCTTATTCATTCTGCAGTTTACATCTTCACTTATTTTTTTTATTTCCTTCAATAAATTGTAGATTTTTCCCTCAGATTTTCCTAGGTTTTGGGTCTTCTTTTCTCCAGGGACTGAAGTGAAGGAATTTTTCTCCATTTCTATTCCAGTGGGTAAGAGAAGGGTGGGTTCCCAGCGCTGCTGTTCCTTCCACTGTATCTTCTCTAAGAGCAGTAAGGTAGCACCAGCCTCTCTATCATCCCTTATCATTTGCTCCCAAATAGACAAAATGGTGACAATTTTTTTATTCTCATTCCCCTCTTTCTTCTTGTCACGTCATTTTTCACCTTATTTTCATGTGTTTCCCCAGATGTAGTGACATGGCAGTAGCTTTTTTTAATTTTCTATCCAATGTTTCATGTCACTCAAGTGGCAACGTTGCTTTTTCCCCCTCGTGTCACAGGTTCTTCCCCACAGAGGATGGTCAGGGCCATGCAGCACAACACTCTCCAGCCAGCCACGGAGCAGCGGCTTCACCTCCCAATCCCATTGCTGTGGCTTAGGTGCTGATGGTAACATTTTCATTTTAAAGTGATCCTTTGTTTTTAGGCAACACCCCAGGGTCATTTTTTCAAAAAAAAAAATAAAAAGAAAATCAGCCAGCACAGCTATTTTTATTTTAAACATGCTCCCTGTGCTATTTTCAAACCCTTGCTGTTTCTGAGGAATCCACCTCAGCGGGTTTGGGATGCAGAAAGCAGAAAAAAATGCAATTATGACTTTTCATGTCCTATTGCACTTTACAGTTTCTCCAACTGCTCTACAAATAACACTTTTCCTTCATTTTTCATGATGAAATGGCAAAAATGAAAATGCCTTCTGCTAAGGGAAAGGACATGAGAGGGCAAGATGGCCATGGCTGGTGCTATGCAGATGTTTTTCAAAATGCACTTGTCTTTTTCAGGAGATCTTGAAATTGTCCCCAGGATAGATATTTTCAAAGCAGACACTTTCAGATAACCCTACTGTTCTGGAGTTGACCCTTGATGGAGCCCCAGAGGCTTGCTCCCAAAGGTCTTGTGTTTAACCAAGTGGGGACACACAGATCCCTATAGGAACAGTCTCTGATGATTTGCAAAAAGGGCTTCACAAAGCATTACAGAGTTGCTTTCATGATGGCCCATTGGTAGCAGCACAGTCATTTTTAAAACAGTGCTTGTTGAAGGTCATCAAGACACTTGAGAACGTGTGAAGCTTCTCAGGCACAGGAGATCTTTCAGCACTTCATAGAGTCTCATGGTGGGACACCTGACTTGCTCTGAGAATGCACAGTGCAAAAGCAGGAAGGCACTGGAAGATGTTTGCTTACATATTGCAGATGGACTAGCCAGGGAACTCAAAACAACCCTGACATGGGGAGAATTGAGATGGGTTTCTTGGCCATTTAATTTCCCATAGGAAAATTTCCTGGGGCTGTTTCTGGGTAGAGCCATGTTGTCCTTTTCAGGCAGGTCCCTGTGGGAGAGATTGAAGTATTTCTCCAATTGCTGCTGTGTCTGTGGGCACTGCAGAGTGCACAGAGGCTGTTTGAGAGCTCCTTAGGTGGCTCCTTGGGGACTTCTCTAAACAGTCTTTGTCTAGGAGGTCTTTGTCTTGGGGGTTTTCGCAACAGCCAAAGAAAGGGCAGCATTGGCTGCTCAGCTGGAAGCAGCTCTCAGCAGGGCTAAGAGGAGGACTGTTTAGGTTTGGTTCTTAAAATGCTGGGAGAGTAATTAAATCTTAAAATGAAATAAAATAATAAAATATATTGCTTTTAACTTTTGGAACAATTAAAAGGGTTCCCTACCACTTCCCACAGTTCCTAGAAAGGGCAAGTATCACCCAAGGTTTCCAATTGTGCAATATTTTCTCAAAACACAGGGAATAAATCGGTAGCAGAACACCCAGCTTCGTGAACCCCTCTTTTCCCAGATGGCCGAGGCATCAGCAGTGCAGATCTCGCCTAGCAAGCTGCCTCCAGCTCTTGGGAGTCCCCAGGGAGGAGGCGAAGTGCTGACAGGAGCACCACCATGCCTCTGCCCATCGCTACCTGCAGGTCCCTCAGGACAAAGTACTTTGCTTACGTTTGGAAAAATTGCTTGGTATTAACTAGCTTTTTCTAAAGACTGTGGGGATTGATGTATACATGTATATATATGTATATAAAAGAGCGTACACCGTGACATGACCACAATTCTGCAAGAATTAGAGTACGTGAGCAATATGAGCAGAAAAGTCCCTGCTTAACGGGTGTGCTGTAGCACCAGTGGGCTTTAATTACCACAAATCAAGCGTGTCTTCAATTAATCACTGTCACTAGTGGTTCTGTAGGAGGGGTGCTAATTACTCCCATTTAGGGAAACACTTCTGATTAATCCACATTATGCAGAACTAACAGGAAATATTTGATAAACTCCTCTGTTAAGCATCTTCTCAACCATTGCACAGGTTATGACGGTAAGGGGCATGGCTCAAGGGGATTTAGGTGGAATTCTGTAGAAATCCTGAAAAGTTGCCACTAAAAGGTAAGTATGGCCTTCATTGTTGAAAATCACAAGGAATAAGGAGAGTGAGTACTTATCCAAAGTAAAAGCAGAGATACTCTTGCCCTTTATGGAGATGATGGATTTTATTGCCATGGGTTATACCCAGTTCCTCTTCATAACTGCTCCATGCAGCTGCCCAGGGGTAGTTCAGAAGGTCATCAGTTCCTTCAACAATCCCTATATGCATGGCAGTCCACCAGCACACAATTTTCCATATAACAACCATTTCCTTACCTACCATGCTGAGAAGTGGATATATTAGGAAGAAACATTAGTTGGAAATCCTAGGAACATTGGGATTTCATCAGCCAACTCTGTTTCCAACGAACCATCCTCAGCTTCCATTTGCCCAGGAACAGGGGAATTACTCACCATATGCACAAAATGCCTCCAATTAGCTGATATCTTCTGCAGAGAAGGGGAATGAAACAGCTAGAGACAATTAGGCCCCCAACTGACTGCCAGTGCCCAAGCCATAAATTATAATGGGAATTGTTCAGTATGAATACAAAATGCATCCAATAAATCTAATTACCTAGAAATTAAGAGAATTAACCAGCATATCACAAGCCTATCGCTATCCTACCCACAGCTCCATACAAACGATTAGATTATTCTTTATAAACAAAGCGTGTTCCTGATTAACCAGCACTCTTCAGGGATGGTGGGAATTGATTGGCATATGGGATCCATGAGTGGCCATCACTGTTCGTACTACAGCATTGGCAGAAATAACTAGAAATAGATGGGAACACAAATAAAAAACACAGGGCTGACCAAACAGCTTTTGCCATGAGATAAGCAGGACTCAACCATCAAAACTGATGACTCCTTCTAAATAGGGTTATGGGGGCAAAATTCTCCCTCTTACTTGCTGGTTTTGGGTGGGTTTAGAAATAAAATGCATTGAAGAAAATAGGTGAGCATTTTCAGCTCACTCTGACCCTCATAGAGTCCTCAGAAACAGTGATACAGAGCAAAAACAAGCATGATTCTGATTAAATAGCATCCTGTAGAAATTATTGGAATTATATAGCAGAAAACAAATACATCTTTAGTTATGTCTTTAGTTAAGCACTAGTGCACACTGCATTACTATACGATACTAATAACTAGCCAGGAGAAAAAGTGTCTTTTTATGTCCTTTCTAAGAAAGAGAAACTAATTAGTAAATGTATTGTCATAAAATCACCACGTTCCACCCTTCGTAGTGATTGGATGAATTTATTTGGGATAATCCAAGAAATATATCTGATTAATCAGCACGGCCCAGGCATAACAGGAATGAGTTAATTAAGTGTTTTTCCACTTAGTCAACTGACGAGGAGCTGTGGGGCATTTCTCATCATAAGCAGAAATTCTCTGCTTACCTGGCAGTTTGTAGGAAACTGCTACAATCCAACATGACTAAAATTAACGGCTACCTCACAGCAGCAGTATTGCAACATATCAGCAAAGAGCAAATATATCGTCAATTAGCCACTATCTGTAATTTCATGTAAATGATGGCAGTTCTTTTTTCATATCTCAAAATGGCCAGCACACTTTAATAATCAGGAGAATTAATTAAAAGAAAAAAAAAAGGCAAATATACGCGCAATTAAGAGCCTTTATCTCCCATTCTCTGGTGATGACTGGAGTTCCTTTGTGCTCTTTCTCAGTTCAGACCCCAGGGAAATTGCTCCAGACCGGATGAGAACAATAACTTCTTCATCAGCCATTAACATCCCGCATGAGCCTCCTCATGCTTCATTTTTATGGTCTTCAATACAGTCAAGCCTCTGTGCACATCTGCTCACATATCCCTTCTCCTGTTACTGCCTGGATCACGCGTCCTGTTCATATTTGCCTGTCACCTCATATTTTCCTTGCAGTTATCTGAAAGCTTCTTTTCAGTATCTCTGCTAGTCTTCATGGGTGCCATGACTTTTAGGGATGAATCCTTCTGCCAAACAATGCCAGCTGAGGTCCAGAAGGATTAATGTTAGTTCATATGCACCTACAGTCCATGATTGATTGACAGCAGTTTGTTCACCTGGTAGCATCCTTCTTGGCCTTCATTGCACTTGTCTCAAGGTGCCCAGCTGCAACTTTTCAGACACCTTTGGTCATGCAGAGTGATGGTTTCTTGTGCAGTTCAAATGGCATCAACACGAAGAAAGGCCCACCAGTGGGTTTCATTTCATCCCACAGGCTGATATGCAGATATATACTCACAGTTACTCCCATTGACTGTCCTCATGAGTCTCCCACCAGGGAGTCCCTTACTGCCTTCAAGCGCAGCTACACCTATTTGCTTCATATCTTCTGATAGGGTCATTCTTGGAAATCCTCCTGAGACTTCCTAACCTGCACCCTGGCTTTGCAAACCCACTCACAGTGGGGCTATTGCACCCCTTGTCTCTTGGCAGCCCTTAGGCCGGTACCTGCCAGTTCCAGTACCACCAGCTAGTTCACAGTGATCACCCAGGTCTCAGGTCTGGCCAAGAAGGACCACTGCCTTTCTTTACGCAAGCCATTATATTCATATTTTGCAGTCTGATCCTATTTGGCCACCTCCGGCTTTGCAGCGTTTTTTCTGCCTTGCAGCCAGTCCTTTTCACTTCATTGCAGTGTCTCCGTGCTGTGCTTAGCATATGCTTTGACTTGTAACCTTAACGCTTCTGCTAAATGGTAACTGAGGCCCCACTGTGTTCATGTTAACATACGCCTGCCCACAGTTGCACAGCAATATGCAAACAGCATCTATTAAGTGCCATCAACAAGCACAAAGCGCTGGATAGCAGCATTTCAGAAACGCATCCGGTCAATAATTCTCCCCATTTCTGTGCAATAATCCTAGCTAATTGCCCTCATCTGCAATTCCTGCAAAAGGATGTAAATGACACCTCCTAGTTACCTCCAGTTAGGTTTTGGGGCATAATTTTCCTGAAACAACCTTGCCTCACCTATCCACCAGCCTTCATAGAATCATAGAATGATAGAATGCGTAAGGTTGGAAGGGACCTTAGAGGTCATCTAGTCTAACCTCCCTGCACATGCAGGGTCACCCAGAGCACATGGCACAGAGCGGCATCCAAGCGGGTTTTAAAGATCTCCAAAGAAGGAGACTCCACAACCTCTCTGGGCAGCCTGTTCCAGTGCTCTGT
>JAUBOD010000070.1:858370-889134 GCA_032353885.1 Nothura maculosa
GAGAGGAGAGGAGAGGAGAGGAGAGGAGAGGAGAGGAGAGGAGAGGAGAGGAGAGGAGAGGAGAGGAGAGGAGAAGGAGAAAAATGTTGACTTATAAGTAAGGAGCAGTGCCAAGTATGTCTGGCAAGTGGAAAATCCACACACTTACTACCACTCTTGCCACAGTAAAACCAGGGAAAATCACCAGCAGCTGCACCTGGCATCCCTGAGGACAAGTAGCAATTTCCATTGGGGTTCTCCTTGTGCTACAAGTCTTCCCTCTCACGTTCTTACTTCCCCTTTATAACTAGTAGGGATGTGAATATCACAGCATGGGGCTTTGCACTTTACTCATCAGGCCTGACAGCAAGTCTTAAATTTTCATCTCTCCAGGGGCCATGTGAAAAATGAGTACCAGCCCTGAGGTTTTCACAGAGAGGAGACAGCCTAGGTTCCTCCTTGGTTCACCATTAAAAGACTGTCAGCATGGAAAGCTCAATAGAAATTAATAGATCAGACCCTCACCTTGATCAAAGTGAGTCATCATAAGAAAAGGAAGTTTTAATTCAACTCTATGGTAAAAGTTGTGCGTGATTAACAGCTTTCAGACATGCCTTTGGAAATAGAGGGCTTGCATTGCAAGCAGCTTTTCTACAGCTGTTTTTGTTATGCTTTGTCTTCTCCTGGAGAAAAATCTCCTTGTCAGGCAGACAATTTTATTCCTCAAAATTCCTCCTTACATATTCCTCATAATCCAAACCTATTCACATCCTAGAAATAATTTAATATATATGCTGGTGTTTGCAGCAGGTGCCTTCTTCAGTCCTGCTCTTTGCACATAACAGGTTTCCATGTGGGGCAACTTTTGAGAAATTTAGCTACAAATGCATGGTCAAAAATTCTAGCCAGCCCTATGCAGAGCTCAGAGCTCAGAACTGCAGCTTTAACCACATAGGTCTAGTTTTGTCTGTAGTCTTGATCTGAGAGCTTATAAATCCTCTGTAGCCTATCCCTCACAAGACATGCACAAAAAGGTAGAAAATAGACATTGTTATGTAATAATTTGTCACAGAGGACAGTTTCTGTAACATTACAAATTATATGTTGTCTTCATCTGAACTTTCCAGATTCTTTTTTTTTCTTCTCTGTTTTTTCTGCTATGTGAAGGTTTATAATCTCTTCTATAAATCATTTGCGCTAGGTATTTCATCCAGCTTTCATCACTACTTTGGTCATACTAAATTAAAAATAACATCTGTTTGTAGAGTCTCTTACTAACTTTCATAGGGGCAAATTCTCCACTAGATGCTTTCAAATATCATTCATCAGTCTCCTCCTGACTATTTTCCTTCTGAAAATTTCATTCTGCTCAAATCTCCTCTTTATGCACAGCAGAATTTATGTTGAACATCTATGGCTTCCACATCTCTGTATCAGTTTCTTCCCTTCCATCTCCTCTGAACTGTGTGTGTTTGTGTGCATCTCACAATGAGCAGCATATTCTGCATCTCAGTGGGGTTTTTTTTCACTCTGCATTTTGGTGCAAATTTGGGGCTCACGTCTCATTTTCATTTTAGCGACCTGTTATACACTCCTTCCGCAGCTCATCACAAAACTCCATGCCTGCATCACATCATGCCCCTCCGTCTCATTACCCTTCTGTTATGAATCTCATTGCTTCTTTTGCATGAGGCACATTGCATTGCTCACGTCTGAATAACAAGCAGAGAACATGCACCCCTCGCCAAGCAGATACCGTCAGCTCCCTTGTCTTGAGCCATCCTCACGTAATAAGCACATTTCATCCTCATTTACTACATTTCATTTCCAAAGCATGAATACCAGGGGAAGAGCATCAGGACCAACCTCACATGGAAGCTTTGACTGCAGCAGCTCTTCTCCCTGTGCTCAGCAGCCTCCAACCACGATGCTCACATGGTTGCACATCTTCTGCAACCTGGAAAACCCAACACAGAGCAGTTAGTTCAGGCTCTCTATGACACCAGCATCTGCTCTTGAGCTACATCGTGTCCTAATAGGCACCTTACAGATGCTGGACTCCTCCAGGGCATGAAGTTTATCAATTAAAACTGCCTAATGGGCTCCATGAACAAGGAACTACCTGTCATAGTCTGGCCTGGCAAGTCCAGGAAACTTAGCCCTATATCCTCTTTGCAAAGACAGAGGAAAAATCACCTTTGGAAAGCAACCTTTGCCCTGGCAAGGCATCCAGCCACAATTCAGTGCCCATACAAGAACAACTCGTGTAGGAAGAGGAACTAGACTACTACAGATTTATCGCAGGCTGCTGCCTCTGGAGTGAGAGACACAGGAACAACTTCATTATCTTTAAATCACCGTGGTTGATTTTCCCCCTTCCAGACTGAACAGCTCTGGGAACCCGTGCTGTGACCTGAAACGTGAGAGTAAAGGGAATTACTGAGCATCTTAAGGAATTACTGAGCCTCTTAAGGAGACTCATTATTCCTGAACATCAGTAGCTCTCATCGTGGATATTTTCCCACCTTTTGTAAGCGATCTCTTTCATAAGGAGTGGACGCCATTCTGTCATGCTCTTACAAGACGTGACTACTTAGGGGAGCACACAGCTCCTTTTGGAACAGACCAGCTCTGCTGCAGACACTTTAAAAGCAGTAGTAATATTTGCCTGCCTTCTTTTGAAAGGGATATTCTGTCCAGTCGGCTGTGCAGCCATTGATACAAGGCCAAAACCCATAATGAGCTCAGATGCACTTGCAACTGAAAGTTAAAAAGAAAAATCCTCTCCAGGCAAACAAAACGTGGTGCTCCAAGAGCCCTCTCCCATGGCATCTCCCTGGGTTCGCCAGAGGAGGTGGCTGGAGAGGTCCTGCTGCTGGCAGTTCCTTAGGCTCAACCACAGGGATGCTGCCAGGTTTAAAGACATCATATATTTTGGGGAAAAAAGCACTTATGAAGTCTTTTGCTGAGCTGAAAGGATAACATTGGTGTAAGAAAGGGAAAGGGATGGTGCGCAGCTTCCCAAATTGCTGCAGTGGAGCTGTGGAGTTGCTTTTCCACAGGGAAAAGCTCCTTTTGCCACCTTCCAGCTCACTCTGAGAAGCTGATGGTGACATCCTCAAATGTTACAAGGGCTTGAGGCAAAACAAAAAAACACTGAGGCTGATGAACAGGATCAATAGCAAGGCTCTTTCTCCATCTCTAGATTCAAGGTTTGCCTCTACAAAACTTGAAAACAAGGCAGACATTCATACTGGATGCTATAAACATCATGCAAACAGAATGATTCCTCCTCAGGGCTATCTGAAAAGTGTTTGTTATACATCAGAGTCCACACTGAGCTATTCTACCTCATCTGACAGAGGACCAAAGCAAGCATCATCTCCCTGCTCTCCTCTGGATGGCTCCAGAGCAAAGCAATATGATTTGCTAGAGCACAGAGCAGCAGGGATGATGCTGTCAGCCATAGGCAGCCTGGCATTAGCCTTGATCCCTCTTAGAGCATGATTTACAGCAATAGTGTGGAGCAGGTTCCCACTTACACCCCACCATAGGGGTCTAATCAAAGCTCATAAAATTGTGGGGAAAAAAGAAGGAATGTATAAAAGTCTCAAAGCATGAAGTGCTGTGGTTTGGCCTCTTCCATCCGTTGCCTCGTGCTGTTTATTATTCTAACAGTTTCTTCCAGGCATGCATCAAATTGCCTCCGGAGTCCAACGCTTCTCATGGGACTGCAAGCTCAACGAAATCTTCAGTTAAAAATTCATCACAAGAAGATTATTCCCCATTCAGTCCCACTGAGAAGATTTCCCACTCCAGAATCAAATATAATAGACAGAAAATAGATCATGGGTTTTTTTTTCCTCATAATATAATTGCAAGTTAGAGCTGTTGCCAGCAGCCTCAAACCAAATCAAAATGTTTCACTATCCCAACACACCAGTCTGGGGAACTCCTTGGTCGTTTGAGCCAAACCATGGAGATTTGCACATTAAAAATAAACAAAGCAACAATATTTTTAAAAGTTTGCATTTAACTCTGGTTTCAAAGGTGCTGCCTTCGTGGGACATGGATCATGCACCAGTCCAAGGGGCTCATTACTGAAGCCCTATGTGAGCTGCCATCCCTAGCAGAGGTCTGCAGCCAAGGCACAGAGCAGGAGCACTTGTCCTGCACCAGCAGCCAGAGAGGTGTCCATGTCCTTGTCGTAACCGTGGCAGATTTCACACTCAAATGCTGTCAACTTAAAGTAATGCAGCTTTAAACACAAAAACCAGTCTTGTTTTCAGCAGCACAGCAATATCCCTGCACCACATGGTTATTTGCAGCTCTATCAAGTGCATGCTCTATCAATGACATGTTCCTCCTCCTCTCGCATCCCATCCCTGGTGCCCTCGGCTTTGCCTCTTTGTTTCCCATTTAGTGCTTTATTCTCCATGCTGCTCCCCCAGCCCATGCAAGGTTGTCTGGAGAGCAGAACATGTTCCAAGAATACAATCCATTTTCCTAAATTGAGGACTGCAAGGGAGCTTGTCCTTTGGGAGCTCTGCCCAGGACTCCTCCCAGCCTTGCTCCCAAACACTGCTGTGAGGGAATTCAGCAGCCTGGTCCAGGCGCCATCCAGCAGGCCTAGCTCCAACATGGCAGCATCTCCTGCAGCCTAAGGAATCCCCTCCTGGACACACAGTCCAGAGACCTGCACCCAAATCCTGCAGAGAGCAGCTGGAAGCAGCACGTGGCACCAGGACACTGTCCCCAGCCCCAGCACCACGTGCACCAACACCCTGGCACACCAGCATCTGCGGACTGATCCGACACTGGCAGCACCCTGCAACCAGCAACCTGCACCCACCTCCTGGCACCCTGCACTGAGCAGTGTGCGTTCGCCTCCCAAAATCCTGCACTCGGAGCGTGCCCATCAGCTTCGCTTGCGATGAAACATCCTACTGCCACTGCCTCACCCCCAGCAAAGAGCCCCAAAGCAAAACGGAGCTCTTCCTCTAAGGAAGAAGAGCTGCATGGGTGGCTTTGCCCCCAGCAGCGCCCGGCAAACCAGTGCAGACCAGCACGGAGTGAGTAGGGATGCTGGCCACAGCTCAGGAGGAAAGAGAAGGCACAGGAGGACAGGTCTGAGGAGCTTTTCCTTCCATCTGAACTTGTAACCACCCCCAGAGTCAATGGGAAAAGAGAGATGCCTCAACAGGACATTTAGCTCTCCAAGATGCCTATTCCAGCAATACACTCGCTTGCAAGAAGTACTGGCTCCCGTTTTAACCTGGCAAGTCCATTTTGTCCCACAGCAGAGGCTTCTGGAAAACTAGAGACTATTCTTGGACTCAGCAACGGAAGAGCTGGGAACTCTGCCCATTGTCTTGCACCATTCATGCCTCTGAGCACACAATTTATCTGGTCTATAAAACTAAATGAATGCAGAAAGGGGCAGGAGGGCAATGAGGGCTCACCTCTACCCCAGCCAGCAACCTGAGAGCAGGAGAGACAGCTCGAGGGAGAGACGAAATCCATCTGCTGCCCATTCCATGTTTGCTCTTGCTCTGCATTCTCCTCTGCACGCCAGCTGGATTGCAAGCGCCGCGCTGAGAAGCATTATCATAAGAGCTGAGGAACAAGATGGAGTTAAAGCCCTAGATGGAGGAACATCGTATAATTTACATTATTCATCAGCCACAAAAGTGCACAAAGGGAAACTGGTGAATGCAAAATGCTTTCCTCGCTTTTATTCCTGGAATAGGTTGTCTTGTGTGCAAGGCACAGTAGCAATTTGGATTGGACATGAAGTAGTTTGGAAATAAAACTGTGACCAAAAGAAGTTTCAGTCTCTATTATGCAGAGCCACTTCATGATGACAGGTCCTCCATGAGAAGTAAAGAAGGATGCCTGAGATCTGAATCTCTGCTGAGCATCCTGCAAAAGCCTACACTTTTTAAGCGCAACTCAAAGCCTTGCAGTCATCCTTGCCCAGTTCCTACTGTGAGATCCCCTCCTTGAAAAAGCGATGAACATGATGAATATACCTGCTGTGCCTAAAGAACCAGCAAATGTTTAAAGAAACAGCAATTCCCGCCACGAAAAGTCCATCTCAAAAGCAAGGTTCATCATGGTTCATCTCCCACTCCACATGCCTCTGGCCTTCTTCAAAATCACAGCAATCACAATCATAGCGAAGTGATGAGACTTAACCAGGGAACCCCATTGTTCATATTTCTGTGACCAAAAAATTGCTGTGATAACTTGAAGAAGTTTGGGAGCCATTTCTGCAGCATTTTTTTTTTTTTTGCTAAAGAATGAGTTAAAATCTGTCACCAAATTATTCATATGCTTTAGCCAATAGTGCCAGAGTATCGTTTGCTAGGATATTTGTTGGGCTCTGTAAGTCTTCCATCTTTAATTGAAAGCTGTTCAGATAAAAAGTAGCACGCACTACAGTCCTCACTGTAAAACTTTATCATTTATATTTAAGTATTATATATATAAAATAGTTTCAGCAAGGGATTGGCTCTGTGTCTTAAGCAATTTTCAAAACCTCTCTAATCCAATATCCCTGAAATAAAAACATAATGAAAAATGCTTTTATTTTAATTGGAAAGAAGGCAAACAGATATTTCAATTTTCTGTCCCTCTTTTCCCATAAAAGGAGGCGTAGTAATGAAGTACTGCAACGAATTCTCATTTTTGCCACCACACAGGGTGAAACTCTCCTTGGAATTTCTCTTGCAAATTAAAAACAGTATTTTCTCCAGTGAGATGTGTGAAGACTGAGAATAGGCTTCTCCTTATCAAAATTAAATGAAATGTTCTAAGCAGAAAAATTTCATTGTCATTTTTTTCATTAAGCAACTTGGGCTTCCTGCAACGAAACCCATACGGGTCCATGCAAACCTTGCAGAAGTATTCCCACTTGCAGAGGAAATACCTATCATATAGCTCAGAATTTTTACTTTGCCAGCTTGTGCAAAAGGAAATGGAAGACTTTCCAGCACAGTGTAAGACGAGGCAGGAATGAAATCCCCTGGGAATCTCACATGGAGTCTGGTCCTGTGTGTGCCACAGTCTGCAGGGACAAGAGCCATGCTGGACTGGGCATCCCACAGCAAAGGTGGCAGAGAAAGGAGAGGGAAGAGCCTAAGTGTTTAAGGAGGTTGTTGGCCTGGCCGAGGTGCTGCAGCAACACTCAGAACTGCACCTGAGATTGTGGGGTGGGGGAACGAGTGCTCCCGTAAAACATGATCTCACAGGCATCTTCCAGCACGGAGAGATGCATCACCAGAAAGAGTCAGCAGGAGCTGCATTTATAAGGAGCAGGGCTGGTTTTTGCAAGGAAGGCACTCTCAGCCCATACCCAGAATCTTCATACTTCACCTGATCATTTTTCAGCATTCCTGCCCAATCCCTGGCACTCGCTGAAACAATCCATTCATCCAGCTTATTAACAAAGGTGAAAACTGGGCTTGGCAGGTGCCTCTGCGCAAGCCTGGGCTGCAAACAAGAAGTTTGCACATCCTCTGTACCTGAAGGATGGGGGAGCTGGAATCCCATTTTCACAGGATCCTATAGCCTCCTCCCAGCTCCAGACTCCAGGCAGGGCTCCTGTCCCAACAATCCACCTGAGTTTGGGCCATCAGCCTGCATTCACTTGCACCAACTCAGCTGAAATTTTCAGAGATGAGGCCACAACGTGAGTGCTTTAATGTAACAGGGTTTGTGGTACCCGCATAACACTCCCTGACGGGAGGGACGTTGGAGCACTGACTTGCTGTAAAAATAGGAGACAGATGCTCATCCCCCTTACTTGAAATGCACATTCCCAGCAGCTTTCCCTGCCAACCAGGATGATCCAGCCCCTTTGCTGTGCCCTTCTCGCAGGGAGCCCCACACAGCCTGTCCTAGGATGGTCTTGCAGGATGCAGGACCCAGCAGGCTAAGGATGTTTCTGTGAAGCCTGCTGCTCCCAGGACCATGTAACAGGCTGCACATCCTTCCAGCAAGTGCTCCTGGCAGGATCTGAAATGCACGTGGAGATGAAAGGGATGCAGTTTTCAACAAAATTTTGTCTCCCTTTGTTAGGCTTAAGTTGTCTCCAAAGAGACAAGCAGGTGTCTGGGACTAAAGCATTTATTCTGCTAGCAGATATTGTAAAGAAAGTTTATTTTGACAAATCTCTCACATGTTCCCAAAATCACATTCCTGCCAGCTTCGCTCTAAGCATCCTGGTTTGCTCTGAGAGCACATCCGAAAGGGATGACACTGACAACACGGCACTCATTGTGTCACTCAATATACACAATTGCAACAAATGGAATCCAAGTAGAAATATAGATTTGCTTCCCTTCGAACGACATGCTGGCAACTGGGGTTGGCCTCTTTTCAGTGCTGGACAGCGATAAGACTAGAGGAAATGGCTACAAATTGAAGCATGAGAAGTTCCACAGGATCTTAAGGAAGTATTTCTTGACTGTGAGGGTGACAGAGCCCTGGAACAGGCTGCCCAAAGAGGTTGTGGAGTCTCCTTCTTTGGAGATCTTTAAAATCTGCTTGGATGCAGCCTGTGCCATGTGCTCTAGGTGAGCCTGCATGTGCAGGGGGGTTGCACTAGATGATCTCTGAGGTCCCTTCCAACCTTAAGCATTCTGTGATTCTATGAACTGCATCTTGTATTTAAAAAGCACAGAGTCTAACAACTAGTTGCTGTCAAAAGTGGAATTGCAGCTACCCCTCTGTCTCCTCGTCCTTAACTACATACTCTTCCAGCTCACCCTCTTTGGTCTGGGTTGTTGGAGATGATTCATGGTTAATTCCATGGAAAACCAGAAAAGTAATACAGAGAGAATAATCTGGGAGTCACTGGGAAAGAGCAGGGGCACAACCACTTTGGGCAGCAGAGGGGAGCTGGGAAAGGATTTCCTCTTCTTCGCAGTACTGATTTCCTCTTGTTCATAGTAGCCGGCTATGCACAGGACCACACTCAGTATCAAGTGCAGCCCCCTTCCAGACCAGTCAGGTTCTCCAGGTTGCCTGTGCTGGTGGTCTTTGCCTGCAGCTCTTGCATGCAGTTCTGGATTGGATGCAGGACGCCCAGCGGTCTGACGTTTGGCTGTCGGAGGCAGGGCACGGTGCTCGAGGACAGGGAAGATGCGGAGCAAACGTGTGGATATTTGCTTTGTCTCTGTGTGAGAAAGGCAAGCCCAATCTGGTCATGAAAGGGGCAGTAGGAGGACCATAGCCTGGTATGGAGAAGATCAGAACTGGTTCTCACGCACATCTCTGTGTCCTCATGAGCTCACACCCTGCCTGGAGAACAGTCATGGAGTCACAGGACAATTGCACTAAATGGCTGTGTAAGCCTGTGCTTATCATGATGTCTGGGGAGACATGATACACATTTTATAGATATTGATAGACAGGTGCACAGAGCTACAACCACGTGAACAGCATCCCAGAAGCCCAAAATGCAATTCCTCCTGCTGAAGGAAGGGACTGTCACTAGACAACAGTAGGGATTGCTAGGGAATTGGAGGCCAAGGGAGGACACAGTGCAAGCCACACAGCCTGCTGGACAGGAGGACTGGGGATCCCTATAGGTCTCTGCTATCCCATCCAGAGCAACTCATCTTGCAAGTAGCCACCAGAAGGCCCTGAACTCACCCAGAGCCTTGCAAGGGCCAGGGCAGCTTTGCACTCACCTGGATCAGCTTCTCCTTCAGGGCTCTTGGACCTGCCTCCTTCTCCATACACATCCTTTCTCGTAGTTGCCTCAGCTCACACTCCTGCATGTGGATGAAAACCCAGGTATCCTCCCCATTTGCCTGCAATCTACATATGGGGCTCTGAGTGGATAGACAGCTATGGACAGCCTCTCTCTCTAGCACACATTTCCACCTCTTCTCATATCCTGTTGGCAAGTTCCAAGGATGAGGAAGTCTAATTCATTCAAGGACTGATCCTTGTCATGGATTCCATCTATTTCATTGGTGCAGAAAGGGGCAAGGGGCTTTGGAGATGGTAGAGAAGACAAAGAGTTCTCCTAGTTTCATCATTACTCCACTCCAAGGAGCAGAAATTGCTTCATGCAGGCAGAATGTGTGAGACCATGCAGCCTGGCTGCCAACCCCAATTCAATGCCATGTCCTTGGCCACTGTTAGATTTCTCCTTAGGATTGTTTTCCCAGCAGTGGCCCAGTGAACATCACAGACAAGCACAGACAGAGCAATCTCCCCAAGTCTCCCAGTCTAGAGGAACATAACGTCATCTTCCCAGGGCTCTCCAGTGTGCTGTCCCAATCAAAAATGCTACTTGTTCAAAAATGCTTCCTTGAGCTCTCACAGTGCTTTTCTCCAGCTGTGTAGCCCAGGGAGAAGGTACAGCCCTTCCTTCCAATTTGAGCCCTGGAGCTGAAGGAGGATGAATCAGGGATGTTCTCTCATTTGGGATGACCATAGCAGACATTGGTGGTCCAGAAATCTCTGTGGCTGTATGGAGTGCAGCTTTCCTCCCTCAAGCTTTCCTCCAATTACCTTCTCTCTCCAGAGATGGAGGGCAGAGTGCCTCTGGGGCCCCCTCTCCTGCTGCATGTCTCTGAGAGGACACTGTGTTTCCTCACTGAGGCCATGCAGGACTCGGAATGCGTGGCTGGAGGAGAGACGAGATGAGCTGCAGGAAAAGGGCTGTGTTCAGAGATAGAGAGCCTGAGTGTCTGAGGATGCCAAGGGGCTTCTCCACTAAGGAGGTCCCAGAGATGCAGGAGCCTATGTATCCACCAGTACATGCTGGGCAAATGTCACATGGCTCTTGCATCCCCACCAAATCCAAAACACCCCATGGTTAAACTCACCCAAACAGTGCTGGTGAAGAGCTCTGCCCCATGGTGCTGTCAGGAAGCAGGTCATGGAGGCGCTGGCATGCCAAGGTGATGTGCCTTGCCAGGGAGCGACCAGCCTGGCCTGGCACTGCTGACTCCTGCAGGGAAGTTTCCCTATGTGGGAAGCGCAGGAGATGCTGCTGCTCCAGCCGCTGCAGCCAGGTGCTGTCACAAGCCCGTTCCTGGGGAAGCAGACACCAAATCAGAAACACATCAGAGCTGCATTCACACTGCCCCCAAGACAGGCAACAGATGACACCCTGCTCTGCCCTAATTCCACATGGCCTCTCCTGTAAGTGCTGTCTCTGCAGAGCCCTTTTGGAGGTTGCCATCCCTGCTGTAAATAGGGTGGAAGAGCTGGGTGACCGTGAGGGAACAGCACATCTGGGTTGCTGTGCTCTGCAGGTGCTCAGTAGCCCTGGTTTCACTCCCAAGGGAAGCAGCTTACTGTGCTGGGAGTGAAGATTTTCCGTGGTCGTATAGGACCAGACATGGTGTGTCCTGGCAGCTGCCCCTGTGTCCAATGGTGTCCCCTTGGGAGCTCACCAGCTCCAGGGCACTGAGTCCTTGACCCTCCTTGCATGGGATTGGGACTGTCCGATGTCACATCTCCAGATACTCCCTCTGGCTCCCCTGACCTGCCCCAAGGTTTCCTGCAGCTGCCACAGCATGTACATCCTTTCCTTCTTCAGCAGCAAATGCAGCTTGTCCAGGGCTTCCTTCCTCTGCTGCAGGAGGTTGCGGGTGCGATGCTCCAGCTCGTGGAGTCTCTGCAAGAGAAGCTGGGGTCATGTTACCCTTCCTGAGTGACTCAAGCCCATGGCACAGGTCCAGGAACAGGAGCCCAACTGCGGTCTCTACTCTGTACCAACGCAATTAAGGATGTCCAAGATGCTCTTGGACTTGTGCCTGGGGAAGGCAGGGCAGGCAAGTGTCCCACGCTGATCACACTGTGCAGCACCACCTCAACCTGCTTATGTGCAGGGTCTCAGTCCCTCTGGAGCAGCTCTGTCGCCATCCAGGAACTGGTCATTTCTGAAGCCAGGTCAATCTCAGGGCCCTTGCTAGATACTCCCCACAGACCAAGGATAATTGAGTCTTGTGCTAACTGCAAGGGCCCAGTTCTGGCCCGCTTAGGCTTGTTCTCAAGTTGTTAAAACATTCTGCTGTGTGAAGCAGAGCTTGTCTTTTGTTATGATGTATTTTAAGCATGGGATAACAGCAAAGGTCTTGACCATGAGCACAGGCTGAAAAGAGAGACCTCATGACTATAAACTGCTCAGTGGTGATCAAGCACTGCTCATTGAAGAGGTGCAGCCTTCAGAGATTGGAAAAAAAATGCTTTTAAGTATAACAACAGAGAGAAGCGGTAGGGAAAAAAAATCTAAATAGTGAGATATGGCACCTGCCAGTACCTGGGACAATAACACCCTCCAGCACTGCACAGCGTGTACTGCAGGCACAGATGTCAGGTGCTGGGAACTATTCAGAAACTCAAATACCTTGTGAAAGGACAAAAACTCAAATTTGTTGAGGGAAGAATTGTCATTATGGTGATTACCACCCCACAACTGTGGGATTGTTGGAACTAAGAGTCCTGCCTGCTATTCTGTCTGTCCTCAGGTCTCTGGCTCTTCCTGCCTCCTCCAGGACCATTTGACCGTGTTTGGCTATGGGACATAGCCTGATAAAGGACTTGCTTTCTTTTGTTGCCTCTCAGGGTCCCTCCAGTGAAATGTGAGCACATTGAAAATCTGTGAGGACACTGACCTTCTGTAACTCCAGTTTCTCTTCCTGCAATGCTAATGTTTTCCTTAGCTTCTTCTCCAGCCCCTCCTGGCAGGCAGGAAAGGCTCTCTGACTCTGCTCCTGCAGGATCCCACGCTGAGACTGGATATTTCCCTTCTTTTCTACCCACCAAGTCTTTCCATCTTCCAGGAGTCGGCTCTGGACCTGACACCACAGACAGGAAAGATGCATGACTTCCCTTGCAGGAGGGTGAAGTAGACTCAGTAGCCTGGCCAGCACAACCTGGTCTGGGCTCTCTCACTCTTTGCACCCTCCTGTCCCTCAGCCCAGGGAGTCCCAGCAAGACCACATGCCACCCCAGCTGATTCCCCAGCCTGCAGCTGCTTCCTCCCTTCCACTCACAGCCATGTCTCCTACCACATTTTTCAGCCCCTTTCTCCCCCATGGTCTATAGTTAGTGCTGCTGACTGCTAATTTCAGGCCAGGAACCCATATTTCTCCCCAGGGACGTTTTCATTTGCTCCCATGTCCTGCCCTCTTATGGAAAGAGGGCTCCCAAGGGAGATGGACACCTCAACAGAGAGAAGTCATCACCTCACATGCCCTCTAGCATGCTAGGGTGTCTCAACACCAGATCATTCTATCTGGAGCTGTCCTGCTTGTGCTTCGAAACACATTGTCTCTCCCGTGCTGCAGATGTGATGCACTGTGGCCTATTCAGGAATTATTCTTTGGGCTTCTACAACAGATTCTAAGGCCTTCACTGTGCCCCAGCATGGAGTGGGAAGAAGGTATGTGCGCTCAGCTTTGCAAACAGAGCCATTGACCAGCCCAGGACTGTACCTTGTGGTCGAGGCTGGCTTCCAGCCTCCCATGTTGCGAGCAGGGCTTGGCCCCTTTGCCTCGGCTCCAGGGCCACCTCTCTGCACTGCTGCTCCTCCAGTGGATGCCCTCACAGGATGATGGCTCATTGTAGCTGTTCATGGCCCCATGGTCCCCAGAGGAGTCACGACTGTGTGTCCAGTGGGGTCTTGCTGCTGCCTGAGTACCTGGGGGAAAAAAATAAAACCAGCATGTGTGTGTGGTGAAAGGAGCCAAATGCCACAGATAAAACCTAGGAGCGACTGGGAAATCCAGGGGTGTCCCAATGTCAGCAAGGCCCCGGAGCCTGCATACAGCTCACAGCATCCTCCAAGACACCCAGCCTGGGAAGAGGGTGCTGTGGTCCAGCCAGGAACTTTCCACCCTTTTCCCTCCTCTGCCCACAGGCCCTGCACCCATCCTCCATGGCTCGTCCCATCCTCCAGCAGCACCATAGACATCCTTGGCCTCTAGGGCCAGACCTAGACTTACGATGTGCCCAGGACTGAGCTCTCCTGAACCTTTCTCCAGCTCCTTCCACATCCACATCAGTTATAGCAAGGGCAATGGCTGCTTCAGACTGGCTCCAGGAAGCTGGTGGCTCCTGCTGCCTTTTCATGACAGGCTTGCTCATGTGATGCCATCTGGTCCCAGTGCCAATATTCCCTGGAAAACTGCTGTCTGCGGAGATCGAGGCTCGGGGCAAAGGCACTCCTGCACGCCTCCTTGTTGAGTCCATTCTCACACTAGCTCCATGCGGAGTCCATCTCTGTCACAAAACAAACTGACTCAGGAGAACATAATAAGCAGGTTCAGAGAGGTGGTCAAGCCAAGGTCTGAGTCCCTCCTTGGAGGACAGCAACGGGTCTGTGAGGGCAGCTGTGATGGTGCCAATGCCCCATCTTGGGACAGAGCTCCTGTCTAGGCCAGGGCTCCTTGTGCCTTTCCTAGACCCTGGTCCTGCTTCCTGGACCTCTCTGGGGATACCCAGCGCTCTGGTCATCACCAGTAAACCTGCCGTCCAGTGAACCTTTGCTGAAGCATGGAGCCCAGTGAATCCTTCCAGGCCACACTCACCTGTGCAGAGGGGGCTGCTGTGGGAGTCCTCCACCCTGGAGAGCTGATTGGTTCTGTGTCTGCAGTCATAGCCTTGCTCTGGCTCAGCCTGGATATCCTCCCTCCCAGAGACTCTAGGCTTTGCCTCCTCCTCAGAGATGGAGAAGTGCTCTGCAATGGACAGCCAAGCTGCACCTCCAACTGCCATGGGACATCCTGTCTTCTCCCTGTGGAGATCAAGGACTCATCCTGCCCAGTGTCATGGTCCTCAGTGGGGCAAGAGGTGCCATTCCCTCCCTTTGGGATATCACTTGCATGCCTGCTCCATACTAAGAAGGGCTCGTCTTCCTCATCCTCGGAGAATAGCAGGGGCTCAACCATACCCTCCTGAAACCTGGCAGCAAAATCTTCTGTGCAGACAGAGCTGGAGCTGCTCTGACTGGCTTCAGCCTGCAGGTTTTCAGCCTTGGTCACAGAGTGTTCTTCCAGTTCTGCATAGGAGAGTAGAGAGCCATGAGTCTCTTTGACACCCCCATGAGGAAATAGCCCCAGGATGGGAAGGAGCACTGCCATCCAGCTGAATCTGAACCAGCTTGGAGGTGCTGGCCATATCTGCCCTCACAGGGAAAATGTCCACCTTAGCTCTGGTGTTTGCCTGAACTGCACCAGCATGCAAGAATGGGTGTGAAATGGTATCTACTGATGGTTCCACAATGAAACCATGCTGGGAAAAGCAAAAGTCAAGCTGGGAAAAGCAAAAAGAAATGAGAATCCCGCATCCCAAACTACCTCTTTGAAGGATCCTTCATCCCTCAAACTATCACAAAAGCCACATTACTCCCTCTTTCAGCAATGTTTCTACTGCAGTGACAGGTTCCCACAGTACAATTCTGCACTGTAGCATTTGCATCATGTTTTGGCTCCATGAGGATCCATTGTTTTGTTTAAACTGTGGCAGCTGCAAAAACCTCTAGCTGTGCATCCCTCCATCTCCTTCCCCGTGAGATACTTCTCTACAGAAGGATTTGGACTGTGCATCCTGCAGTGTGTCTAGGGAAGCAGAACCAGCCCTGAGAAGTCAACTCATGGTGCCTGCAGAAAGCTCTGTACGGCCAGTAACTCTCCATATCCTGGTCCCTTACAGGGATGATCCAGGCTGTTCCTGTGATGCTCATACCTGGCCCGAAGCAGAAGAGCAGCAGGTCCCTAGAGAAATGCTCCAGGACACGCTGCAGCAGAATGCAAGTAGTGCTGGGCTGGCACAGCCCCAGCTCCATCTCCTGTCAGCAGCTGCTCTGGTCACCTCTTCCTGCATCACAACAGGAGGGCTGAGACAGGAGGCACCTCTAGAAGAAGCCACACTCACCGGCTGGCCAAGACGCATCGAAGGAGGTGTCAGAAGAGACATTGTGGTCTCTGCTGCTGCTCAGGACTTGCACACCAGGGTTCTTCCACTGCAGAAAGGAGAGACAAAACCACGGACTGCAGGTCCCTGCAGTCCTTGGTGACTGAGCAGGACTACATGCATGCCCACATGCTTTCAGAACAAGTCAGTGCACTAGAAGGATGAGACATGGCAGGAGCAGCACAATATTAATGTTTCACTGTCCTCTAAGCTATCCCTGTAGCCCTCCCACACCTCAGCCTCATGTTGTGACCCCCTCAATGTGGTGCCCATCCCAACTCCCTGCACCTGGCTGAGCTGGGCATCAATGGAGTCCAGGACATGGTCACAGTGCTCTTTTGTCCAGGAGCTCACAAGTCCACACTGCTTCCCTGCATCTGGAAGAAAAAATAAAACAGAGCCAGTTCATGGCATCACAGATCCTTAAGCCTTGGAGGGTCTGCAGCCTTCCTTGCACGGGGAGCTGGGGGCATGAAGTGGAGACCACCTCTGGGCTAGAGATGCGGCCCTTTGCAAGCTGCCAGGCTTCACTTCAGCACAGAACTTGCATTGGGAGCCTCTCCTCATGAGGTTGGGGTCAGTGTGTGCACATGTAGGAGGTGCTTGAGCCATAGGAACCTTCAGCAGAGGCATCGCTGGGCGCTGACAGCCTTGTATGACCCTCCTGGCAGAAAGCTGAGCAGGGAGGTTGCTCCAAAGCCTGTAGGAGCCCTTGGGTCCGGGCTCAGAGCTCAGCACGGTCCCACTTGCCCTTCCCTTGCCCCATAGACAGGACTTGCCCCCTTGGGACCCATCTTGCCTTCAGACTTGCCCAGCGCATTTACTGCAGCACAGGCAGGCCCAGAGGGGCGGGAACAGCTGAGAGCCTCGGTATCTGAACCATGGGTTTGGGCGGGCTGAGCATTGCGTGTGACCCTTACCACATGTGTGACTCTGCCTGCACATGTGGCTCGTATCGCACATGTGACCCTTACCCCATGTGTGATCCTTACCGTGTGACCATTACTGTGTGACCCTTAACATGTGTGTGACCCTTACAGCACGTGTGACCCTTACCATGCATGTGCCCCTTACCACACCTGGGACCTTTACCGCACGTGTGACCCTTAGTGTGTGTGACCCTTAACACATGTGTGACCCTTATAGCATGTGTGACCCTTACTGTGTGTGACCCTTACCACACATGTGACTCTTACCACACATGTGACCCTTGCTGTGCACGACCCTTACTGCACTTGTGACCCTTACCACACGTGACCCTTACTACACGCATGAATTGCCACACACGAGACCCTTACCACGCCTGTGACTCTTACCACACGTGTGACTTACCACGCGTGTGACTTACCACACGTGTGACCCTTACTACATGCATGAATTACCACACGTGAGACCCTTGCCATGCACGTGACCCTTACCACACATGTGACCCTTACCACACGTGTAACCCTTACCACACGTGTAACCCTTACCACACGCCGCCGGTCGCTCGCTGCAGTCGCCATGCGCATTCTTTGGCTGCTCCACGTCTGCCATGTGGCCGAGGCTCCGGCGCCCGAGGCTCCGGCGCCCTAGCTGCACCAGGCACCTGACGCTGCCCCGGCTGCACCAGGCACCCCGCGCTCCCCCGGCCCCAGTCCCGTCCCAGTCCACACTCCCCTGGGCGCCGGCAGCCCAGTCACGCCGCGCGCTGCCCGCGTCCGTCACCAGGCAACGCCTGGCGGCCCCGGCATGTCCCGGCCTGCCCGGCCATCGGCCTCCTCTGCACCACCCCCGCCGTCAGGCCTCTCCATGACCACCCTGGCACAGGAACCTGCCCCGGACACCCCGCCCTGCACAACCTCTGCCATAGCTCCTCCCCGCGCCTCCTCCAGAGGCTTCCTCTGGACAACCTCCTCCCCAAGCCTCCTTCCCTAGGCAAGCCTCCTCTGTCTTACCCTAGGTCACTTTCTCACCTGGAAAACCTCTTTTCCCTGAATAGCCTCCCCTGGGCCATCTCATCCCTTGGCCATCTCTTTGCCTAGGCCACCTCCTCCTGCCCCTCTTACTCCTGTAGGCCTCCTCTCCTTGTCATCTCCCCTGTCTTACCTAGGCCTTCTGTGCTCCTTAGTCCACCTCTCCTGGACCTCCTCTTCCTTTGGCTTTCCTTCTGTCTATGGCCATCTCCCAGCTCCTCTTCCCACTGCTGTTCCCAAGGATCTCACCTCCACCTACCATCCAGGTTCTGTGTGTGCCGGGAGCTTGCACGACTCTGGGTTCATCCCTGCCCCGCCACCTGCAACTCCCTGGACCAAGTTACAATGACAGCACTGCACATTTTAAAACTCCCGAATCCAAGTTTTATTACTGTGTCAGAGAAGAGGAATCACTCACAATATATTGTTCAAAAGAAATACATTCAACAGCATTTACAGTAGAATGACATTAAAATCCTCTGGAGGGAAAATAGAAAGACGAGGAGATGGTGCTCAGATTAAGTGCTGCTACTAAATGACCTCTGGAAGATACAACAGTTTTTTTAAAAATTAATCTAGAAAATCTGGGATTTCTTTTCCGGGGGTGTTCCTAGCACTCCCTTGGGCTCTGCTAAGCTGTGCAGTGTTTGTGATGGTGACTCTAGATGGATGGATACTGGAGGTAAATCTAAAAGGGCTTCTCAGCACCTCTGAATCTGGCAGGGCTGGGCACTGAGGTGCCAACCCCTCCTGAGCAACGTTTCACTCCGCTTCTTCCCCAACTGCAGGAACACACGTATCCCCATGAAGGGACAGCCAGTGCAGGCATCTCCCACCTTTCCAAGGTCTTGGATAATACTTGTGTTGATAAAATAAACAGGGAAAATAAGGCATTTTGAAAAGCTACACCGCCAGTCCATTTTATAAAACTGAATCAGACCTGGCCTGGATTCCTGGTGCAGAAGAACCTCTTCCACCTCTCCTGCTTTAGGGAGAACTCTACACTTGATTTGGCGTAACAAACTATAGTAGCATAAGGGAAGGGTTAGTGCAGAGCATCTGCCGTTGTCCCAGTTGCGTGAATGGGGGCCTCCAAAGGAGAAGATGTAAATGCCCTGGAGATGGGATACAACGCAGCTCTCAGCAGGCTAGATGTCACCTGCTGAAAGCCATTAACGGAGCAATTTGGAAAACTTAAGCACTTCACTGGGTTTCCCGAGCCACAGGCAAACAACATGAAGAGGAGTGCTGGAAACAGTGATTTTGCCAGGCCCAGCTGCCTGCACCACCTGGTTCAGCATTTCAGAGACCCAGCCCAGAGGGTTAGACTCGTGAGCCTGGTGTCTACTAAGAGACTCAAATTTCTAGGTGGGAATGATCTTTCTCAAGAGAACACCTTATGTAGATGACTGCATCTGGCTCTGGAGCAAAATGTTACTTCTCTACTTAAGCAGTTACTCATTCACCATTACCGCTACATCCCTACCGCCGGGATGAGGCTAAGGAAATATATCGTACTCATACTACAAAAACTCAGACAGATGCTTCTGTCTTCATTATTTTTTTCATCTATTATGTACCATATAAATTTAAGCAAAATAATTTTATATATATTTATATATATATATAAATTAGAAGCAAATAAATAAGATTAAAGGGTACATTGAAACCAGTGGGTATTGCCACTCCAATAGCCACTCACTACTGTTACATCATACAAGGTCTATATATACTGTACACATAGGTATGCTGTAAATAGGTGCTGTAATGGAGGTGCTGTACGAGAAGGTGACCAAAAGGAGACTGATGGTTTAGGAACCTGATTGCATCAATGTCCCATGTGCAGCCTGGATTTTCCAGTTACCATTGCCTCTAAGTTCATTATTGCTAATTATCTTCCAATGTGAATGTGACAGTCCAGCTTCAAGTGGCCTCTGACCCACGGGAGAGAGAAGTCAGTATGATATGATGTGGATCCAGAGAAGACGACATCAAAAACGAAATCCAGGGAGGCAAACACAAGTGTCCAGGTCTCCTTGATTCTCTCTGACTCAGCAGGACTTGCCAGGCCTGTGATCTTCTGGGTCCTGCCACCTGCCTCCCTCCACTTCTGGATTTAGGGACCAGCTATTCCTGTGTGAATGCCATGTGTCCAAGAATCACTCACTTCTGCTCCTCACTGATCACTTGCAGGGCTTGTTCAGCTCTTCCTGGGAGGAATGACAGATGTGGGACCTCCTCATTCATGTTCTCAAGCTGCTGCCAAGCAGCACTCATGAGAAGGCAAGGACAGAGGCAGGAGAGAGGCTCCTGGGCAGCCCATGGTTCTTCCAGATAGATACTGAGCTGAGTTCAGTCTAGCCTTTTCTCCTGAGACAGCCCCAGGGCTCTGAGGTGTTGGGAAGATTCCCCATGAAAATGGGAACAGCAGAGGCACAGGATTTGCTGCGGGGATCTCCCACTGCTCCGAGGAGCAAGCAAAGCCTCTACCTACAGCATCCAGGGCTTCAGGGTGAGAGGGATAATCTAGTTATGACTCAAAACTCCTCCTTGCAGAGATATTACTGTGTGGAAGAGAACTATCACACCCAGGGGAGGCTCAGAGCCTGGCCTTACTGGCACCAGGCAGCAGAAGCCTTCCAGGAACTGGCTCTCAGCCCTGGAGTCTGTCACCAGGCTGTCTGGGGACTAACTCACTGGAGAAGTCATCAGGATGTGAGTGTAGGCCCAGGACAAAGGTTTCCTGCCACAGAGCCACTGGCACCCATGCCTGTGCCAGCAACATGTGCAGGAACCTGCCAGCAGGCAGGCTGTCCCTTCCCACAGGCAGGTCCCCTGCACCAGC
Organism: Nothura maculosa; assembly: GCA_032353885.1. Taxonomy (NCBI): domain Eukaryota; kingdom Metazoa; phylum Chordata; class Aves; order Tinamiformes; family Tinamidae; genus Nothura; species Nothura maculosa. Next base: position 879,095 of record JAUBOD010000070.1, read on the forward strand.
TCTGCAGGAGATCCCTCTGTCCAAGCAAGCAGTGCCACCTTCTCCCTGCTTCTCACACCTCTCCCTCAGGATTTCCCTCCTGTCTGTTGTCAGCCATATCCCTATAGGGAAAGTGTCTGGAAAGTCCCTGGATGAAGCTCCAGCCTTCTGTGACTGTGGGCCCCGCTGCGGAGATGTGGGGCAGAGAGCGCTGGTATGGTGGCTCCAGTGTCACGGAGCATATGCTGGTCTACAAGTTGCTCTCTGCTCTGTGCTCAAACACCTCCTCTGACCTCGCCAACGTAAGCTCGATATCCCCTTGGTAAAACATTCTCCTCACCTCAGCAAGAAGCCGTTTCCCCTTAGGATGCAGCTGCAGGAAAATCAAACCAAGCATGACCTCAATCATCCTCACAAAGCATCGCGTTAACCTTGACTAAACACTGTCGACTGATGAGAAACTGCTCAGTGTGCTTCTTTTTGAAAAAAAAAGAAAAAAAAGAAAAAAGTAAAAAAAAGGTCACCAGCTGAAAGGTCTTGATTGGTATTGCTGGGATCACAGGGCACAGTGGGACCTACTGAGAGGATCCAGGAGCAAGTGCCTCAGCCACAGTCCCTGGAGGCAATTTTCTGAGCAGGGCTCAGAGTTGCTTGTGTTTTCAAAGGAACCTGAACCAGGAGTAGATTTTAAAAAAAATCCATAAAGTCCACACACAAATGGTGAAAATAAAAATGTCAAAGGAAGAGCTCACACAAATGTACGGCATCCCCACAAAGCAAGCATCTTTGGAAGTCAACGTCTCAACCAATAAAGCTGAGGCGCTGAGAGATATAGGCAGCAACTCCTGATAGCAATAAATGTCAGGCTAAAAATCAACCAGATTCATTGTATCTTCATTCCTAATTAGTAGCTGAAAAAAACACCATAAAAGAAAAAAAAAAAGAAAAAAAGAAAAAAGAATGCTATTTATTAGTGCGTAAAAAAATAGGTTTGGAATCCCTGTTTGGATTTTCTCTTCAAAATTCTGTATGTATTGAGTCTCTGTATGTGTTTCTTTGCACTGTTACCTGACAGCAGGATGCTGCCAGCATGTCCTCATTGTCCCTCTGTCTATCCTGGTGAAGAGAGAAGCCTGGGGCTGGCCCCAGAGCGAGCAGAGCAGCTCAGAAGATGTCTGGGCACATACTCCAGTCCTGCTTGTCCTTGGCCTCCCAATATCCACCTTTGTAAACACAGATTAGCTCTCCTGTCATGGGATCCACCTTCCGCTCAAACCACAGTGGGATGTAGCCTTCATAGTCCTTGCCTGTGGAAGCAGAAAACTCAGGGTTAGGGGTGGTTTTACCTCTGCCATCAAGTTCTGCATAACTTCACCAGGGCCCCAAGTGATGCCATGCATCAGTGGCATGGATCACTGAAGCGGCTCTCCTCCATCCCAACACTGAAGCCCTTTCAGCTTTCCCAATTCACTCGCTTAACCCTCAGTATGACAGCAATGGGATCTTGATCCAGCTCTGATTATCCCTCCAACAGCCCAGAGCATCTCACCTTCCTCCAGGGCTTCCACAGCCTCAGCCTCCCGCCTCCGGCGCACGGCTCTCTGCTTCTCCTCAAGACGCTGTTTCTCCACGTTGGCCTCGTCCCACCGGCCGCTCTCCATGAGCCGCTGGTCGGGTCTCAGCCGGCTGTCCGTGGGGGCCACTCTGTCCTCAGGCTCGTTCAGGGTGAGGGCCAGGTCGGAGAAGAAATACATGTTCTCGGCATTCTCCCTGGAGCCACAGAGCCCAGATGAGGAGGATATCAGAGACAGGGCTTACCTGAGCTAGAGCTCTCCATTTGTTCATGCACTTGTGTCTCATCCTAATTCCTTCTACAACTATTTTGATCCTCCAAAACATATATAGAAGGCCCTTTGGGGAGTCCTGTCTCCCAGCACCTTATTGGAGATGCCAGCAGTGCCTCTCCTGGACTAATCCTGCCACATGGCCTCCTCAGGGAGCACAGACACATGCTCCATGTGTAGAAGCTAAAAGCTAATGAGCTGGCTATGGTGCCACATGGCTAAAAATTAAAATAGCTTAATCCAAAGGATCTGTGACTGAAGGACAGGGTAGATGAGTCCCAGAGGACACACATGATACTGGTGGCACCATATGGAGATGCTTTCAACAGAGTACCTTCAAATCCAAATCAGGGACTGCTTGTCCGAGCTACCAGTGGTTGAAGGTGGTTTGGTGTTTGGTTTCTGGTTGAAGCATCCAGGCAATGGGAACTAGCTGGGGTGTAGGACAGGAGCAGAGAACCAACAGTGACTGAATGCACTGGGGAGCTGTCATGGTATTTCTCTGGATCACAGCTCAGGAGAGCTGTCTGCTCCTATGATCTGACATGCTACTTTGAATTTAAAAACCCCAACATGCCAAACCCAAGCTGGGTTGGACAGGAGCAAGACTGGATGAGGAAGGATGTGAGCAATCTGCTGAGATGAGGAATGTCAAGAGAGGGCTGGTCCCCAGGTGGCTCAAGCAATCAGTGCAAAAGGATGGCCAACGAGTAGCCCGCAAAGCAAAGCAGCCAATGCATCTTCATCCCATGATAGTGTCAGCAGTCAGGAGAACCAAAACTCAAACCTACTCCATGTCTCTGGTTACCCAAGTCAAAAGCCATATGCAAAAGCCTCCCAAAGTCAAGGAGGACAGTAAAGAGCCAGAGCTGGTTCCAGTACATTTGGCTTGGTTGTGGGCACCTCAACAGCAGCTTCACTGGCAGTCCACAGTCGAACACCAAGCAAGTCAGGCCAAATCTAAAGGGCAGGGCCAAGCCCTGTCAATATTGTGAAGGTTTCTTTGTTTGCAAAGCAGCACACTGGTAATTCAGTCAAGCACTTTTCCAGCTGTGCTAGTATTAACCTTCCCTCACAGAGACTATGCAATCTGCTCTCCTGTCCTGGCACACGTTCATAACCCAGAAAAAGCCAGACAGTCACATAAAACCCACTCCCTTTCCACTGTCCCCAGGCCTTCAACAGAGTTGCCTTCCCATTAATCGCTTCCAGAGACCTTCTCTCCCTTGGGATTGTCTGCATGTTACAGACCTATACCCTCATTTTGCTCATTTTGCCCATTGCTGTAACACAAGGGGACTGTTTAACAGGAGGAGCTCTGCAGCCCAGGCCCCACCACCCCACTTACGGAAGCGGGTATTTCTTCCACAGGACCTTTGGAGACAGGGTCTGGTAGACAGTTTTCTGCTTGCCCTCTGAGCTGGTGCTGCCGTGGCTGCTCTGCACTATCTTGGAGCACTCCATCTTCTCATCCCATGTGCCAGACATGACGTAGTGGGCCTTACCATCAGCATCAGTCACCACACCTGTCACCTGGCAGAAGGACAGGAGAAATTGCTGAGATGGCTCTAGTGGCATTTGAAAGTACCCAAGGGGCAAGGGCTGGGCAGGCAGCCAGAACACCCTTGGGACAGCTCAAAGTAGAAGGACTGGGTGATTCAGCCAGAGCTGTATCATCCTTGTACATACGGAAAGAGATCTGTATGGATCTCTCCAAGGAGAGCAGGACCAACCCCGATGCAGCCCCTGCAGCTGGGTCTCCAACGCAACCCTTTCCAGGGCTCAGTCACTTGACTAGTGCTGTAGCTCCAATACAGAGCCAAAAGAGCCCAAACCCAGACTCGAGTTGATGGCCTGGGTTCCCTCCCAGGCCCTGCTGGTGACCTCCCTCAGACCGACCTCCCACCTATGATGGGTTCATCCTGCCATTCTAAGCCCCCACAAGTTCTGGTCTGGTTCAGAGAGAAGAGCCAGGCTTCACCACGTGCAAGGCTACTAGAATATGTAGAGATATTTTGGGACACGTACCTTTCGGGGGACATCTCTGGAGAAGTAGCTGTAGGGGGTAAATTTCAGCTGGCATTTATCTTTTGACTTATGGTTAACAATCTCTATTTCACCAGACTAGATAAAAGACACAGAATCACAGGCAGTGAGAGACTTTGCAAGGAGGCAAATGAGGCATTAGTTGTAATCTGTGCAGATACAAATGAACACGAGCTGCAGCACTGCTTCTCTTCCCAACTCCAGGGGCTGGAGGAGTGTCATTGTGGACAGTGCCATGGAAGGAGAGAGGACACTGGCCGCTCCTGCCAGCCCCATGGCTCCCCAACAGCCGCCTGCTCTGTTGGCAGGAACAAAATCTGCCGTGCATCAGATCTGGCCATGTATGGCCAGTTACACCACCCTGCTCTTTGGAGCTGCTGGCTTCAGAAAGAGCCATGAGAAGCACTGAACAGCATTCCCACCACCTCATTAGGGAAATACATCTTCCTATCATGGCAGAAGCACTGTCTGAAGTCAGGCAGGAAGGAAATGTCCTTCCAGTCCCTCTGCCCTTGTCCTGGAGCCAGGCAAGACCCAGACAGGGACCCCCAGTCACTAACCTGGTCAATCCAGAGCTTGCCCACGATGATGTTGTGAACGGTGGAGGTGACTTTCCTCCAGACGTAGTGATTCCCGCTGGAGTGGAACTCGAGGTGGATGGCGCCTGCGGAGAGAGGAGAACACAGCGCTCAGCGTGGGAGGCAGGAGGGCAGCGCAGCTCCCCAGAGCACAGTGACACCCCAGCACTGCGCTCGCCCTCAGAGCCAGCCTGGGCCCCCACCTGCAACTCCATTGCCCAAGCCCAAACCTCCTCTCAGCAGCTGGGAAACAGAAGGAGGTTTCATGTCTTTAGGCTCGGTTTCTGCTCAGCACTGCAAAACACAGACTGCACAGCGCTACACTTGCATCCTTCCCTCATCTTGCTGCATGCTGCAGGTTTTACCACTCTAGTGAAGCTGCAAAGTCCTGTGTCCTCTTGCCTCCCCTCAAAACCTCCAATTTTAAAAGTAGGTCAGAAATTTGCTGCTTGGTTGATTGCTCAGTGCTATAAGAGAGGTGAGGCACCCTCAGTCCTAGCATAGCTCTGGCATGGGTAGGACTACTTATGAGCAGCAGCATGAAGATCTGCTTGGGATGGAAAACATCCTTTCTGGTGTGATGCTCTGCCTGCTTCTTATTACTTGGAATTCCCTCAGTGATTAAGGGAAAGAGACTGAGATGCTGTAGACAGCCCAGGCAAGGCCTCAGTGGCACGTGCGCTCATGGGATCCACACGTGGGGATACCCTCTTGAGCACATTAGTCCCAGCCAAGGCAAGCTCTCATCCTCTTGGCACAAGTCACCTACCCAGTGGCATGATAGAGAGGTATTTGCCCCTGAATTTGCTGGCAATCGTGATTTCTTGCCACAACGTCCAGCCTCGCTTGGAATACACGTGATGGGCAGCAGCTGGGGGATGGTGGCTCACCTGGAAGAGAGAAGAAACAGCCTGTCAGGTCACACCACACCCAAGCAGAGAGCAAGAGGCAGGAGCAGAGAGTCCCCCCAAGGCTTTCAGAGCATCAGCCATGAGCCCAAGATGATGCTGGCTCCAGGCCAGCTTTGGCCAGAGGATGCCATGCATCCTGACCACTCAAAGAAGACTACATTAAGTCATATGGAAACATCACACCAAGGTCTCAGTCATGACTGGATCTCTCCAATGCCGGAGGAGCCACTGGTGTTACCACGGGACAAAGATCACCTTCTCCATCAGAATGACCTCCCATGAAGTAGCTTGGCAGCATACGCAGGTGCAGAAAATTACTAGCAGTTTTTTCTAAGGCTCATTATCAAAGCAGCAGCTATAAAAAGCCTCAAATTCAGCAACTTTCTATCGGTGTGACAGTGCTGGACAGCGACCCTTGGAACAAGGCCCCGTTCTCCAAGGATCTTGCTGAGGAAACAGGCAGGTGCTGAAACCCAGCCCAGATCCCCAGCGCAGCAGCATCTCTCCTGCCCACAGCAGCTCCCATTGCTTCTGCATGGAAAATCCCAGTGGGGACACAGCTCCTGAGAAACACAGACCTGCCCAGCCATGCCTTTGCCCTCACCCCCACCAGCAAACCGACTGCAGCCAAGGCAGGGGATGCCTTCCTGAAAGCTCTGGGGACCCTGCTCAAGTAGCAACTCCGTGATGACCTGTAAGCAGACAGGGCTGGTGCTGCCCTACCTGGGAGACAGTCACATCAGGTGAAGAACACAGAGCAGCCCCACAAACATAAACGAGATAGAGCTAGGACATTGCAGCCTGGCTCCGAAGAGCTCAAGGAGACAAGAGAGATGAGGGCAGCTCGCTTTGCAGCTGGGCTCCCTTTGCCTTTCCCGAGAGCATCAGTCTAACCTGCACAGCAGGCGCCTTCGCTCGCAGAACCTCCAGAGCCAGCAGCTGCAGTGCTGTGTTAGGAGATGATTTGTGCCAATGTAATTACAGCCTAAGTGCCTCGAGCAACTGGATTACAAACGTGAGCAGAACGAAAACCTCTCTGCTAAATCCCACTGTAACCAGCAGGAGAAAATCCTATTTGGGTAACTGGATTTCATTCACAAGATTATCGATACTTTGCTCAGCACATCGGAGGGCTAAGCAGCAGAGAGGCATGCCAAGGAAAATTAAGAGCACTAGAAACAACGTCCATCTGGCTCCACGGCCCCAGGCCCTGGAGCAGGAGCCAGGGCAGCCCGTACTGAGTGTGGTGCCCATAGCAAAAGGAACTGCCAACCCTGTGTGGGTGCAAACTTATGCAGTCTCTGAATTTGCCCTTTGAGATGTGTCCAGGGTGGGGATTTAGGGACTCAGCTTATGGATCAAAGGCTCCTAAGAGCTGGAATAGAAGAGTTTCACCCTAGGTTGTATCACACCTCAGTTTATGATGAGTTTTTTCTACACATCTGTGGGAAAGGAATCGGATGGACAAGAGAATTACAAGCTCCAAGGGCTGCTATATGCAAGCACCCAAAATCCACCTGTCCCCAAGGTGGCCAGAGCAGAAACACCAGAGGGGACTGAATTTTCCACTTTAATGTGTGCTTTGCACAAGGATCAGCTCCACTCCTGCAACGATGAGGCTGACGGGTACAGAGAACCAGAGCTCATCATCCTGCCCTGGCCCTCAGAATGGATTTGGGTAGGAAAAGGGGTGTATGGAAACCACCCAACCTGGGGTCCACCAGTGACAGCAAGGACCCTGGGAAGCCTCTGAGACCAAGATGTGTGTGGTGCTAGTGATGAAAGAAGCATGGAAAAAAGGCTGGGAAAGGGCTGGAGATGTTATACAATATGTGATTCACATATGTGATATGTGAACAATATTATGGGGGTGTCCTGCAGTTTCCTCATCACAGCCCGATGAGGACAATAACTCCAAGCTGTTGTTATGTCCACATCACACATGTGAAACCTGGTTCAGAGGCCGAGAAGATCAGGCAACAGGCTGTTTTCCCTGCACTGAGCATCCTGGCACCATCATGTTGGTCCCCACCCCATAACTCAGCACCTAAATACTGCTTCCTAACACCAGGTTGTGCAGGGTCACAGCCCAGGGACAGGTGGCATTAAAGAGGATTCAAGAACGAACAGAGCCAGAGAAGAAGCCACAGAAAACATGTCATCATTTGCATCCTGATTGCTTTGGCTTTTTGCCCCACAGCCTGGAAAGCAGGCTCCCCTCTAGATTTTGAGTTATTTAGATATCAGTCATTCATCTGCACTTCAATGTGACAGCAGAGGACATGCATAGCTGCAGTCCATATCGCTCTGGTCAGCAGTGTCCTGGCTTGCTGCAGTGCCTGGCATGAGCGCCAGTGACTGAGACGGGCCACATGGACATCCTTGAGCATGGCAAGAGAGCTAAGCTGGCTGCGAGCAGAGCTGGCCCAGACTGACATGCAGCTTTGAATGGCACAAAGGGACAGCAAAGGCATGAAGTGTGGAGAATATCTACTAAAACACCTTTACTTTTGTCACTGGCATGTGGCCACACTTCCAGGAGACCCAAGAGAGCCTGCTCACTCCTGGGCACGGCCCATGGCTTGTTCCTGTGCTGGAGCTTTGCTTGCACCTACACATTCTGCTGGGGGCTGATGGCAGAGTGCAAACCCAGCTGCAGCTGCGGCCCCAGACCCGGCTATGAAGGTCTGTGACTTGGCCAAAGGGGGTGAGGAGCCACTGTGCAGGGATGCGGAGGAGGAGACGGGAACGGTGCAGACACACAGGGCACAGAGGTTGGGAAGCCTGGAGCTCATCCCAGCCACTGCCAGAAAACACCACACGGGCAAAAACAGCTGAAAGCAATGCAATGTGGAACCCTCGGAGGAGTGCAGCAGCCACAGGGAAGACTCAGCATCCTCTGCTTGGAATCCCATGGGACAGGGAGCTCAGCATGGCTGGCAGGTATCTCGATTCACTCCAGGCATCCCAGTGGCACCTGGGTACGTGCACTGTGGCAAGGCTCAGCACAAGAGGTTTAGACCAAATGCTGCAAGGGACAGCCTGAGGAAAAAATACACAGCAGGCACCAGAGCATGGGAGATTCAGACCAGAGGGAGACATACACCCCCACTGGCCTCATTGCTGCCTTGGCAGTCCTGCAATTGCAGCTGCAGGTCTCACCCTCCACGAGGCTCAAAATGTTCATCTTGCTGCTTAATGGCACTACCATGACATGGGAGTTCAGGGAGGACAAGCTCTGTCTAGCACAACTAAGCAGGAGAGCCTCAAATTCCTTCTGAGCAGAAAGCAGAGACAAACAAAGCAATGTCAGGGACGTGCTTGGACTTCCTCACTGCCTAGTCTTGTGTGGCCTGTCTGCATGTCTGACCATATCATTAGTGCACAGCACTGTGCAGCCCAGCACAGCACATTTGGATTAGCAACAAAACCCCTTTTCCCCTAAGGAGCTCCATCTTCATGCTGCTCTGCTAGGGCACATCTTCCCTTTCCCACCAAAAAGAGCCCTCTGGCACTTTGGGCCAAGTCAGCACAGGTGATGACACCCACACTCACCTCCTTATGTCCTTGGTGGATCATACAGGACGCTCAGACATATCACTTCTCCTTGCTGGTGACTCTAGGCAAAGCTAATTCACATTGCTTCCATGGGGAGTGTTCTACAGCACAGGAGACCAACCCAAGCAAGGTGCTGCATCTCCAAAGCCAAAGGGGACCTGGAAGAGGGAGGTCCCCAGCACCTGGAACACGTAGCTTTCAGAGCACTGTCCCTAGCTCTGCAACAGCCAGCTCAGTAGAAATGCTGCTCATTCCCAACAGTTGGGGAACAGCTGGGAGACTGTGGAATGGCCAGGAGGCATCCCGTTCCCATCGAGAGGCTGCTGGTCCCAGCTCCTGAGCTCAGGCCATCAGCTCGTGAGCTCAGAGCAGGCTGGCCTGGACAAAACTGCTCCAGGTATGCAAGGCACTGGGGCAGAATCACTCCCTTTCTCCCTATCCTACTCCCTACTGTTCTGGCCTCAAAAATATCTTCCAGCTACTCTAACCTCTTCTGCAGTCCTGGGCTGTCACCCAACACTTAGCCAGCACTGTTCTCCATTTCCCTGCGTTTGCCTCTCTCCTATTCTGGGCTCACGTTGGGCTCGGCATGGGTACCAGGCTGTGACAGAGCACGGCCTTGCCATGCAGCTCCAGATGGGCCCCAGCACGCCCCAGGCTGCTTGGTGAAGGCATTTCCCACCTACTTCAGCACTGAAGAATACCACCTGAAATCCGAAAGGAAACAACCTGGGTAGAATCCCATACTGCGAACCAATGAAGTGCAGCCCTGACTCACAAATCTTGCCCTGTGGGTCTCAGAGGGAGCTTTCTGCCTCTGCAAGTCTTGGACCTCTATCGGCCTTTGCAGAGGGATAGAGACTGCTGGTTTTGACTGAAGTTTCTGAACTTCCAAAGTTGTGATACTCGCTCTGCTCCAGGGCTCCCAGCCCCAAGACAGCATGGAGGTGACCTGGAGAACACGGACACCCCTGCCAATGTTGTGTCCTGCTGGCCACATCTAGCAAAAGGTTATTGATGGCCCAGGAAGGTAGGATGGACCAGCCAATTGTGCTGAATGTTAACTTGTCAAGAATCAAATTTCTTCAGAGGTGTCAACTGATTAAGCACTCCAGGTTTTTAAT
>JAUBOD010000070.1:897220-916796 GCA_032353885.1 Nothura maculosa
GCCGCCCGAGGACAGGCCGGGGGCTCCTCGGCACGCTCGCTCCAAGCTGTTGTGCTGCTTGGCTAGCTGCTCGATGGTCTCCTCCAGGCGGATCCGCTGCTCTCGCTCATACTGCAGGGCCCGCTGCCATTTCCGACTGTGAGTTTCGGCTAAGTCCAGGAAATCACGGCAAGCCTGGAGGGGAAGCAGGAACCCAAAAACTCATCATGCAGCCAGGACACATCTTAACTCCCAGTCTGGGTCCCTGCTACTCCTCCTCCTCTTATGCTGGTCTCAGTGTTTCAAGGAGAGCAGCCCTCATTCACATCTCCCTGCCCACTGGCACCTCAGAGAGTGGCTCCCATCCCAGCAAGCCCAGATTGGGTTTTCACAAACTTCATCCAACTTTTATCCAAGATGAGCCGCCTGGGAACCCGAACAGCAGTCTCAGGAGATGCAGAGAGGACAATGGGTCCCCCGGTGACACAGGGACATCATCATGGAAGCTCAGATAGTGAAATGGAGAGCCCTTTGCTCCAAGGAAACAGGAGGGCTGCCAGGTCCTCCCTGGAGCTGCCTGCATGGGCCAGGAGATAGCAAAGGGTCTCTGCATCAACTCTGTGATGCCCCAAAGCCCTAGGCTTTCTGCAATGTGCCCTTTTCAGGCAAACAGGCCATCCATGCAGGGACACACACACACACACACGCTCTGCACAGCAAGAAGTGGAGGGCTCCGGTGCTCATGGAGTTCTCGTGGCAGCCACAAGTCCCTGCCCAGTGCCACCAGAACTGGGACAGCAGAGATGATGATAACACTGAGGATGCACAGAACTCCTTTGGTGGCTCAGTTCTTTACTGCATTGACCTGATGCTGGTCTGTGCAGCATCCATACACCCTGTGACGAGGCACAGGTGTGAAGAAGACCAGGCATCAGCCCCAGCCCAGAGGGACCAGAAGTGATCTCCTTCCAGGGCAGTCTGGAGGGACCTGGGAGACTCAGAACTGCTCTCTGCCTCGTTCCCTGCTGCAAAAGAGGCTCTGCTTAAAGTCAGACCCCTACTTCTCCACTGACAGTCCCCAGAGCACAACAGGGACAGGGTGAAGGATCCGGAGCACACGGCAGCATCAGCACACATCCTGTCCAGGACCCCAGCGCAGGATGTCAGCTCATTGCCAGCACCAAGAAGTTGTGTTTCTACTGCCTAGAAAGAGGGAGAGACTTAGGAGCTCTATTTTTAGGTTATTTTTATGTCCAATTGAAACATCGAGTCTCCTCGGCTTCACGGCTCCCTTTGGGGTTGAGCACGTGGGAAGCTAAATGTGTGCACAGATGCGGGTCTGCACCTCCTCTTCTCTCCCCTAAGCCCGTGCAAGGCCTGCAGGGACACGCTCAACTCCTCTTGATGTTTAAAAGTGGAAAACCATGAATTTTTACAAAAAAAAAATTGCAGGCATTTGGAAGCTGATTGGTATTCTGCAGGTAACACAATTGTGTTTTCGTACGGGACTAATGTTCGGCTTGCTCACATCTCTGGGTCACATCTCCGTGCAAAGAAGAAAACACCTCGAATAAATGCCAGCCTACATGACTGAAAACAACTCAAGTGACTAAAGAGAGAGCAAGTGACTACCTAACAAACGTCTTGCCATGAGCAGGACTCTGCTGTTTTCTGTGTTTCAGTCTACTTGAATTTCACAAGAGATCCAAGCAGCTCTTTACTCAAACCTGGACTGGCAGATCTCACCTGAGGATCTGCTTAGTGCTGCTCTCCCTGCAAGCACCAGGCCCAGGCCTTCTGCTTCCCTGAAGTATCCTGATATTACCAGGACCTGACAAAGAAAAGATCTCATTCATTAGCTTTTCATGAAGCCTTTCCATAGGACAGGAGAAGAATACGAGTCTAATCCATCTTAAGAAATTCTTCTTTTAAACGCATCGGGAAAGAGTCACCAGGAAAGCGATATGGAGCTACAGGTTTTCATGTTTTAGATTAAACGGCACAAAAGTGAGGGAATGAATACCCTGACAAATTAAATTTCTATTTAATTTGTCACTTTCTATTCACACTTTCTATTCACCTCTGCCACCTCCTACTTCTTAATATTCACATCAAGGGTTTGAGCAGACTTGTGCAGTCACCCAGCTGCGCTCCCTGGACTGCTCTCACTCTGCAGAACTAAGTCCCAGGATCAGCCACAGCACCACACTGGCCAGGGGAACATTAAATTTACAGGCTGTACGTTCTTGCAAACCTGCTCCTCTCACAAGTGTGGACTGGTCTATTTAAGTGTCCCCAGGGTGAGTGACAGTATACATCATTATTCTGCATCATTAAGGCTCTCTAATGAGATGCAATCGCATGCAGTTTTGGCAGGCAGAAATAACTCAGCTGAAAAGCATTTGCAAGCTCTGGGGAAGGGCTTGTCCTGGGGCCTTCACTTCTCGGCCTCTGCATTTTCCTTTGCACCATTAGGGATGCTAGGAAGCAGCTGAGAAATGCTGCCAAGGCTATAGGAAGACATGGATACCCACCTTGAGATACATGCCCCTGCTAGCACCGTGTTGAAATGCTCCTCTGTATGAGGAGGGAGGTTGGGCTGAGGGGGAAGTCAGTGTATCAGTTCTGCCGCTTGTGAAGGAGGACGGAGCACCCCAATGTCCAGCTCCTTCTCAATGCCAAGGGCCACGCTTGGCTCCGGGCTGGGATGCACCAAACCTCACCACACTGCTTTCCACTGGAGGTAGGCAGGGAGGTACAGGGCAAAACGTCAGGTCTGCAGCTCCTGTCCTCAATCCCAGAGCCGTGCTCCCATCCTGAGTTCCTCCAGCCCCTCTGCCCTCTGGGGACCATCCAGGTCCTCCTTTCCAGGGCACTTCACAAAGTGTTTTTACCCCAGCTCCTCCCTGCACCCTGAAGAGCCCCATTTGCTGGCTCACCAGCTCCACGACACTCTCCCCAGCCTCCAGGTGAAGCCTCTAGCCAAGAAGCCTTTCTCCAGCCTTGCTCTGAAGACCTCTCCCTATAGCTGCACACCGAGCTGGCACCCTGGCTTCTCCTGTTAACGCTGATATATTGTGTTAAGAGGATGGCACCGCATGGGCAAGTAATCAGATAGGAGCCTTGACCCTCGCGGCGAGGGCAAGCTCATTATCTGCTCTGGAGGGCCTGTCTCACCCTGCTTGCACCCAAATACCCCTTTCAGTGCAACATAATATGGAGAACAGCAGCTGTCCCCAGCTCAGCAGCTCAAAGGCTTTCAAACGAGGCGCTAGGACATCACCTGCAATGATCCTGCTGCAATTAGAGCAAGTTTTTAAGAGTGTTATGGGAGGAGAATGTTTCTGGTACAAGGGTAAGTTACAGAGAAATGAAGTGCTTAGAGATAAGCCAGGCCAAAGCAGATTTGCCAAGCCCTGTACGAGGGAGCTGGAAGTTCAAAGGAAGCAGAGAAGAAATCCCAGGATCAGTTAATATCCTAAATAAGGATTGAAATGGGTAAAACTTTGCCCATCACATCTTGAGGCTCCAGGGAGTTTCTCTGAGGATTTCATCCATTTCCATGCTGGAAAGTCCACGCCATGGAGAAGCAGCCATCAGCACTGCACACACTCTCCCTCACATCTCCAGGGAGACAGTGGTTGGATCTGGAGGTTTCAGGAAGGTCCTGGACAACCCTCATGCTCCCAAATCCGCCCCCACAGCTTTCCAGGATGCATGAGACGCCACACAGGAGGCCGTGGCACCTCCCCATGGCCTCAGCAGCACTCTCACCTGAGCACCAGGTCAGGACCATGCTGCTTGCTGCATCCCACAGCTCATGTCCACGTGGATTTATGGGATGAGAAGGCATGGGGAGATTTGGGAAAGGGGGAGATGCCTGGGCCTGCCATGGGCTTCTCCAGGGCTCTCCTTGTGGAGTCACGAGGCCGGAGTTGTAAATGAGGCCATGCCCAGGAGCAGGCAGAGAAAAGGCTCTGTTTCCTTCACCCAGACACTGTTCCCTTGCCTGGTTGCTCAAAGCTTTTCTCTCTATGCTGTCCTGAGCACCTCAACACTGCTCAGCCAGAGCAGGAAGCCTGGGCTGATTCCAGCATAAGGAACCTCCTGCCTCAGCAAAGGGTTCCTGGAGCCATCCCATCCTGAGAGCCATCCAAACTGCCATGGTGGGTATCTAACGAAGCACATGGATGCATCAACCCTGCAAGGGCAGCTGCCTATGAGGCTCCAGGCTCCTACGAGCTGAGCCCAAGGCATCCCAACAGCAGCTTGACTCATGGTCAAGGTCTTCTCTTGGCCGTTGTTCCCAGCCCACCACATCCTAGAGGCCCTCACTAGCCTAAGGCAGCACCACGGGTGGATCCTCCCTTGGACAGACACCTCCTGCCTTCATCAACCAACTGCTACAACCGTGTGCAACTAATGCCCTGATGTCTGACCTGCTTGAGATTTTAAGAAAATGCCCACCATCCGCTCCAGGTTGGGGGGTTAATTCTGGGTGTGGGGGTAATTCAGCTTACTAGAGCAATGTGGGGCTTCAGGAACCACACAGAGATGGAGGATGGAGGACTCTCTCCTCCTGCTCAGGAGACATCAGCTGCTTTTGCAAAAATGGGTATTTTGATGTCTTTCTGTCTCTTAAGTGGTTTGGTTCAAACACAGAGAATTCATAAACCGCATTAGCACCCTAGGAGAAGGGAGGGATGGCTGCTGGCAAGTGTCCTGTGCGAGCTGACGCGCGGGGTGTCCTGCCCCAGGAAAGGCACAAGCCCACGAGATCTCTATTGCAGGAGCTCCGCGACGCAGCGCTCCTTGATGGGAACTGGAGGCTGCAGCTTTGCAAACGGCCCCTTTCCAGCTCCACGATGCAGGGGAAGAGGATCTGAAATTCTCCTGGCCATTTGTTCGAAGACAAGTGGTACCATACAAATGCTGGGAATGTCGGAGGCAATAACAGAAGAACACCCTGAGACGGAGTTCCACAACCGAGACACCTGGTTGTGAGCATCAGCCTAACGGCCAAGCAAATGGGCATTACTAATCTGTTTTTATAGTAAATGGTGCAGAGTGTGGAATGCTATTGCAGCTATGGATGCTCATCAACCCATAGAGAGAGACCTGATGGAACTGCTGACGCCCCCGCACAACTCGTCCTTCACTCCTGAATCTCTAGTTTTGCTGGATGAGCATGGAACGGGAGAAAAGCCTGGTGGTGGGGCCCTCCTCCTCCCCATAGCTCTGTGTGTGCCCAGACAGTTCTGCTGTGGGACAAGTGCCTGATCCTGCTCTCACAAGCCCCTTCTACACCCACATCACTCCACTGACCTCAACGGTGCTAGTTCTGATTTACAGAGGTATCGGTGGGAGTCACATCACTCCCCGTGCCATAAGGAGCAACATCTGGGCCCCTGGCAGAAGGGATGCTCTGAGCTCCATCCAGGCCACCAAAACCCTCTTCTATGGTCACAGCGCAATAATAAAACCACAATAAAATGGCACGCATGCAACCCCCACCATTTCTCAATCTGTGTGATCATGGCAGGACCTGAGGCAGCGCACCCAGGGTTCCAACACCTCTCCAGGACAGACCCCAACAGCACCACACTGACCTTGCTGAGGCAGCGTCTGCCCCACGGCCGGACCCTCGCTCTGCATCCACGCTAGCACAGCGGCTCCTGCTGCTCGCAGCCCAGCTGATCTCCACAAATACCCGCTGGGTTGTTAGGTTGGAGCTCCAGCGTTGGGTTGCAAGGGCTGCAGCGGCTGCTCGAGCAAGCAGCAGCGAAGGCTCCTTGCACACTAAACCTCTCCCAAGACAAAGAACTGTGCACGTTAAACACGGCTGTGCTCGGTGCCGGCCTCCGCGGCTGCAGCCCTCCCCATCTGTCAGAAGCAATCGTTACCAACCTGCTCGCTGGTGCCTTCCTCCCAAGGACGTGACACGACTTTCCCCAGCGACCGGCTTTCCTTCCGCGAGCACGCGGGCTCCCCACGCGCTCCGCTGGCCTGGCTGGATCTGCAGGAATGGTCCACAAGCCCGCATGGTGGGACACATGGACAAGCACAGCCCAGGCCGTCCATACAAAACATCTCCTCTGGAGGGCAGGTACATTGGAAACAGCAGCCCACACATGGGAAGGTTTGGCTCTTCCCAAGCAGCTGCACTCATCAGTGGCCAGATGCTTTTTCCAGACAAGTCAAGCACCCATCCCACACTTTCAATAGGTCCCAGCACTGCCCAGTGTTGTTACGGAGGAGCAAACAGCATGAGCCCTTGGCACTCTGCAAGCGGCAGAGAGCACGACTCAGAAATGTCCTGGAGAAGGGGAGGAGTCACTGGGCAGGGTGACAAAGGGGCATGGGAAGAGAGACAGGGACAGAAAAAGGGGCTGGTGGCAAAGGGAGAAGTGAAGCAAGAGTAGGGGCAAGAAGGAAGGTCTGGAAGAGAATCTGAAGAAGGAAGAAAGGTGTCGAGCTCTCCAGCACGGAGATGGTGCAAAGCGGGTGCAGGGAGAGGCTGAGGGAAAGCCAAGAAGAGACTGGAGGAGCTACAGGATCTCCAGGAGCTAATGCCCAAGAAATAGCTGGAAACACCAGGCCAAGTGACAGTAGTAGGTGAAAGATTGAGGAAGAGTGAGATGAGAAACAATGGGACATCAAGGAGAAAAGGAAAAAGAGACCAACGTCAGCAAAGTGCAGGTCAGGGTGAGTGAGGGCAACCACGGGTGGGAATGGAGCAACCAGAGAGGTGAGGGAAACTCAGCAGCAGAGGGGCCTGAGGGACAAGCCTAGGATGGACAGCAAGGGATCTGCGAGTGCTTGTACAGTCAGAGGAGAGACAGAAAAGATGTTCAGAGAATGGCTCCAAGGGAATGGAGGTGTGAAGGCAAATGAGTGTTGAGGTGGCAGAGGGCATGTCCTGCCATGTGCAGGCTCTGGAGCTTTGGGGGAAGACACAGATCCTCTGCAGATACCAGATGCTTATGAAGGAGAGAGAATGGACCCAAACATGGCAGTACAGGAGCAGGCTTAGGACAGGAGAAGACCTAGCAGGACTATGAGATGGTCTCCACAAGTTTTTCTCCATGCAGGCACCCTGTAAGGCAGCAAAGCTGAGGAGGTGGGAAGAGCCCGGGTGGGCAGCAAGGCAAGGGTGAAGGAGAAGCCCCAGTCCCAAGAGAAGCCCTTGCTTCTGAGCCCAGACCCTGCTACCAGATCAGCACACACAATGCCTGCTCCAAGCCCCAGGAAGCTCTGGGACAAGGTTTTCACATGTGCAGGGCCTCAAACATGGGTTATGAGGGTGTGAGGGCTTTGCATGGAAAGGATAAGAAGAGTTTTTGGAGAAAAGAGAACATGCAGTGTCCCCCGAGGACCAAAGTGGAGGCAGGCCGAGCACTGAGGGATGCAGGCAGAAAGGCTGCACCAGCAGCAGCGAGCAAGCCTTAAATAATCCCCCACATCTACATTTACCTCCATGGGCCACATGCCAGCACTCATCTCTCCTGACTACTTCGCACCTGCCCTGGGCCAAATCCCGCTGCTGTCGCTCTCCGAGCTGGAACAGGGACTCAGGAGCACCCCAAGCTTGAGGAGCACCGGGAAGCAGCACAATTGCACAAGCAATGGGTGGCAGGAGGCCTGGAGCTGCACATCCCAGCACAGGATGTAACCCCCGGTGGCTCCGGTGCCAGCTCTATCCCCAAGCATCTCCTCCAAGGGATGTGCAGGGACCTACAGCATGGAACACATGCACGCTCAGCCTCATAGCAGCACCCTAGCCAGGGCAGACGAGCGCACTGCTCGCAAGAAAGGCTTCAAGCTGAGCGCCCCCCTCATCGTTGCCCACTTCAGCACCTCTGTGAACGGGCCCACCCGGCGCCCTCCCTTCGCAGGGCACCCCAGAACACTCCAAGAGAGGCCAGGGAGGCCGGAAAGCCTCCCGCTGGCACAAGCTGCACACAGCCTGGCTGTCGCCTTACCTCGAGCAGGAGGTGGAAGCCCTGGGAGCAAACCTGGACCATCTGCACCAGCGCTCACGGCCCTCGCTCGGCTTCCTGCATTGCAGCACCTCTCAGCGTGTCGCTTCACGCCGAGCGGCGACGGATTCAGACGCTCACGAGGCTGCCCGTCCTTTCTCAAGCGTTTGCGCTCCCGATCCTCCTTCCGCGGCGTCAGCCGCTGACGTGGGCCCGGGAGAGGGCGACGAGCCCCGTGTGAGCACAGGGCACCAAGCGGGCGGATTTTCCCCCAAGGTGCTGATCTGGCTCTGCTCAGTGCACAGGCTGCTCAGCCGCCCGGCCCAGCCCAATCCTGGTGTGGATTAACCCCAGGCAAGCGGGCATGAACCCCAGGGGAAACTTCAGCGTCTCAGGTCACCGCTCTCCTTCATGCCATTAATCGCTCGCGGCCTTTGGAAGCTGAAAACAATTGCATCCACTGAGCTTTCCTGGGAACAATGTCTTGGAACGCGGCTTATAAAACACTCCGAGAGCGACGGCTAAATTTAGTTACAGATGAACCTGATCTGGATTGGGCACAAGCTGCGGCTGCAAATCCGCGTCGTGTCTGCACAGGCATTTTGGCAAAGGTCAGTGGGGAAGAGGCTCAGCGAGGGTTTCCCAAGGGGTGTCAGGACAGGCACCGCCTCCTTCCCCTTTCCTGCACTGCCACTCTCAGGTCCTGCTGCTTCCCCTGCCGAGGACATGAGGATGGTCTCCTTTGCTACCCCCATCTCTGCCATGGCAGGAGCCTTGGCAGGAACATTGGTCAAGGTGAGACAAGCACTCGATGCATTTGCTTTCCAGGCACCACTGCGTCATTTTGCATGCAAGGGGGATGCCTCTTTCTCCTGCGCTGCCTGCAGATTGGGTGCTCACAAAGCTCGCCTGCATGCCAACCGTGACCGGTTTTCCTGTCAGAAATAGCCAATCTAAGTTCCCGAGTTGTGCTGGGATTGCATTCAGCCCCTAAAGGTGACATGCAGAGCTGTCCATGCCAGTCATGACAGCTGTTCCTCTGGGTTTGCCTCCATCCAGGAGCAGCACAGTGTCCTACACACCGACAGGCTCAGCTGTGGACCATTCCCTTGTGCATCCATATCTGCAGCAAGAACTTTGCTTGTCCAGGGGACAGCCTTTGACCACCATGTCCTATCCCAACCTGTCTCCAGTCCCCAGGAGCACTAATATGCAGCAAGAAACACTTTAATCTCCAACTTACAGCCTGGGTAGGGAGATCCAGCCTCTCCTCACTTGCAGTGGGGACATGGCACAAGCCACAGCTTCTGCTGCAAGTGGTGGCTAATCAGTTTGGAAGTCCAGCTGCCAAAGCTGCAGCCTGGAGCTTGCTCTTTGAGGCCACGTCTGTCCCTGGCACTGACACAGCACAGAGCCAAGGTTGGAGGATGCTGGCCAAGATGTTCTCCACTTTGCAAGCAGGCACATTTTAAAAAGGAAAACCAGTCCTCCCAGGAATGGTAAGGCTAAGAAGACGGGCTGCTTAGTCACCACTGAATGTCTCAGCCGGCGCTTACTACTCATCATCTTTGCAATTCTGGCAAATCACCAGCAACGATAAAAAGGAAACTCTGTCACCCATCCGCAGCACAGTGCCAGCTCCCGAGGGGAAGCTCATGCAACCTGCGACCTGGCAGCAGAGGGGATGGGGAGCTCCTCTCCTCCAGGGCTGCAACACTCACACAGGGGGTCCTTGTCCAGCGTTGGATGGGGGAGCAAACATCACCGCAAGGCTTCCACGAGGACGAGGAGGCAGGAGCCAAGGCGCTGCCTGCCCAGGGCACGACGAACTTTCCATCCACCTTCTGGAGGCAGGAGTGGGAAGAGGGGAGCAGGGCCGCTCCTTGCCACGTGCAGTGTGTGAGCAGCTCCCGTGGCCGACCCTTATGCGTGGGTCTGTGTGGAGAAGCACCGTGCAGGGCCCTGCAATCACCGTGCAGAGGCTGCCTGCGAGGAGCAGGCGCGAGGCCGCGTTGCGGTCTACGCCGCGGCCCTGAAGCGGCAGCGAAAATGGGCAAATTTAGCAGATTTCACACATTTGTCACGGCAAACTTAGCAGATTTCACAGCTTGTTTCGGACTAAAAGGAATGTCATCAAAGTCCTGCAGAGCATTTAGACAGCTGAAAACCATCCTCCCAGGTGACCTGTGTCCTGCCAGGCAAGAACCTGGCGTACGTGAGCAGGCTCCTCCACTCCTTCTCTTGGGGAACCATTGCCCACCTTCTGGAGCGCACGGCAGCGACGCTCCCACTCTCCTCCAAGGCCTGGATCCCACGGGGAGCACGCAGTCAAAATTAGATATACAGATCACAGAGACTGAATTAGACCGAAAGTGCCAACTGTTGTGCCAAGGCCAATGATTCCACAGATTTCAGCCACAGGGGTGACAATGGCCTCATAGGGCTGTTCTCTCTGGCAATTTCATCTCCTCCAAGGAGATACGCCTCCGATCAGCGCTGAGGGAATGCATCCCACGTGCAATCCGACCTGCCCCAAGGGTCCCAGAGAAACAGCCCTTGTAAAGCCAGGAGCAGGGACTGGGAAAGGAAAAAGCCTACCAGGGAAGCACACACTGTTCTGGGGAGCCACGTTAGCTGCTGGCCACCTAGATGCCTCCTTTGACGGCACGGAAGAGGAACCACTTCATTGCCCTGAAGCTACGTAAGAGAGGGAAGCTGCCAGATGTGCTCAATCATCTCTTTTTTTAAGGTGAATAATACAGCAAGAGCTGTTACTGTGTTGGTTGCAGCAAAGAGCTTCTTGACATTTTGCAAGTGCCTGGTGCCTCAAAGGGAAGTGCTCACTTCCTTCCTGGATTCATCAGACCTAGGGACACATCTGCATTTGTGCTTACCAAAGAAAATCCCTCCAAAGGGAAGGGTGACTTCTAATTTGCTTCCTCGGCTGGGTCCTAGAAGCTCCAAACACATTAAGGCTGGGTCAGTGCTCCAGTCACACGGCACAGAACAGAAATTAGCAATTTGTATTTAGAGCAGCAAGACGCCCCCAGCATTTGCACCAAGAGAGTTAACGCCTCCCTCCTGCTAAACCACTCAGAACAGAAACCTAAAGGGAAAATACAAGGAGTGCAAAGAGAGAAGACAGGGGCAGCCTGAATCTCAAGATTGTCTCACCTAAGCCATTGAATTGCCATGAGATGTGAGTCTGTGTCTAGGCATTTGCTGTGGCAGCCACCGAGGGCTCTGGGGACAGCCGGTCTGGACGTCATGAGCAGCAACACAAACATCTCTATCAACACAGGCTGCCTGAATGACAGCAGGTATCTACAAAACCCTTGGAATGGCCCTCAGCCTGCTCAGAAGCATCCTTGCTGCCCAAGGCAGAGCTGCTTTTCTCAGCAGCAGGTCCACAGGACTGGTGGCAGGAGGAGAGCTGGGAAGAAGGTGCTGGATTGAGCCCCTTGACACGTCATTCATTGGTTGTTCCTCAGAAGCACGAGCATGGTAAACTAGCAGCTGGCATAGAAGCAGAAGAGACACCAAAACAAAGGAAAGCAGAATCACATTAAAAACCTATGGAGAAAGGAGATGCTTCAGATGTTCAGAAGCATCCCATTCCCTGGTGCTTTCTCATCCTTCTACGCTATACCTTGGAAGGAGTCCTGGATCCAGGGGAAACAGGTGTCACAAAATGCACAGAAAAGCTCCCTAAGGCCCCGAAGGAGAACATAAAGACACCACAGTGCCAGGTGGTCCACCCCACCTCTCAGGGATCTGCAGGCACACACTGCACTCTGCTAACACCAGCATCTCAGAAAGATCCCTACTGGTGACCCAAGGTCCCAGGCAGGATCTTGCTCCCAAAGCTTCTGCAGGTCCTGCAGAAGGAGGTGATTTGTTCCCCAACAGGGCCTGTTCCTCTCTAGGGACCATGGCAGGACTCCCTGGAGAGCCAGACAGCAGGAGTCAGGCATGGACTCACAGTTTGTGTCCCTGGGATGTTTACTCACTTGCTGTGTTACTTTGGTCCATCCACTTCAATGTGGTAAAGACACCAACCTTCACCTGAAAGCTTAACGAGCTTCAGAACAGGTAATTGGAAGAAGATGGAGAGTCAGCTGAGGCTCTTGGTTGGACAGGTGCAATGCAACCACAAGAAAAGCATCTTCTGTTACTTGGTCACACAGGTGGCAATGGCCACTGTCCCAATGAAAAGGCTAGCATCCACACCACTGGAAACTAAAATCACTTTTACCACCGTAGCGGTTACAAACCAACAGTACATTTTCGTCATTTGCTCAAGTCATCTCGACGAGCCAAGGCAACGTTGCCTCATTTAGCCGCCCACCTCCTGAACGTGTTCGGTGGGAGGTGGTGCTGCCCAGACGAACCCACCCAAAGCAGCAGCCGGGCCAGCCCGGCAGGACGGCGGGAGCCGCCTGTGCAGCGCCAGGTCAGTAACTCGCCCCCTCGCCGGGTCAGTAACTCGCCCCCTCGCCGGGTCAGTAACTCACCCCCTCGCCGGGTCAGTAACTCACCCCCTTGCTGCACCGCAAGGATGAACGCGGCCGCAGCGGCACATCCTTCCAGGCAGCTGCGCCAGCAGGGGCTCCCTTCGTCCGCTCCATCATTCCCCACGGGCCTGAGAAGCAGCATAAAGGAGCCAGGCTCATCCACCGGCACTGCACCAAGAGCCGCAGGGGCTGCTCCCAAGGATTTGCTCTCGAGGAGGGAACCAGGGAGCATTTGCTTAACGCTCCAGCCAGCAGTGCTGTACAAATTCAGCCCCAAAGGTAGGAGACAGGCTCTTTATAGCGCTCTTACCTGCTGCTCGGCTTCCCTGCCACATGCCACCAGCAGCATGGAATCTCTGCACAGGTCTCTTCTCCTTTCAAGATGCAATGAGGAGAGGCCGCTGGAGGCCTCTCCTTCCCCTTTGCTTCCCCAGGCCACCAAAATCCTTGGACCTTCCCAGGGAGCAGGTCTGACAAGCAGCAGAGCCAACAGCACCAGAGCAGCAGGTCTCAAGGTGCCGCCCCACCACACAAGGGCATGACTAGACTGGGCATAGGGCAACATCTCTGCCTTGCCTTGGCCTGCCATGCCTTCTGGGGAATCTAAAATGCTTTTATGGCTAAAAACACTAAGTCAGGTTGTCTCTTCGTCATGTTGCTTATTTCAAGTGTTGCATTTGATGAAACTCCAGAGGGGCAGGAAGGAGGGTCATCCCACTGCTCCTCCAGGAGCCCGGGTCGTGCTGAGGAGCAGCAACCACCTTCACGACATTCATGAGCAAGTCTCCTAAGGGAGCATCCCCTGAATGTCCCTGCCGGCACATGGACACATACAAGGCGTGAGCACGGGCACTTCCAAAGCCATCTGGCTGGCTTGGAGTCCATCCACAAGAGGTGAGGGCGGGTGGGACAAGGACAGTGTCCCCCACGTCCCTGCTCCCCCGTGCTGCTCAGAAGCTCCTGGGGCACAAGGCAAGAGCTAAGGACTCAGCAAATGGTAGTGAAACCACAGGGAAGGAAGATGTCTGGGAACGGGTCCCTCAGAGAAGTTCCAGTCCACAGAAGTTCTCCTCCCCTGGCAAAGCAGGAGTCAAGAGATCACCAGAGCAGAGGGGGATGGAATAAATCACCAGCAGAGAACTGGGACAATGCGTCCCGGGGAGGAAGCGCCTCGTGGTGCCAGATTGCAGGGCAGCCGCTCGGGCCGCTCGCTACGGCGAGGATTACGCGCTGGTCAGAGATTTAATTCCGAGGCCACGGGATTTCTGGGTCTGCGACATGGTTTTAGATGCGCTGATTAGAGTAAATGTCCCAGTGTGATGCAGATAATTCTACAGCCCCCGTTACAGAGCAGGCATGGGGGAACGTGGCAGCCTGCAACAGTGGCACAGGGGCAGAGAAATCCTGCTGGACAGCAGGACTTTGATTTTATGCACTAGGATCTGCATGGGGTGACCACACAGGCAACCCCCATCTGAAGCTATGCTAGGGATTGAAACTGGTGTTTGCTAAGTTTGGTGCTTGAATCAACCCCGGGCAGCACAAGCATGCACAGGGTAAGGGCTCCTCCAAGGGCCTGCCAGCCCCTGGGTAGCCCCATGGGATGCGATGGGCTTGACAGGCAGCAGGGTCCTGGCAGGGTCTCCTAGTCCTCAGAGCCACCCAAGTTAAGCCAGGAGATGGGAAAGGGAAGGACTTTCCCAGCTGGTGAATGGAGATGCTTCACTCCAGCATACGCTAGGCTGGCACCCAGCAGCCCCCGCGGGAGGTTGGTGGGACACACAGTGCAGAGGGCAGCGCAGAAGCTGCCCCTGCAGCCAGCTGGGATGTAGAATCATAGAATCATAATGGTTGGAAAAGACCTTTCAGATCATCGAGTCCAACCACAAACCCTTCAACACCATCCTGGTAAATCAACCCGCAGCTGGGATCCGCATCCCTGGCAGAAAGCACTCCGGCTGGCACGGGGCCGTGAGATCATCCGCAGGAGAAGCCCGGGATGCAGCCAGGCCCATCACCAGCAGATCCCACGATGGAAGCACGAGCACAAGGCGCTCTCCTCCCGCAGGCACAGAGGGACAATGTGCAAGGGGAGATGAGCTACAGTAGGAGCAAACGACTTGACACTGCTGCTTCAGAGAACACTCAACCTTCCTGCACCCCAGACGTGGGCTGGGCAGCAGCAGCGGGACCATGTCGTCCATCTCCGAGCACCCTGTTCCCACCTGGCATGGGCTGGGAACACCTCCCTGTGTGGCCGCAAACGGCAGGAGCAAGGAGGGAGTCAGCAGCAGGAATGTGGGATGGGCAATTGTTCACGGTGGGCAAGGAAGCACCAACCACAGCATCTAGTGCCCACCAGAACAGCCCGGGCTACGCTGCTGCATAGTAATTGTAAGCAATTTTTCATTCAAGCACCCAGACACGCACAGTTGTTTATGAATCACTGAAACAGGTCGCTGAAAATTACACTCGGGGCCACAACCTGCTCTCTCTGCTGCTCGCTAGGGAGTCGGGAGCAGCTCAGAGCATGTGCTCAACATCAGTCTGCTTTAATACTGAAATGATTTTCAGGTTACAGATTAACTGCTGGCACCTGGAGCTTACGGGTCCATTAAAATCAGGCTGAATTCACCCGCTGCCTCCCACGCAGGGTGCTCAGGGTGCTGCAGGAGGGCAGCGCACGAAGGGCCTGGGCAAAACGCTCCCCCGGGGCAGGAGCAACGGTGCCAACCTGCTGCTCCTCAGCAGCTCACACCTCTCCTCCACATGCTAGCGCTGCCACCAAGCCCTGCCGGGAGCGTGATCCACTTGGTGGCACAGGGAAAGCCAGGATGGGCAACACCGGCAAGGCCAGTCCCGAGGACGTCCCCAAGCAGCAGGTGGCCTGCAGCAACCTTTCCATCTCTCCTCGATCCATGGCAAGCCTAGCTCGGCTGGACACAGGTGATGCAGATGCAAGTCAGCTCGGCCAAGGCTCCCACTAGGCTTGGCAATAAACACACAAGCCGGAGCGGCCGCTCCGAGCGTCCAGGCAGGGCTGGATGGTTCCCGGCGGGAGGCTCCGCGGAGGCTCCCTGGCCACCCCTTGCAGCCCACACGCTGCTGCTCAGGCTCTGCTTGGCCTGATGCTCCCTCTGCCTCGGAGCCCTGCCTGCCTGCCCAGTGCTCCACCGTGCCAATCACGGCAGCAAAGCCATTCCCACAAAGCAGACGAGGCTCCGGGCCGGCCATCCCCACGTAGACATTTTGATGTGGATCAGATTGAAAACTCATCTTTGTTGCTCCCTGGGACAGTCCAGATCTGGACAGAGGTTCAATTGAATGATCCCAATCTGCAGCAGGGCAGCAGCACCTTCTCCACCTCTGCTCTCCTCCTTGGTGAATGACTCCTAAGAAGTCTTGAGGAACAACAAGAACCAAGCCAGTACTGAGCGAAAATAACGCAGACCGGCATGTCACTTGAAGGAACATAAAGAAAGAAAGAGGAGATGCTGGCTAATACCCTGTTGCATGAAGCTGAGCTGTCTCTGAGCTTCACTCCAGCAAATCCATTACCATTAAAAAGCTATTTCCAGCAACACCCACAGCATCTTGAGCCCAAACCAGCTTCCTCAATGTGTTCACAAGGCCCTCTCACCTTCTGGAGGCAGCAAAGCTATTAGAAGGGAGCTATCTTCGCTCGTTGGAAGCATCGTCTACGCAGCGCAGCACGCTGCCTTTCACACGCTGCTCCTCTAATTATCCTTTTAATTTGTTTCTTCTTATTTTTACGTACCTCCCCCTCCTCCTCCACAGCAGACTGCAACTCGCCTTTCGGTGTCTCCTGCTCATCGCTCCACGTAGAGCGGTCTCTGCGTGGGCCCGGCGAGGCTGAAACGCTGTCGCCTGCTCTCGCCAGCCTTGTTATTACGTAAGATTTAGTAATGAGGACACGAGCGGAGAGAATAGGCAGCAACAGAGGTCGGAGCTCAAATGTTGGCTCCGTGACATGTCACCCTCAGGTGAGTCCTGCAACCCTTCCAAGGTCTGAGTGTTCCCCTGCAGAACACAACTACCTGCCACATCCTGCTCGTTCTGGCTCCAACCAAACCTGCCTCTCCCATCCCGCACGTCAGTCGTGCAGCAACAACTTGCAGCACTTGCTCCTCTAGCAAGTCACAGGGTTAAGCCAGGGACAACCTTCCAAAGGCAAATCGCCCCTCAGGTGTCCCAGGCAAACCGCACATGGGCTCGCCAGGTCTCCCGTAGCTGCATGCTGCATGTTTGCACCAAGGATGCTGCTTTGACAGCTAAGTTGATTTATTTACATACGTATTTATTTATTTCTACTTGCTTGATGCTCTTCCCTGCCACTCCAGGGACATTTACATAATCAGATCATGCACAGCCAAATGGAAGCTGTGCGGCCGAGCGGCCCCGAACGCGCTCGTTCCTGCTGCAGAGAGGAAAGCAAAACCTTCCTGGGAGAGCAGCTCCTCGGGTTACCCCATCCCAGCGCCGAGGGGGAGAGAGGACCAGGGTGTCAGTGCATAGACATTTCACCAGCCACAAACTCAGGGTGGCCACACAAAGCAGCAGGCACGAGCCCATCCACGGCACGATCTCCTGGACGGATCATCCGGGCAGCCCATCGTGTGATGCTCACCACCAGCAGGTCAAGGCACAGACATGAGCGATGGGGTGGCCTTCAACAGCCAAGCTCTGCTCACCGTGCATGGATGAGAAAGGAGGCCTGGCCCAGCTCGCTCCTGCGCCCTCCCGCCTCAGGGCTGCCTTCCGCTTCGCCTGGGCTGGAAGGGAGCGAATTAGCGCATGGACGGCAGCACCACTCGCACCAGTTCCCTGCTCTGCCCATGTTGTGACCAGGGGCATCGTGCAGAAAAGGAGCATCCACAGGCTGGAACAAGCTTGATGCTCCTGGCTGGGATCTCTCTGGTCAAAAGGACTTGTGCAAGGATGATTTGCTTTCTCCTGCAAAGGACTACAGGCCTGTCAAAAAATATCTCATGCTCACTTGTGACTGGAAGCCCTGAGATGCCTACAAGAGTTCAGATGGACTCAGGAAGACTGTATTTTCACCTATAGCCAGGAGATGGCTTGATGTGATGTGCTTTTCCTTTGCAATGCTTAACATTTAAACATGGCAGATTTGGTATTTTTCTATTGTCCCAAACAGGAGGACACTGCCCACCACAGTCTTCACGGCATTTCATAAAAGTCTGGGGCACTCCACCATGCTAAAGAGAAGAAAAACTGAGGCACACACTATT
The DNA here is from genome assembly GCA_032353885.1 of Nothura maculosa. NCBI lineage: Eukaryota > Metazoa > Chordata > Aves > Tinamiformes > Tinamidae > Nothura > Nothura maculosa. The sequence goes on from JAUBOD010000070.1 coordinate 914,966, forward strand.
AATGTTCAAAAATACACTCCAGATATTCAAAAACTGCCTGGACACAACCCTGGGCAACGTGCTCAAAGTGACACTACTTGAGCAGGTGAGTTGGACTAGATGATCTCCAGGTCCCTTCCGACTTCAACCATTCTGTGACTTAATGAAAATGTGACAGTGTCCAATTGGGTCTTCCAAATCCATACTCATCACCACTTCTCTCCGCCCAACACATCAGGCTGAACTACAGCCTTGCTAGGAAAACACTATAACAGCAAGTGACTAATCACAACGGGTAGTGATTAGTCACTGCCACTGTGTAGCCGGGAGCACCAGGCCACCACAAGAGCATGCAGGGTTAGGTTGCAAAAGTCTCTTGCTCCTATGATTTTGCTCACTGCTCCTTCCTCTCCTGCCCTACAAATCAGTCCTTCAGGGCACCTGCCCCAATCTCCCCAAGTACTTTGGTCTTGATCCTGCCTCTCTTCCCACAGCATCTTACTTCTCAGGACCCTCATCCCAAAGTGATGGTCTCATCAGAAAGCAGAAAGGCAAAACTGCCGCCCTAGATCTGTCCTTCTAATTCTGTCCTGCCTTCTCATGCATTACCCTCTTTTCTCTTCTGACATCTCCTCAAGAAGCTTAGCCATGAGCTGAAGTGAAAAAGAAGACACTGTTAAAACAGATCTCTGACATCCACCTTAGAATGCCTCAGATTTCTTAGTCTGTCTGCTTTGGGCCCAGCCAAACCACGTTGAATTCCTGCCATTTCTTCCCCGCACAACACAGCACAGTGGTGTTTCCTACCACCCAGACAAACCCGTGCTCAGGCTCTTACCAGCTCACGTTGCAACCACTACAACATCTTCTTATTCAGCCTGGGCAGAGCTAGTATTGCCCTGCTCATACCTATGTGGAAGGTTGCTGAAGAAGTCCTCTACCCCAGCAATCTCCTGGCCATGCTGCTTTTTCTATATCCCTCCATGAATTCCTCCTCTGTCGGTGCAATCAAACTCACCAAACCACTCCTGGGGCACCGAGGGCCAGTCGGGGCCTCGCGCCACACGGAGCACCACGCTGTCCTCACTCAGAAAGCTCTCAGGAACTCTGCATGCAAAGAGCTCAGCACAGGCACCCACAAAGCCCCTCCAAAACAGAGCTCATTCTCCAGAAAGCCTTTTGTCCAGTAACTACAGAACCCGGCACCTCCAGGCCGCAGTGCCGGGCAGCTCTCGGCCACGAGGCAGCGCCCAGCAGAGCTGCCTGCTGCTCATTACCTGCCTTCCTAGGTGCTTCCTCTGCTGCTGATGCTCAAAGCCAGGCTGGCTGGAAAAAGAGGCTAATGAGCACCCCTGGGCTACTGGCACAAGGCCACGAGGAGGTTTTTTTCTTCTTCTTTAAACACATCTTTAAAACAACACATTAGCTTTCGCTCTGGGGGAGAGATGGCTCCGCTCACGGGTCCCTGAGCTCTGCTGTCATTTATCATATATTATTCCAGCTCTGACAGGCTGCTTTTTTTTCTGCTTTAAATATTTAATCTAGGTTTGCCCACAGCACTCAGGCCACTCTTCCCCTACGGTCCCCAGGGAAAACAACAGTTCCCCCTAGAAGGACGCTGTCCCAAAGCGAGGGCAGATCCATCCCTTACTCCTGTCTGGGGATGTTGCCGGCAGAAAAACTCAGAAGCAACATCATGCTGTGCCAGGGCAGGGAGCAGCGGCGAGCGGCTGCGACTGACAATAACCCAGCCCCTAAGTGCACCCGGTAGCTCTCAGACACCGCGGGCAACTCCCCGGCTTGTGTAAAACAACGGGAGGGCTGCAGGGATGTCAAGAAACTGGGCACAACC
>JAUBOD010000070.1:961983-974583 GCA_032353885.1 Nothura maculosa
GATGATCTCTAGAGGTCCCTTCCAACCTTATAGATTCTGTGAAGCAGCAGATTGGAAGGGTGGTTGCTTTGAACCATCCATGATGACTGCAACTCTCCCTACTCACAAAAGGGCATTTCTGACCTTGATGGTCAAACCATTACCTGTCTTTGTTAACAATCTTCCTTTTCCCTTTGCCTGCTCCTCATTCTTGAGAGTGCCCAAGTGCCCTGGGCCCAGTGGGTACAGTCTGTATTTTACTGCATGTTGCAGAATAGGGCCTTTCCTGGCTTGTATTTACAACAGATGTCATTATTGAAACATTTTTATATATCAAATTATACATATATACATAATATAAAGTTTTATATTTAGAAATATGTATATGTATAAAGCAGGACAGACACCATTAACATTTCAGAAATTCAGTGACTCCTCATTTTCTCCCTCTACTTTTTCTTCTTTCTACTACCAGCCATCACTCCTTACAGCACAGTTTTCTCTTGTTCGGCACGTTCAACAGTTTCACCTGCCTAATAAGCAGTCATAGTCCTAGAAGAGCTTTTAAACCTAGTTTAAACCCCTAAAACACCCAAAGCCTCCATGATTATGCTGAGAAAAAGAGGGAATGAGAACATCAACATTGCAGGTAGGGACACAGAGGACTCCTGTAGTTTTCTGCATGTCTCTTGTCCAAGCCATTCCTAAGGTCCTCTCTTCTCCAGGACCTTTTTCCTAACACACTGGAATTAGATAGAGTTCAGACACCGGTTGGAACAATTTTGCTGGCATTTTAACAAAATACATTGCTGAACAGTTGCTCACCGAGCTGAGGAACCCCAGGAATTTGCTGAAAATTCTTTCACTTACTACTGGCTCCTTCGTTCTCCCCCCAGCCTAGTAACACAGTCCTCGCTAAGGAATGTCCCTATGACAGAAGTTTGACATTCTTTAGTTCTTGTGGAGAAAGGTCTTAGATCAGGGCATGATTCAACAGCCCATTTGCAGCGGTTTAGGACACGCAACAAGAGGTTACCACAAAGTGCCAGGAGACTTCCAAAGGAATCACTGCTCTTGGAAGAGGCTGATTCACGTCCTACCTGCACATACCTTCAGATCCCTGCACATAAGAACAGGTGAGACAACAACACAGGAACCACTAAGTTTAGTGGCAGGAGAGGCGAAAATCGCTCAGCTCCAGCACATGCCAAGAGGGTCTGTACAAGCACGTGAGCCCTCAAGGACAGCCCACCTAAGCACCAAAGCAACTCAGAGCAAAAGGGCTGTCAAGGAACAACTTCTTGCTCCTCAGGCACCAAAAACAGTCCAAGCTAAAACTATTTCCAACTGTTTTTGAAGACTTCAAGGCTCTTTGCTGCAGGACTAAGCAGGTGGCAAGGAGAAGACCCCAGACGAGGTTGTTCTTCACCCCGGGCACCAGGTTACCTAGCCTTGCTTCAAGTCTCCCAGGGCTTTGTGTTCACTACCCTTTAAGTATTTTTCTCCCCTTTTCTCATTGCTTTGCCCTAGATGTGCTTTGCAGCATTCTGCTCCTGAGCTATGGCACCCTTAGGCACAGTATTCCCAGGTGACAGCTCTTCTCCGTCTGCATTTAAGTTGCCCCAGCCGGGCAGATGTCTTTGCTGATCCTCACATGGCAATGTCAAGCATCTTCCTCTAAGTTTGTGGTTACTGTGTACACTGGGCATCATTCCTGATCATTAGGACACACATTGGTTCTCTTTTCCTACCACTAATAAGCTCCTTCCATCTCTTTTTCCAAACCCGGCATGCTGCTGCAGAGCTCCTTCCCGACCTCTCAGCTCTCACCGTAAGCTGCATTTTCCTCAGTTCACCAATGTGACAACTCACCAAGTTAACTGAAGTCCAGAAGGAACAGGTGGTTGGCCACAACTTTTCAGACATTTCTCATCTGCTCAGCTCTGACTCTGCTCTGGAGAACAGACTGAAGCGAGCACCCCCTCCAAGCTCCACGTGTGGACACAGCATCCAGGGACCATGCAAAAAGCAAAGCTCTCGGTACCTCTCACTGCTCACAGGTCAGCTCTGGCAATGGCAGGGAGCAGCCTGCAGCTGCGTTAGTTGCAGAAGGGGCGAATTTTGCTCCAAATGAAAGCAAGTACTGGTTTGTTCGGTTTTGGGGCATTCTTTCTCCCTCCATCTCAGAAGTCATCCTCCTTGTGATTCAGCACAGCGTGTCACTTTGAGAAAAGCACTAAAATGTTTTCCTCCCATACAGGAAACAAAGGTCTCCAAGTGACTGAGATAAGCTGATCTAAATCACGTAGAACAGCCCTGCTCTTCCACCCAAGGAAACTGTTTCTGCACCAGGTATTGTTCTTCAAGTTAACGCAGAGAGAAAATTCGCATGGGAAAAATCAATCCTATCAATCACCACCCACAAGGCAAGCACCTGACCCAGCTCTGAGCCAACAACCCAGCAATTTTCTCTGTCCGCATGCAGGAAAAAAAAGGAAAAGAGGTGCCCTTGAGAAGCACTTGCCTTTCAATGAATCTGCTTATTCACCGCTAGCAGCTCAACTATTGCATAACGTGATCCAGGCAGATTTGGTGGTTCTTGACTTTCTGCAATAATCTGCGCACTGCCCAGATGGGAGGGCACGTGGGCAGGCCGCAAAAGCAGAACTGAGGTTAAACATGGCCACGGAGCACAGGGATGGGGGGATGCTGCTGAGGAGCTGCGATTTGGGGCTGCTCCCTCACACAAAGCTAATTATGGGGCTTGTCTTCGGAGGTTCACAGTTATGGCTGTGCAAGGAACATAGGCACAGCAGAGGATAAGTGATTGAGATATACATATATGTATATACATACATATATATTATATATATGTATATATATCTGTGTATATATTATATATATACACAGATACATACATCTATTTTATATGTATGTATCTGTGTGTGTCTATGTATACACACAGTGAAAGAGGCTACGCAACCAAGTCAACTGGAGTGACCACCAAGGAAATCCTAGTGGGAGACTTGGCTCCCCACCCATCTCCCCTCATGCTCCTGACCCGCTCCTCTAGGTTCAGCCCAGGGCAGCACTGGGGCACTCAGAAGAACCCATCTCCGGGGGCAGAACGTGGCTTTCTCCACCTAGAGCCCTGGAGTGACCACTGGGGTTTCCACGCGAGTCTCACGCAGACCTGCAGCAAGGCAGGTGTCGCTGAAGCAGCTTACACCCAGATCAGCTACCTCGCAAAGCAAAGCTACCTCTTACAGTGCCAATTAGCCACTCCAGGGGATATTCAGGGGGATATATAAAGGTCTGTTCTCCCTCCTCCAACGCTAACAATTTCATAGCAATTAAGTGCTGCAAGGGCAGGAAAGAGCCCTGCTGTATAAGAGCACAGAAGGAGCCTGGTGTCTCCACTGCTAAGAGATGCGCAGCTCCACAGGGCTACACGACGCACATGAAGCAGCACAGAAGGTGCTGCTCGCTCCAGCCAACAATTTCACCCTGATACAAAGGCAATGTCAGGGCACGCCCACGTGCGCCTGCTTCACCTCCTCTGGAAGAACACAGTCGCGCACTAAGCTGGTGATCGTCCCCCTATACCCAGCTCTGGTGAGGCCACATCTGGAGACTGTGTCCAGTTCTGGGCTCTCAAGAGGGATGTGGAGCTGCTGGAGAGAGTCCAGCGCAGGGCTACCAGGATGATCAGGGGCCTGGAACATCTGCCCTATGAGCAAAGAAGCTGGGCCTGTTCAGCCTGGAGAAGAGAAGGCTGAGGGGACATCTGACCAGTGACTATACATCAAGGGAGGGAGTGAGGAAGAGGAGGCTGGCCTCTTTCCGGCAGCAGACAGCGAAAGGACTAGAGGAAATGGCCACAAACTGAAGCATCAGAAGTTCCACAGGAACTTAAGGAAGCATTTCTGAACAGTGAGGGTGACAGAGCCCTGGAACAGGCTGCCCAGAGAGGTTGTGGAGTCTCCTTCTTTGGAGGTCTTTCAAATCCACTTGGATGCAGCCCTGTGCCATGTGCTGTAGGTGACCAGTGTGTGCAGGGGGGTTGGACTAGATGACCTCTGAGGTCCCTTCTAGCCTTCAGCATTCTGTGATTCTGTGATTCATTCTATGATAAGCCAGCCCACCAACCAAGCCATCTTGCTGCTTCACAGGCCCCCAGCACCCGGCCCGGGCAGCTCCGCACAAGGCCCAAGGCAGCAGCAGCCACGGGGAGTCAGCAGTAGAGCTCCCTGGAAAGCACCATTAACCACAGAGTCATCTGCAGTGACCTACTCCCCAAACACACAAGTCTTATCAGAAAGGAGACCTCTCTTTGAGAGCAGAGACTTGATCACGATGTTACTTGGTCCCTATCTAAGCAATCAAACCGACTCTGCAACTGGTTCCTGAGCGGTTCCTGAGTGTTTTTTGCCAAAGCTGCCAGAAGGCCCTCTCAAAATAGAGTAATAATAAAAGCTAGCCCTGCTATTTCTTCTGCAGCACGTAGGCTGCAGTAATAGAAATTTAAGATTGGCATCATCGCTAAGGCATTCTGCCCATAAGCAGTGAAGCTCTTGTACCACAATCCGCATAATGCCCGATTTTGCAACAACCTTCAAAGATCTTTTAGTCACTTGCAGCAGTTCTTATTTCTGTGGCTAGAGATGCTGCTAACGCTACTTTAATAGTGCAATTCTAAACGTGTAGAGCTTTACAAGAGGACTTACTAGCTTGAGTTATTTACAAAGGCTTTGAAAATAAAAGTCTAGTTATTGCCCTCTGATATTCCACAGTCTGATAGGCTCAGCTACAGCTGCAGGGCATGAGAAAGAGTAGTAAGTGACAACCTAAAAGTCTCATTTTCTGGCTCTGAAGGAGCTCTTCAAGAGATTCAAGTCATGAGATTGTCCTGCAGGCATCAGTCGTGCGAGACGCTCCCACTTTTCATCTAGTGCAAAGAGTCACATTATTTCCTAAGAAAAGTTGAGAAACATTGACAGAGCACAGGGGTACAGATGGAAAAGCAGGTAGCAACATTTTCCATATAGAAGCTCCACGGTTTTGATCTCTGAAGGACCCCCACTTTCTACACAACGGCTTATACACAAAGATTTAGCTCCCAATGCAGGTAGGAGGTTGCAATCCTGACTGCCCGCACTGAACACGAGCGCCTGCCTGGGCAGGTCCCACTGCAAAGGCTTCCTTGGAACATGCGAGAACATAGCAGGCAACTTCCCACCCAGAAAGGTGGGAATACATCAAAATGCAGGAGCTCTGCAGTGTTGACTTACTGCAACTTCAAGAGCTCTCTAGTCAATGTTTTTGTACCAACCTGCAGCACTAACTACCACTTCTTCATAGTCTCATCTCTTCTAAAAGTGCCTTTGCATCTCCTCAACCTATTCCAGGTGGAGAGCCTAAGAAGGGAACCAACGCTGCACTGCACGGCTCTGATCCCCCTTCAAAGCTCATGGAAATACTACTGGCTGCTTTCAGCCGTGCAATCAAAGGCAAGGAAATCAGGAGGAGCAAAGCAGCCCGATTTTGAGATCAAAGTAGACATTTGCAGCCCTGGCAGCTCAAAAACTCTTTCAGTTCAAGTAAGCAAAGTGGAGACAACACACGGATGGAACCTCATTATGTTACCTCCTGGCAAAAAGTGCTCAGCTTCACAACAGTGCTAGAAAAGACTAACAACCAAACTGTTTCTCCAAGCTGGATTACTCAGAAAATATTAAAAATTAAGAAATCAGAAAGGCTATACAAACACTGACTTGTTCTTACTAAGTTGGAAGAGCCAATGCTTTCTGCTCATGTGTTTCCACATAGTTCATTATCTGGAGGCACCGTCACAGAGAAATCCAAACCACAAACTCAACTAGATGCATGGAAGTGACTTTCTAGTAAGCACTTTCTTCTCATCTCCATTCTTTCCTTCTATGATCTCAAGATAGTTTGCCATAAACCTAAATTAAAAGGAACATCTGATTCTAAATCCTAAATGTCAAAATTGCATTTTGTCACTTGCAAAGCAAAGAAGAAAATGAACCATAAATCCCACTTGGTGTGGGGCTCCAAAAATCCATCATCATTCCGACAAATTTAATCCATCGTCATCCCGTTTTCTTTCCTCTTCAAGTGTATTCTCCATCTCTAGGTCTCAGAACTGCAGTTATGTCAAACCAAGCAAAATCCAGGCAGGTACATTAGGTGCCACGGCTGCACCTTCAGAGCTCTTCTAATCACCCACCTAATTTGTGCTTCCTCTTCCAGTGCAAGGCACTTACGACAAAAGCGAGCCTAATTCCCAAGCTGCTCTCTGAGTCATGGTGCCTTTGTGCGAGCAGCGCTGCAAGTGTTTGAACATAAAGCTGCTATGTAAGCCCGAGCCCTGGCAGCAGCCAGGAGGCAATAAATAGAGACTCCAGCCCGTTTGCCAGGTTATCATTCACTCGTAATGGCAGCTTTGTCACTGTTTACAAACTGGGAAATATTTTGCTATAAACAGCCTTTAGATGAAAATCTGCAGTCGCCATGCAATCTCTTTGAAGTTGCTTTTTTCCCCACCTCCCTCAATGATTAGTTGAGCTATAAAAACGCATTATGCATGGATGAACTTTTGCAGGGTCACTTTAACATCCGTCTTTTTCTGTCTGGTTCTGTGCGTTGGTCCAGAAACTGCTTCCTCAGCACTGGCAGCATCAGCAGCCCGGCTGCTCCCGTCTCAGCGCTGCTGCTCGCTCCTGAGCGGCAGTTTCCCACCTTTTCCTGCAAGACATGGGGATCCTGCTCCAGGGAGCCCTGCACTGCAGTTCCATGCCATTACTGGTTTGTCTTCCAGGATTTAGGGATAAAACATGAAAAGGATATGAAATTTTTTTAAAAAATAAAAAATAGATAAAAAATGTGCCTCTGGTTTTCTGCACCAATTATGTAGGTCATATCTGAAGACACAAGCATGCACAAGAATACCTCTTCAACCATCAGAAGGAGGTAGGAACCACAAGGCACAGGCACGTTACAATCCAGGAGCATCCAGTCAGCCCATCCAAGCTGGACATGAGGCCCAAGGTCTTCCAGAGCACATAGGAACCAATTCAACATACAAACTGACTGAAATCAAGACCTGACAGACAATGAGACACAGTGAAAACATGACCACCATCTAGATAATTCATTTTTAAAGCTTTAGAAGAAACCAATTATCACCTTGCTAGATTCCTAAGTATTTTACCCATTTATTTTTTGGTTTCTTTGGCATGAAAAGGTACACTGGACTCAGCAATTACACTAGTGAAAACAGCTCTGCAAAAGAGATAGGTTTACTCCCCTAAGTTTGGTTTAAGGCTTCCCCACAGCCACTTGGGCACACAGTTTCCCTGCCTTCAATTTCGCCAGAGATTTTCTTCTCAGACAGCCTGGCGTTGTAGAGAGATTAGAGACTTCGCTGTCTCCTGGATATTGTGGACATCCATCACCTTGTGAAAGCAGAAAATGAAAGCGGTCACTACAGGGAGATAAGATTTAGATAAAGATTTGGAACAGACAGCAAGCAGACAGCAATGAAGACTAAGCCACTGCACAACTTCAAGAAAAAATAAAATACATTAAAACCATATACAGAGCTTACCAAGCTGAATCTTAGTCTACCTGTTTGGTTGGTAAAAACAAAAAATTGGGGTACAAACATCCAGAATTAGGTTTTACTCAGGGTTATAATTTCCTTTTTTAGCAACATTTTCTGCTACCTATTCCAATGCTGTGCTAAGTCCATACAACCTACCTTTAAAATAATAATGAAGGGACTTGAGAGAGATATTCACTCTTCTCCAAGAAATCACAGCAGCGCTTCCAACCACAACTTCTACCTTTGCAGTACAACCACACAGCCCTAGCACTAAGAAAAACGTAATACTTGACCTAAGGCAAGGCTGCAAAAGCTGCAGATCAAGGCCATGGCAAGATCACTGCCATACAAGATCCTTGCATCTTGGTAGAAATATTTCAGAATATTTCATCCCAACAAGGTCAAGCCGTTACAGTTACAGCTCTTCAATAGCTTCTCAAAAATCAAGGATAGGAAGAGAGTTGATCACTTGCGATGCAAGATTTCCTTTCCGCATGTTGATTCAGTGTTACCAGATACTTACGAGATTCATAAATCCGGGCAAAAATAGAGTAAGATTTCTTCTTGAAGTTCAGCTGGGGATGGAGGGAGCAAATCTTACTGATTACAGGGAGAAACAAGACTTGGACTAAAAACTGCACCAGAAGACACTGCATTCTTTAATAAGATGAGAGGAGGGAAAATAAATTAAAGAATAATAATAAAGTCGTGTACATAAGATCTTGTCTTCAATGTTAACCTGAAACAAAACCTGACCAAACAAGAATATAGAGTATAACAAACTCCTACTCCACTCCCCTCCTACTCTCACACAATTCCCTATACGAGCCAATAATCCCAGAAGTGGAACAAAATCAAGGTGGAGGAGAGAGGGGGGGAAAAAAAAAAAAGAGAGAGTGAGAGAGAGAGAGAGAGAGAGAGAGAAAGAGAAGACATCTCTACTTGCATATATTCATTCATGCTTTCTGCACAAGTCCAACATAATTATCCTTAACCACTGCTCTGTATTTGGGCTGACAAATTTTAAGTGCTTTATCTAACAGAGATCAAATTTTAATGCGTTTTTTTTTTTATATATAGTTGAAGATAAGGATGCAATGCCACAAAAATTTCCACCTACAACCTGAACAAGTCACCTACAGGACGAAAAGCAAGCTATAGAAAACTGCAGAAAGGTGCATTCAAAAAGGTAAAATTCAAGAGCAGCACAGAAACATCGCGTTTCTCAGGGACAACGGCAGAAGACATCGCAGCTGAGAAAGCCTGGAAGATACTGGGGGTAAAAGTGCTGAGATGCTTTGGATGTCCCCACGTATGCACAGGGAGCAGGGCACTCCTTGCTGCTTGTCACGGCACTGCCACAGCCGGCAGGCCCGGTGGTGACACGGGAAGGCCGCATACCTCCAAGGCCCCGGCACGGAGCAGCGATGGAGCCGCAGCCAGCGGCGTCTCCAGCATCCCGAGGAGCCGATGGGACAGTGCAGCCATGAGGGCGGGAATGACTTCACATGGGCCTGGCGCTTTAGGCAGGTTCTCCTCAGTGAGGCGCTTCCTGCTCCCGACAGGCTCTCCATGGTTTGCAGGCTGGCCTCTCACATGGTGACAGGCCTAAGTGGACGTGATTGCCCCTGGGCCTGTGCAATAATTACCCAGCACACAAGGAGAACTGATGGCAGAACCATTTATGTCATTTTTAGTCCTCAGTACCATAAGCAAAACTTTGAATTGTGGGTTTCCCTAAACAGGTCAGAACAGCAACTTTCAGCATGAGCCACTACTGAACTGCCTGGAGGGAAGGGAAAAATAGGCTGTATAGGCTCCCTGTGTAGGCTGGAGGCATCAGTGGTACTAGAAACTGCTAAATCTAGAAATACAGCAAAACTAATGGTCATAAGGCAGCACTGTCTTCCTGGCAACCATTTGCCACCTACTGTGCAGAGACCATGGCTCACATTCCTTGGCCTTTTGTCTTGAGGTTGGGAATAATGCTGATTTTACAGAGAGCACCCTCAAAACTAAGACAAATGAAGAAGGCAGGAGTATCACACCTCTTCATCACCTGGTGCATGTCAAACACCTTTCCTTATGCCAGATCCCCAAAGAAGCAGAATGATGCATCTCCAATCCAGACGTTAGCAAGTAGGAAGAAAAACAGTGCACAAGCAACACTGCACACACAATCCACAGAGAAGGTAGACGTAAACTCTATACCTCAGAGCAACCCGCTAGCACATCAGGAGACCTGAAAAAACATTGATTTAGAGATACAGGAATTATGTTGGTAGTGTCAAAGCAGCTCAGGGAGCCCCATAACACAGTGTGGAGGTCAGCTCTTCAAGGGCGCTCTAGCAAAACCTGTTGAGTGCACCTTCCACATTACCTGCTGCAGCCACCCCGCCAAGTGTAACCGGGTCAAATGCATGCCTGGCAGCTCTGAAATCCCACACTGCTGGCTAAACAAATCATGAGACTCTCACCTTCCCCTGTTTTCCAGCAAGTGAGGACAAACACTGCCACTCTGATGTGCCGAGAAGGTTGCTGAAGCAAGCCAAGGCTGCAGCAGAGCCAAGCAACACATCCGAGAGGCAGCACAAGCCCTTCCTCCGCATCTGCTCACGGCTGCGTGGCAGCCTGCTTGCCTCTGCAACAGGAAAGTTAGAGGCATCAATGCAAGAAAGAATTTTGCCCAACCCATGACCCCAGCAGAATGGGAACTGGGCAATTTGCTCTTCACATGGGTGGCCAGGGACAGGACAAGGGGAAATGAATGCAAGTTGAAACATGGGAAGTTCTATCTCCAGGTGAGGAGGAAATTCTTTACTGTGAGGGTGACAGCAGTGGAACAGGCTGCCCAGGGAGGTTGTGGAGTCTCCTTCTCTGGAGGTCTCCAAACCCGCCTGGATGCCGCCCTGTGCCACCTGCTCTAGGTGCCTGCTAGAGCGGGAAGGTTGGACCAGATGATCCCTGGAGGTCCCTTCCAACCTCAACCCTTCTGTGATTCTGTGATAATCTACTTCTGAGTAGTACTGGCTGCTGGATCTCCAAAGATGTGGAATTGTCTTGCTATTCAACCCAAGGCTAGGTTTCATGTTCATATTCTTCAGGATTTTGTTTTCAAGTGTCAGTGTGTTTCTGAAGGCAGTCTCTGTGCCAAACAGAATTCAAGGCAGACAGACAGACATCTGTGTACCTGCCATCCCCCTGAAGATGTGACAACACACGAGGTCTTCCCTCATTCTCAGGTTCTGTCTCAAGGTGGGCTTGCTACCGGATTAAAGTTTACTGACCCAAGAGAATTTCAATCTATTCCACAGTTGATGCTGTAGAACCTGTTGGTCTTGGTCTTAAGCTTCAGAATCGTCTCCAGCACCCAGGTAGACCTGTGCCTGCTCCCCAGAGGAACGTGATTACACTGGTCTCAAGCCTCACGTGCACTCACTTGAAACACACCATCTTGTTCAGGTGGTCCCCAGGTAGCAAGAAGCTCTTTCCCGGTGAACATGTGCAGAGCAGACAACGGAGCCTGTCTCCCAGATAGCAGATGGCACTTGCAAACTCTGCCTGTGCATCAAGCCTCGTTTCTGAGATCTGTCCCTGGTTGACAAGGCAGCACTTCACGGTGCTATCTTTAGAGAGACTTCTCTGCAAAGAGACACCCTTGGAGCATACGGTGGAGGGAATATGCGAACGAGGCAGCCTGTTGGCAGGAGGCAAACATGCATTTCTGTATGGTGCAAACACACACGGTGGGTACGCTGACATTCCCGAGCAAAGCAAGTGGCATAGGAAGAGGAAAACGGTCCTTCTAACACGGGGCGTTTGCATGAACAGTTTGTTAAGAGGTTTCATGGTAGAGACAGGTAGATACAACACACAGAAATGCAGGATCAGCTCATAACAGAGACCACACACATCAGAATGATAATGGCACAAAGGAAAACTATTTAGTGAGTTAAACCAGTCAAAAAGAGCAAAACAATCTTACAACTTCCAATCTGTCATTCCTCCTATAGGTTTAGCTATTTCTACCAAACTTTCCTATGCATCTAAATGCAAGAGTCAGGTGATAAACCAGTGCATTTCCTCCTTGAAGTCCTTAGGTTCTCGCTTCCTCCAGAGTTCCTATAAAAATACTAGCAGCACACGCAAAATAACATTTTCTAACATTAAGAAAAATTTATGAAACTTCCAGTTGTGAATAAGCTAAACTAATGTTAATTTCAAGAACAAAATTTATAAAAGAGAAGTTAAAAATAAATCTCCCTGCAACAAATACAAACCAGAGCTGTCGTGGTGCTCCTCTGTTCAGAAAATATGAAAGTAATGACTACATGCATGTGAAAATGCATGAGAGAAAAAAAAAGAGGAAAAAAAGAAAAAGAGAGAGAGAAAGGAATGACCTATATACACTCCTACAACACAACACACTGGCATTACTGCTACTGGTGGAACACTAAAAGGTGGCATGGCAGCGCCAGGAAAGGTTAGGATACAACACACCAGGATTAGAAGGTGACAGCAGTACCAGCAAGGTGGCTGAAATCATCCATCTCACCTGCTGCTGCAAAGAACATTTCTGAACAGTAACATCAGGTGAAGCAGCTTCTTCTGCAAGAGAAAGTGATCTAGTAGGTAGCTCCTTCCATATTGCAGGCACTCACAGTAAACAACATATGGCCTGTTAATTTAATTAGGGAGAAGAAACCTCCTAAGTTTGAGATTTGACTTTGAAAAGCAGGAGGAAAATTACTGGAGATACTCCACTGAATTGTCTTCCTGGCTTCATGTGTCTTCTGTGACCTGTGATCTAGCTGGTGACCTGCTCCCTGTCTCAGAACATCTAAGGGGCTGATCTGCCCACTCCCACATGGGCACAACCTGCACCATTCTGCCCACCCTGCTCTTCCCAGAAGGAAACCTGCAAGGGTCCACATCCACACTGGGAAAGGTCTATAGAAGAAGGATGTATGTGCAGTAAGTAACCTTGACACTTC
>JAUBOD010000070.1:994848-1008828 GCA_032353885.1 Nothura maculosa
CCGCCCGCCCACGTCACCGCCGCGGCGGGAGGCGGCGGCGCCAGGGCGACCCCCGGCGGCGGGGCCGCCTGCGGAGCCGGGGCGCTGCAGATGGGACCGTCATCACCGGGACCCCCCTGCAGCTGGGACCCCATCACCGGGACCCCCCTGCAGCTGGGACCCCATCACCGGGACCCTCCATCACCGAGACCCCCTGCAGCTGGGACCCCATCACCAGGACCCCCCATCACTGGGACCCCATCACCAGGATCCCCCATCACCAGTACCCCCTGCAGCTGGGATGCCCATCACTGGAACCCCCCATCACCAGGACCCTCTGCAGCTGAGACCCCTCATCACTAGGACCCTCTGCAGCTGGGACTCCCATCACTGGGGCCTCCCATCACCAGGACCCTCTGCAGCTGGGACCACCGTCACCAGGACCCTCATCACTGAGACCCCCTGCAGCTGGGACCCCCTGTCACTGGGACCCCCATCACCAGGACCCCCTACAGCTGGGACCTCTATCACCAGGACACCCATCACTGAGACCCCCTGCAGCTGGGACTCCCCATCACTGGGATCCCCATCACCAGCACCCTCCCATCACTGGGACCCCCTCATCACCGGGACCTCCTGCAGCTGGCACCCCCATCACTGGCAACCCCCCATCACTGGGACTCCCTGCAGCTGGCACCACCCATTACCAGGACCCTCTGCAGATGGGACCTCCATCACCAGGACCCTCATCATCAGGACTCCCTGCAGCTGGGACCCCTCATCACCAGGACCTTTGGCTATGGGAATACCCTGACACAAGGATCCTCCACCATGGGACCCACCATCACTAGGACTCCCTGCCATGACCACCCCCTACAGCTGGGACCCCCCATCACCAGGACCCCCAGCCATGGGGATCTCCTGCAACTGGGACCATCACTACCAGGACCCTCAGCTATGGGGGACCCACTGCCACCACGATAAACCTTCAACAGGACCCTCTGGCATGGGGATCCCACAGCCACAAGGACCTACCGCCACCAGGACTCTCTGCCACTGAGACCTACCACCACCAGGATCCACTGCCACAAGGAACTCCCCGCTGCTGGGACCAATCTTCATCTGTACCCTCTGTCACAAGGACCCAGCACCACCAGGACCAACCTTCACTACTGGGACCTTCTGTAGTGGGACTTCTGCCACTAGTAATTCCACTATCACTGGAATTCAATGCCACCAGGACCCACCACCAGCAGGACCTCCCTTCACCAGGACCCTCTGCTATGGGATCTTATGGTTACAAATGTCCCACGGTCAGAGGGACCTGCTGCCACTAAGATCCACCACTACAACCCACCTCCATGTGAGTCCCACTGCCGCAGGAGTCCAAACACCACCGGAACCCACTGCCATGGGACCTCACAGAGACTCAACACCACCGTCTCCTGCCATCTCACAGATCCACCATCATGAGGACTCACTGTCTTGGGAGTCCCACCACCATACAGTCACTCCACCATGGGGACCTACTTCCATAGGGACCATACTGCCACAGGGGTCCCACCCTATGGGGCTCCCACTATTATGGGGACCTGCTACTCACTGCCATATGAACTCTCCTCCACAGGGACCCTCCACCACAGGGACCCACTGCCATTGGAGTCCTGCTGCCAAAGAGCATCACTGCCATGTGGTTCCCACTTCCGTGGGGAGTCAGTCCACTGCCAGGGGCTAATGGCTGTGGAGGTCCCATTGCCACCTAGACCCTTCTGCCACAAGACTCCCACCATCATCATGTGGCCTCACCACCTTGAGGGACAGCACTGATGTGTGGCCTCATGCCACAAAGTTCCCACCACCATAGGGATCACACACACAGTGACGTGAGCAGATGGAGCCAAGTTTGGTGCCCATGGCAGGTGGCCCCAACGGGACCCAATGCCTTGAGCACCGAACCTGGCTCCATCCACTCACCCTGCTCTCACAGGCCCGATGATCCAGCAGGTCTGTGACCTCGCACAGCTGAAGATTTTGTTCCCGGCGGTAACAAGAGAGGCAAGAAGAGACTTCAGATGAGGCAAGAAAAAACCTAAGCGGTCTGGTAGCGCTGCTTGTAACAGTAGCCGCTGTCCTGGCAGGAACCCGGCTCTGCCTCTGAGCAGGCTGCCGGTTTCAGCTTCCCTGCCCCTGCCCCAAGGCTGCAGTGAAGGAGCAAGGATCAACCCTGGCCCAGCCGGGAGTTCCTGCTCCGTGCCCCATGCTCCTGAGGGACCTGGGCAGCAGGTGCCTTGGTTGAGCTTGGAAAGAAGCTCCAGGCCTCCTGCAATATGGAAACTCCCAGCTAGCTCCCCAGGCGGTCACCTGAGGACCATGGGCTGAAGACCACCAGCCAGAAGAGCCTGTGGTTACTCTGACTGCCCCTCTTAATACAACATCCCCAACACAAAGTGAGTAACCTGGGGAAGAAAGGAAAACAGCGCAAGGGCTGAAGTGCCTACGGGGTCGAGCCTTGGACATCCTGCACCCATGAGCCATGGTTTGGCTGCCCTGCAAGGGTTCGCTCTGCTCTGCCAGGCCTCGTCCCTCCTAGGCCTGGAGACCCTGGGTTTGGAGCCTACTTGTGGCATCCACTGCCTACACACCTAAAAAAATGACTAAATCCAGCGGAGCGAAGGCCAGCAAGTCACGGTGCCGAGCTCTGCCAGACGGGCCGGCGCTGCTGCAGCTTCTCTCCTCTGCTTTCCCAGATGGAGCAGGCCCCAGGTCCAGACGGGGCCCTGCAGGCAGAGGCCAGGCTGGTGTGGGAGCAGGGCCTGGGGCTCACAGCAGGGCAGGGGGCTGTGCCCAGTGCCGCATTAGTCAGGATGTGTCTCTGCCTCCTCTGCTTGTTTCTTCCTAAAGATCAAAAAGTCACATTCCATCCTACTGCAGCCTGTCCCTGTTTGAATCCAAACCTGAGGATCCGGGCTGGGAAGGTCCTTGGATGAAGTTAGATGTGGCCAGACTCTCTTTACTGCTTTGGAGCCTTTCCTCTATGCCCACAAACCTATCAAGTATTTGTACCCGTTCTAAGAAGTTGCCCCTGAGGGACCTTAAGCCACAAGCTCCAACCTCTGTGACTCTAGCAGACTTTTAAATAGATCCTAAGGACAAGTCCTATGCCTGGAAATAGTTGGATTTGGAATCTGAGGCCTGGTGTGCTCAGATTACCAGGTGTGTTTCTGTCTGCCAGCCAGCTGGACGCGCCTCTCCAGGTAGGCTCCAACATCTGCAGACAACTGATACGTTTCAGACAACCCTAAGACAGAAGGGCATCGATCTGAGCATCGAGCAGCCCCTGCAACAGAGTTGCCTCTCTAAAAGCTCATCCAGGTCCAGTGATCCAGTGATCTGTGATCCAGACCTTCCCTTGGTAGGAACTCAAAAGCTATGGGTGCCCAGACAAAAAAGCTATGGGTGCTCAAAAAGCTATGGGTGCTCAAAAAGCTATGGGTGCTCAAAAGCTATGGGTGCTCTGGAAATGGGATGTCTCCCTTGAAGTAAATGCACCCCAGGCTTCCCACACAGGTACAGACACTCTAATGAAAAAGTCTCCACGGCCCTTAAAATTTCTTGTGGCTGCCAACTAGGGAAAAAAAATCCCTCAAAATGAAATTGTCTCTCAAATCCACACAAGGAGAAACCAAGTCAGGCAAAGGACTTCATTCTGCCTCCAGGAATGATTTTATTGACACTTTTAGTATCAACAGAATCAGGCCCTGACACAAAAGCACGATTTGGGCATGGGGACTCGAGAGACCAAGTCAGGAATCTGCACTCCTGCTTGGTATAGTCCCTGTGCCAGGAGACATCCTCCCCCTTTCAAAGGCAAGAGGGCTAAAGCTAAATGCTGAGACTTCTTTATGCCACTTAGTTGATGCAGTCTCACTCTGAGAGCCAACCTCAGCCATGGAAAGCTTGGACCTCACTGCAAAGGCTCTCTGGGCTAACGTTTTTATCCAGAAGAGCCAGAGGAGGAGGCAGCAGCTTTGCCAAGAGGAAAGAACAGAGGAGAGAGAATAGATTTTTGTGCTTATTTGCTGAAGCTCTTGCCCCCTCCCTTCTTTTTCTTCTTCCTTTTTGTCTTGAAGAGTGACCGAACCAAGTATCCCCTCCAGAAGGCCTGGATGCGGGTGGCAGCAATGGTCATGGTGACCAACTCGTCCGAATCCCGTTTTTGCTTCTGCTCACGCACGCTGCGCTCCTCCGCAATCTGAGAGTACTCCTGGATAAGCACTTCGTGTTTCTCCTGCAGCAGGGACACCTGGGCCTTCTCCTCAGAGTAGAGAGCATAAAGCTCCTCATATTCCGCCTAGCAAAACAGTAGACACAGGTTGAATTTTGAGAGCATTCAACAACTACTCCCAGTACACCCTGAATTAAAGATCCTTTTACCATCCCAAATCTAAAGAGAACCACAACTAGCAGCTGAGTGGGGCCTTTTCAAAGGGACTAAGCAGTAAATGTGTGCCCAGGGGATTTCAAGAGATGCCAAGTCTCAGTATCTTCCAAGTATCTTCTTTGAAAACTGTTCTCCTAATTCTCCATGTTAAAACCCCACCCACTCTCAGCTGGGCTCTCTGAGCAGGCAATGAGCATTGTCCTGTCCACATAAGCCTGTCCTGCCTATACTGTGAGCAAAAAAATACACCTGGTGGGATAAAACTGAGCCCACGCTAACAGCTTTGCTCCAAGTTGCACTGAGGCCCAACCTAACACGCTGCTTACAGCTGGGTGTTCGAGAAGAGCTGGGCTGTGTCAGCACGCGGAGGGCCAAGGACACACAGTTTTCATGGTGCAACCACAAGCATGGCAGTTTATTCCCTTCCTAATGCAGTAGGGTAAGACCCATGGAGGAGGAGGGCTAGAGGAACACAGGGCTCCAACCATTCGGTAAATAGGAAGTCAAAATAGCACAACATTGTTAAAACCAGGGCCAGGTTGGGATTCTTTCTCACTGAAAACTTTCAGGCCTCGTCCTACATTTTGCTTTGCAATCCAGCAGCTTTTGTCTACCTCCATTTAAAAAAAAAAAAGGTATGAAAACTAATCTTTTCAAATGAGAAGTTAAGAGATGCCGATTCTCAGCTTGCTAGGGGTAATTTGGATACCAAGACAGGGGTATGCAGGCTGTGAAGTCCACAGGTTTCTCTCAAGTGGGCTGGGAAAAAAAAAAAACAGGAGCATGATTTGGACCCCAGACAGGACCAACCAGACTAAGGATTGAAGCAAAAGTGAAGGGCCTGTTCTCTAAGAGCAGGTGGGCATGTCTGACAGACTGGAAGCAACATAAACCTGCAAATACTGCAAGATTTAGCAGAGAACTGCACACCTAGGTAGGACAAAGGAATATTTGGGAATATGGCTGGAAGATTGTCCCCCAATTCCATCTCCTCCTGTGTGTGACCCACACATCTGTTTGCACGGTGACCTACCTCGGGGAAGGGCCAAGTACCTTAAAGAGGATACCTGTTTTTCTCCCATGTCCGCATCGTATTTCTGGATCCACTTCTCAATTTCCATCTCCACTTTGCACTTTTTCTGAAACAAACAACAGGATATGTTACTTGCAGGCACCTGAAGCCTGGTAAAAAGTTACCTGAACCAGAAAACAGTGAAACACCTCCTCCTCCTGGCACATCACATCTAGCCCCATCTAGTATTTTGCCCCTATCTTGGGATTCTGTTGGGTCAAGCCTGTGCTCCCTGAGGCCAAAAGGGCTGTATTTGGTTTACAGCAAAGAGCTGGGTGAGGGCTGAGTCCTGAGACACATCTGCACAGCGTGCCCTGATGTAGGAGATGAACACAGCTGATGGAATGAGTTGTCATCCACAAACTGGGGAAACCAACCTCAGATTGAAAAAGTCAGGAGCTGCTAAACACGAAAGTTGGACAGAAAAGACTCAACAGATGGAGCCTCTTAAAATGAAGAGAGATTCCTAGCTCCAAATCTGTTCAGCAGTAGCTTGACCCTGCAGTATGGCCTGGTATGGCCAATTTAGCCCAGCTGCTGCATTCACGCTCCATGGAATCACCAAGAGGAGGATTAGCTAGAGCCCGTCACAAAGCCCACACAGTGTCCAGTGGCTTAGGATGTCCCAAGGGCTTCCAGGCCATCAAGAAGGCAGACCTGGCATGTCCCAACTGTTTATTCTAAAAGTGCAAAAAAGTCTTGAGTCACCCAAGGCTAGAGCATGGGCTGAGGAGGGGGAAAGGAGGCTCCTGTGATTGGTAAATCTCTCTCTCTCTGCCTCAGCACTAGACTGAGGTGAACAGCTCATCACAAGTGACCCACAGCCCCTGTCCTGTGACCCTTTGTCACTGCCTGGCCCCACGGCTGCTTCATTCTGCCAGGGTTGTGCAGTTATTGAACTGCAAGAGGGAAAGATGCATGGGCACGTGCTGTGCTGTGCACACGAGGTCAGCGCCTGCTTGCAGCAAATACCAAAAAGGGGTAAAAGGAGGGGAAAATCTGTTCTTTTCTAGCTCCAGACTGGTAACTGGCAAATATCACCAAGACGCTCAGGCCATACTTGTCGACATAGCGACTTGAGCCTGTCTGCTGCTCTTCTTTTCTCCTTTTATCATTATGATAAATCATACTTCTCTTTCATTTGATTAGACCATGGCTCCTTGGATTGTATCTCTTAGCAAAGTACCAATCAGACTGGGAAGTACTCAGCTTCCAAGGCCAGCTGCATTCAGCATGAGCACAACAAACAGTAAGCTATAAAAGCCAGCTTTATATACAGCCAATTTTATGTTTGCTGTGTTTAGCCCATGCCAACTGCCTTGTTTCTTAACATCCGCCTCGCGTGCTCTGTGAGAGGCTCCCTGGCTGCTGTGAATCCCGAGCGTGCAGCGCTGTGCGGAGCTGCTCTCAGAGCTGAGTGGGCAGGTGGGGTGGATAGGAGGGTTTGTGGTGGTGCTGCTCCCTCCGTGTCGCCGCAGGGCTGCCTTCCACTGAAATCAGCCGAGCAGTAGGAAACTGCAGGTATATCCTGACAAACAGCATATGCATCCTGCCAGGAAGGAGCAGGAACCAAGTCACGACCAGGAGCAGCCAGAGCTGACAGCAGTTGAACACGTTTTAAGCTTCCTGTGCTGGAGCTCTCCTTCCACGGTACCTTTCTGAGAGCCAGCTCCGACTCGCGATGCTCCAGGACAAGGGCACAGAGTTGTGCTCTCAGCTGCTCCATGTCCTCCTCAAGCCTCGCACGCCTGGCCTGCCAGGCTCGCAGCTCCTCCTTCTGCTGGTTTTCTGCTTCCTGCCTTATCTGCAGGACGCTGATCTTGTAGTTGTCGGCCACGTCTTGCAAGGAGGTTCTGAGGTCTTTGATCACGTTGTCCTTCCTGTGAATCTACACCCAGAAAACAAGACAAAGAAATGGAGGAGAGGGGAGGCATCTGTGGCTGGAGAAATAAGGCACGCTTGCTGAGGTGGAGCTCTGGTTCTAGAGGTCCCTTCCAACCTCAACCATTCTGTCAGTCTGGGTAAGAGAGACCTGCATTTGGGCAGAACTCTGATCCGAACAGTTTGTAATAATCACAAGACCTCTGACATAGGGAAAAGAGTTTGGTTAGTGCATGATGCTTTGGAAACTTCTCAATCTTCCTTTGTGAACCTGTAAATAAGGCCAGAGATTGAATGAGCCACACAGACCCCTGGGCACTGAAATCTGAGGAAGCTTCCACAGCTGCTGACCCATCTGAAGAAGATCTACAACCCGGTGGCTTCAGCAATCTTCGCACTAGGCTCAAAGGGCAAATCCTGGCGACTCGGCTCAGTGGGCTGCCTGCAAAAGAAATGCTCAGCTGGGACCAGTAAAATAGCTTTATTCATCATGCCCCGGACGCGCTGCCAAATTGCAATAAACATCTCAAGTGTCTCAACTCACAGATCTCCAGGGAGCGGAGGGAGTTGGGAAGGCAGCCCCTTGTCCCTATTAGCACCATTCAGCGCAGTCGGCATTTGACAGGACCTGCTTCTCTGACCCCTCTTGCCAAAAGGAGAAAGAGAAGTGTACACGGAAAACAAGGAATTGCTTCTCAGGAGTTCAGGGCTCAAATTCATTCTCAAATTCTGGCTCACACAGGGATTCTGGGCATGTCCACTAGTTTATTTGTACCTCTGTTGCTTTCAGTGCAGAAACGAAGGATGGGTATTACCAGGCATTAGTCACACACGTTCCACGGTTGCCAGTATTTTAGAATTGAAAGACAAAGAAACGGTGGCTCTAAGCAAGAGGGAAGGCAGAGCAGATATTAAAAATGCATTTGAAGCAGGGTAATCTCCCTCTGGAGCCACTTCCAGCATTTCATCAGCAGTGAATAGAGCCACTCAGCAGCAGCTGACGTTGTGGCCCTGCCAAACACACTCGCAGCAATTTGTGCCTGTTCTGCCTCTCCCTTTGAAGCTTGGAGATTTCCAGTGTGATTTAAGCTGCCAGTGAGAACACGATATAAACACGTGAGATTTAAGTTTAAAAACCAAGCATGAAATATAAGCCTTTTAAATTCATTTTGCAATGAAGGAAGTATCTTTTAATTTAGGACCTGGCTTACAAATCATTTCCTGTCTAGGGTCTGCAAGAGGAGGATTATTTCTGAGCTTACCCAAGCTTGGGTTCTGGTCAGAAGACATCCCCATGATATCATACCTTCTCATCCCGAGACTGGATCGTTGCTGCCAGTTCTGCCTTTAGAGCTGTGAGCGTTTCAGTGTTTCTCCTAATCCGGAGGGAAACGTCTTCCATGAACTGAATCTTCTCTTTCTCTTCTAAGGGACTAGTCAGGAGTCTGTCGTGCATGAAATTCCGGAACTCCCTAAAGGTTTGGATAAACGCTTCCGCCGACGACTGTCTTGCACAGACCTCATAAGGCAGAGCCTGACAAAGCGAAGGGTTGGCCAGCAGAAGCCTCAGAATGTCCCTAACGGAGCGTTTCAGACGTTGCTCCAGCAAGCACAGACTGTCCCTCTGCTCCTCGGCCGGCGAGGGCTGCCCTTCTCCTGGAGAGCTGGCGAGCAGCTCCTCCATTTTGCTCCAAAGCTTCTGGTGCTCCATCAGATCACTCGTGATCTCCGGTCCCAGGATATCACCAAACCTGTCCAGAGACTCCACAATGCCGGGGATCAAACTGCTCAGTTCCAGCTTGACGATCGTCTCGTCCAAGACCGCTATGATTCGTTGTGTTTCGTGAGTATCAAGTTTTGGCTGACTTGGACCTAACACCCTCGTGCCATCTGATGTGAGCCCTGCCTTCCTGGGCGCTTGAACGCCTTCCATCAGTAGCTTGTTTCTTTCCCTCCCATCCTGAGGCGATGCCGGGAGAACAGCTGGGTTCCCTGTGGCCATGGCATCAGTTCAACACTGCCAGGCAGAGTGTTTTGAGGTCTACGAGGGACACAAAGGCTTCTCACAGGGTATGGCCAGTCCGGTCAAAGCGCATCAAGGTCCCTCTGCTGCTTCTGGGGCAAATTCTTCTTCCTCCGATTTTATCTGTAAAGGAAAGTTTAAGGAAAGCGTTACCAGCATTATTTTGGGAAACTTGGGAGTTTCAGATTCCTGCAATAAAATCCTGAATTCCGGAAATAAAATTCCTGAAATTCAGATACCCCGGAGCTGTGCCTGGGTGTGGACATTGGGGTTTCCCATCAGAAATGGTCTCCATTCCAAGGGGCTGTTAAACATCCAAGAGCACCCACAAGAAAGGAGTAAAAGCCAGGACGTCGGATGGACGAGTGTGAGGAAGCTCCCAGCACCACCTAAGGAGCGGGAGAGCGGGAGATCACTGACTGCAGAGACTAGGGCCTGGGGAAGGGACAGAGCTGCAGGACAGGCAGGGAACAGTCCCCTGGGTGGGTCTGGGGTTATCAGGGGGCGTTCCCTGGGATCCAGGAGGTTCCCTGGGATCCAGGGGGTTCCCTGGGATCTGCGCTGGACGCAGCGGGTGTCGCGGAGCCCCGCGGGCGCTGCCGGAGTCCTCGCGTTGCTAGGCGACCGAGCCGGGGGCGGGACGAGGCCCCTCCGACAGCCTATGGCGCCGGCTCCGCTTTGGGAGCGCGACACGTCGAGCCACTCAGCGCTCCCCGCCGCGCTTGATGGGCAGCGCGGCCGCCCAATGAGAAGCGCATCTGGGGGCTCTGGGCAGCGGGCAGCGGCTGTGGCTGTGAGGGGGAGCTGCCATCTTGATTGGGGGCGTGGGAGGGAGCGCGTGTCCTGGGCGGGAAGGGGACGGGAGTCTCCCACACGCTCCCAGCTTTGTTATTGGAACGGCTGTCAGCCGGGCAAGGAGCAGGCCAGGGGAAGCGAGTCACCCCTAAGGATTTGGCATCTGTTAGCCAAAGGGGGCTTGCAGCCTGCTTTCCTTCCTGACCCCATGGATGCTAAGCAACATGTTCCTAAAAGCTCCAAAATTAAGATGAAAAATAAACTGAAGAAAGGGGCCTCGCAAGGTCGCAGGGAGCCGCGAGTGCTGCTCAGGCCAGGGTTGCAGGAATTCAGGCCACGTAGCAGAACCAGACTGGGCAGGACATAAAGTCCAGGGGGATTTCAAGCGTCAGAGCATCAGCAAGCAAGCAATTAACCCAACTGTGCTCTTATGGAAGGGACATTTCATATCAGACTGTGTTTGGGGCTATTAAAATGCTAATAAACTGCAGAAAACTCCTGATTAAGATGCAGGTGCCACACATGCACAGTTGGTTGATAAGCTGTGAAGTAGCGATGTCTGCAGAGAACGAGCTGGCCCTTCAAACTCAGTGCACGTCCTGTCTGAGGGACCAGCCATAGGCATCTGTGGGGAGAGGAAGGCCTGTGTTCCCGGGAGGAAACCCAGGCAAATGCCCGAAGCTGGAAGCGGCTGCGGGACCCCATGACAGCATCGCCTGGGATCCCCATGGCTGTCCAGAAACACCCCTTCCTGCATCCTAACCCTAGATGCTTTGGCAATTAAGCCAGCCTTGAAAGGAATGCTTTCCTCTTTCCAAAGCTGCCTCATGTGAAATGGCCCACTGCTCTCAGAGAAGGGCAAACTCTGGCTTCCTTGTGGCCGTGACCTGGAGACAGGATCAGTCACCATGAATGATTGCCCCACGTATCCTGGGCACTGCCTACCCAAAGGGACACAAAGATCCATGGAATCCGACAGCAGGGGAAAAGGCTGAGCCGTGTGTCACATCCAGACCTCCTCTTAACAAGGAAAATCCATGGAGCGCTGCAGCTGCCTGTCAAGTTTGACTGGGGACGTCTCAATCTGGGAGGTTTCTATTGAGGTGGTGGCTTGTGCTCAGAGTGGCCGGACTGGTCCTGTGGCCACCTCCAGGCCAGGAGCGGCTTTTCAACCAGGAATGAAACCAGGAAAATCCGGGAGCTGTATGGAATGTCGCCAAGCTGTGTGTCACCCTTGTCCCGGATGTAGCAAAAACCCTCAGATCCATCCTGAAACAATTCACCTTGCAAACAAAACATAAAAGATTCGCCCTGTGCTGTCTCTGTTCTCACCTCCCTGTGTGAACCACCATTCAGTGCACTGTAGGGACAGGCCCCTCCAGCCTCCAAGTCCCTGTCGCTGCAGAAGGTGCATGTGGGGAAGCAGGGATGTTTCACTGAAAGCACCTCCTGTTGTGCACGCCAGCTCCAAAGCCGTGAGCTGCCATCGCGCTCTTGGTTCCGGGCGCTGCACTGACGACCCTGGAGGGATGAGAGCACCTCAGAGGCTGCTGCTGGCTGTGCTCTCGCCGTCTGCCCCCGTGTGAGGAGCTGCAGCCTCGTGATGCCCTCGCAGAGGAGCCTTGCGGCGGGCACTGCTGGAGCGTTGGCACCAGACCAGGTCCGTGGGACTGCCCGACCCTGACCACTGCGCCCTGCTGCAGCTCTCGCTTGTTTTTACCCGTTCCTACATCTTGCTGTGAGTGCAAGGACGTGCTATTCACTTGTATGGACAATGGTGGGAGTGACCTGTACTTGCCCCCAGGAGCCTGTTAGAAACAGCCACAGGAACATTATTTAAAATACCAGTATCGTGTCCCTTATTTTCATATCATACTGTGTGCTTATTTTCTATGTCTTAGGGGAGAGAGAGGGAACATTTTGTCACTCTTTACCTGCAGACTTGTCTCTGACCTGCATTCCTTCCACACTCCTTGGCAGCTAATGGGTTGAGCGCAGCTTAGCTAACACATGACGGGGCTCTGAGGTGACCTCCAGGCATGAGGATCCAGAGCAGTTTGTGGCTGCACGCAGGAAATGACACCCAGAGATTTCCCCGTCACGCTGGGGGTGCGATGAGGTTGTTTAAAATGCCTGGAGGGTGATGGGGACAGCTGGAGCAGCTAGGGGAGGTGTCAGCAGCCCTTGAGGCTCCAGGCTTTGCCCGCTGCTCTCCAGGGCCAGCCTGAGAGGGCCGCAGCCAGCACAGCCCAGGGCTGTGTGTCCTGGGCCTTGCTGCCTGGCGGCACCCTGGTATCACCCTCGAGACAGTTGGTTTCTCGGGGGGCTTTGCAGCTCCCTGCCCGTGCAGAGCTGGGCAGCTCTCACAGGAGGAGGCTCATCCGCGTGCACAGCTGCAGTGCTGTGCGCTCTCCAAGGGCAGCAGCTCGCTCTCATCTCCCTCGTCTTCTTCCAGGAGACAGCAGGAAGACACATGGCTGTGTCTCACCCTGCAGCCTGTGGCTCTCTCCCGCACAGCCCGCTGCCCTGGCACTTCTGCCATGGGGCACATGGGCAGAGGTGTCTGTGGGGGGCACTGGCAGCCATTCCCTTCAGAGCCTTCAAGATGATACAGCTCCTTCTCATGGCCACCACATGTCCTTCCCTACAGGAGGTTCCCTGTTATACTCGGGTTTGCAAAGCCTGTTCTCATGTCAATGCAAAACTCTGTGGTTCAGAGTTCAGGGAACATTGGCTGATGTTACCAATTATCTCGAGCTCCCTAATGCTCTACCTCAGTGCCCTACTCTAAGGAGCTCTTCATTTTAGTGTCTATTACAGCTCACTGCAACTTGCACATCTTTGCCGCTCGAGATTTCCACACACTCTGTGCTCTAATGCAACAACAACAACAAATGAGCTCCATTTAGCAGAACTGTTTCAGCATTGATCCCCATCTCCTAACTTGCTCCTGTGGAGACAGGACTTGGAGAGGGCTCAGTGTCTGTCTGAGCACCTCCAATTGAGGAAGAGAGCAGGAGGAGAACTTTGCAGTCCCAAGTTTGAGGGTCCAAATGGGCAGCAAGGAGCAGCCTGCTGAGCCCAACAGGAAGGCACTGAACAGAATCACTCCCTGGTGGCTGCTGGGTCTTGCCTGCATGGGGCTAAGGACAAGAGTCATCTGCCTGCACAAACACTGCCCCAGGAGCCTGTGCTGACACAGATCCTTGTTCCTTCCAGGATCCCTGTTCCACAAACAGATCTCCCCTGTTTGTGGAGGGGCACAAGTGCTCTCTGCCTCTTGGCACTGCTCTATCAAATACAAAAAGGCAGCAGGTTCCACCTCAGGGCTCCAAAGAGGCAGTGAGCTCTGCTAGGGTAGGATGGAGGACTGGAGCCAACGAGTCTTCCCCAATCAACCCGCTATTGCCTCTACCTCTGCTCCACCTAAACAGAAAAACTAGTGAGTCCCAGCAGAGAGCAGTCTACCAAAGAGACAAATCATAGAATCATAGAATGCTTGAGGTTGGAAGGGACCTTAGAGGTCATCTAGTCCAACTCCCCTGCAAACGCAGGGTCACCTAGAGCACGTGGCTCAGGGCTCACTTTCAGAAGTCAGTTATTTTATTATTTTCCAAATTTACTCCAATTCCTAGTGCCCAATGTAGTGAGATTATTAGAAACGCTGAAACAATGTGGCTTTTAACCTGGAGATGGAGAAGGGCTGGAGGATGTGAGCTGGCTGTACAAGAAGCCTTG
Source organism: Nothura maculosa (assembly GCA_032353885.1). Classification (NCBI taxonomy): domain Eukaryota; kingdom Metazoa; phylum Chordata; class Aves; order Tinamiformes; family Tinamidae; genus Nothura; species Nothura maculosa. Next base: position 1,008,778 of record JAUBOD010000070.1, read on the forward strand.
GAGCACCAGACTCCTCCTTTCTGGCTGGGAACTGCAAGGCAGGAGAAGAGA
>JAUBOD010000070.1:1049724-1061791 GCA_032353885.1 Nothura maculosa
CGGGTGCGTCGGGATGGGGTGGGCAGCGTGGGCTGGGGGCTGCCTGTGCGTGCGTGTGTGTGTGAATGTGCATGGAGCTGCGTGTGCGCAGGGCTTTGCCCAGGCGTGCAGGACGTTGATTCGTGCCCCTGTATGGGCACGAGCGTGCGTGGATGTGGGCACGGCTGCACCCCTCTGCGTGCATGTTGGCCTCTGTGGGTATGTCCACATCGCTGTGCTTGCGTGTGTGCACAAGCGTGCACAGGGCTGTGTGTATGAGTGCCCTGTGCAGAGATGCCTGTTTGTGCATGAGAGCACAGAGACGTGTGTCCCCGTGTGCGCTCACGAGGCAGCAGCGACGTGCGTTTGTGTCCCTGCATGTGCCCAGATGTGTTCCCGGGCACATGGGGCTGCACAGGTGTACATGGATGTGTGGCTTCCCTTTCCCCTTGTGCAGGGATGAGTGTGTGTCTATGGACATGTGTATATGTGCACACAGATGTATGGATATACACGTGCATACACACGTGCATGGGCACACGTGTGCCCCTGTGTGTGTTTGTATAAGCACATGCATTTCTGCACGTGTGTATATGTATGTGTGTGTGCATGTGTGTGGCTGAAATGGAGCACGTTTGCAGAGCTCTGTGCTGTCCTACCAGAGCTCTTGTGCCCATGGGGGTGCCAGGGGTATCTCCTGAGCATGGAGCGATGCTGCTCAGCGTGTGCAGCATTTGGCCCATCCATGGTGCAAACTCCATGGTGCCAGGGCAGCATCCCCAGCATCCGCAGCCCTTGGGAACACTGACCTTCAGCATTCATGCCAGTGCAGTGTAAAACACTGATGATTCAAAGGGAGACGTTCAGGGGAAGGGAGATCCTTAAAATACTGTGGAGATACTCAGCTGTTTGGGGGCAGCACTTCCAAACTTTGCCGTGCAGTGAAAATGTCCGTGCTTTGCTCTGCATTCCCAGAGCAGACCGGAACCTCTCCTGCATTAATCCTCACTGAAATCTTCCCCCTCGAGTCACCTTTGGAAAACTCCTGGTCCCTGTGGTATTTTTTTTTTTTTTGATGCATGGAGGAAGATGCTGGTTCTCCATGAGAGAGGATCCCTGCTTTGCAGCCGAGGATATTCAAACCATCTCTAGAGAAGTCCCTGAACAACCTGATCTAGCTTTAAACTCCGATCAAAGGCAGAGGTTGGGCCAGAGATCTGTGGAGATGCCTTCTAACCTCAGTCCTTCAGTGACTCTAAATCACCAAATACCATGACCAGAGCCAAGATCTCTGCCTCCAGCAATCTCCTATATAGGCTCTAGACTGCCAGTAATACCAGTTGAATCCTACCTTGGTTCTGCTGCCTGTTGAATCCCTTTATGCACCATCTCATTTCTCCCACCTCATTTCCAGCCTCGTGCTTTTGGTGTTGGCAAGGAGGTTGTCCTGCTTTTGTCTTGCTCTGCAAGAATGTCATGGTGTGGGCCAGGAATGCAGCCATGATGGCACCTGGGGACATGTTTATCTATTGTTCTCCTCTCCCAGAAGCACCTCCGTGTCTCCTCTGATTCCTTGGGACCTTCTAAGCAGCATGATCGCCCTGTGCAATGGCCTTAATTGAGTGTCACTTGATTTATAGTTGTATCTTACACGATCCCTCAATCTTCCGCTTTCCCCACGTTTGTCCCCTTTGCTAACGGCTCTGCTCTCTGTCACTTGCAGGTGATCACAATGTTGCACCATGGCAAGAACTGGAGGTCCATGTGTAAGGGGCTCGTCCTGGGAACACTCCTGACCAGCTTCATGCTGCTGCTCTACTCCTACGCCATCCCACCCCTGCAAGTCAGCATGACAGAGTGAGTGCAGGTCCTACACACACAGCCTGGCCCAGAGCTGGTCACAGAGAGGACAACTGCTCCAGGGTGGGATGTGCAAGGGTGGCCTTGGCCCCTAGGACAACCTGCTGGGACCTAACAGTGTGCCTGCTTAGTTCGAGGTTAGGCAGAGGGGCAGCTGCTTTCCATGGGCTGCCAACACATTTCCGAGCAACCAGCATAAGTGTATACAGTTGGGCTTAAAAAACCTGTTAAATAGACACTCCTTATCTAGGATTTGTCCTTCAAAACCGTGAGAGAAACAGTGACGTGTATAATCCTGCCTCACACAAAAGCGATGACAGGTAAGTTCAATGCCCTTTGCAGAGGGACCTTGCAAAGACTTTAGGTCATTCCTCATGGCAAGTAGCTCAGCATAAAAATGTGCTGCTGAACGCCCTGGGCATGGTGGCTGCCCTGGCACTGCTGGGCTGCAGCTCGGTGGTGCTGACTGCAGCGTTGACACTGGATAATGTGACCGCAGCAGGAAGGTTCCCGGTACCTACAGATTTGGGAAGGGCAGAGAGACACCACAGGGCCTTCCAGCATGGTGTCCACTCCAGCTGCCTGGAGGGAAGAGGCTCGTTCTGCTTGGGCTGAGTGAAGTCCCTGCTGATCCTTGTCCTGATCCTTGCCCAGAGACCAAATGAGGCTGGGGATGTTACAATGCAGTCAGTTCTTTCTAGCTCCCTATGGGCAGCCATGCCAGAGTGAGGAGCTGAAGGGATCTTCAGCAGGATGCTCCAGAGCATTCCCAGAGAAGGAAGTTTCTGTCAAAAGGCAGGCACTGCTCCACCAGTGTGGCTATTGGCCAACATTACACGCTGTGAAGAGTGGCCAGACCTGGTTCTGGTGTTGTGGGCTGTACAGAGCAACACGGCAGCCTCTTCCCCAGGGATATGGGCCAAGCATCCTTCCCCAGTGCTGAGCTCTTTGGGACTGTAAACCAAGCCAACCTCACCAGAATGTCCTGTTGTTTTTTTGTTTGTTCTCTTTCCACCAGGATCCCTATCCCTTATTCCTGCTCTTCCTACCCAGCCCAGGCCAAGGTGCCAATAGAGGCAAACGGCACCCGTGGCTCTCCAAGACAAGGCTGCCTGCCCAAGACGGACATTATGTTCATGAAGACCCACAAGACGGCAAGCAGCACCATCCTCAACATCCTCTTCCGCTTCGGAGAGAAGCACCGCCTCAAATTCGCCTTCCCCAATGGCCGCAATGACTTCTACTACCCCTCGTTCTTTGAGCGGAGCCAGGTGCAGCACTACCAGCCAGGTATGTGCTTCAACATCATCTGCAACCACATGCGCTTCCACTACGACGAGGTGCGCAAGCTCCTGCCAGCTGACACTGTCTTCTTAACGGTGCTGCGGGACCCTGCCTACCTCTTCGAGTCTTCTTTCCACTACTTCGGGCGAGTCATCCCCCTCACTTGGAAGCTGACAGGAGAGGACAAGCTGGCAGAGTTCCTCCGGGACCCCTGGCATTACTATGACCCTAATGGGTTCAATGCTCACTACCTCCAGAACCTGCTTTTCTTTGACTTGGGCTACGACAACAACATGAACGCCAACAGCCCACTCGTGGAGCAGTACTTCCAAGAGATAGATCAGCGCTTCCACCTCGTCATGTTGCTCGAGTACTTCGATGAATCCCTGGTGCTGCTGAAGGACCTGCTGTGCTGGGAGCTGGAAGACATCCTCTACTTCAAGCTCAATGCTCGGAAGGGCTCCACTGTCTCCAGACTGACACCTGAGCTCTATGAGAAGGCTACTTCTTGGAACCTCATTGATGCCAAACTCTATCGCTATTTTAATGCCACTTTCTGGCATAAGGTGGATATATATGGGAGGGAGCGAATGGCAAAGGATGTGGCTGAGCTGCAGCGGGAGAACGAGAAGATGAAAAGTATCTGCATTGATGGGGGTCACCCTGTGGATGCCAGCGCCATCCAGGAGTCCTCCATGCAGCCGTGGCAGCCACTGGGGGAAAAATCCATCCTGGGCTACAACTTGAAGAAAAAGATCAACAAGAAGCACCGCAAGTTGTGCCGCAAGATGCTGACACCTGAAATCCAGTACCTGACGGACCTGGGGGTCAACCTGTGGGTCACCAAGCTGTGGAGCCGTGTGCGAGACTTCCTGAAGTGGTAGTCAGGGAAGGGCAGCGCCTCTTTCCCTCCCCGCCTAAAGAAAGAACCAGGTGCTTTCATTTTTCTTACTTCGTGATATCTTTTGGTTGGACATGAGCAGAACTGGCTTGAGACTCCTGCAGGGAATGCAGTCCTTCTCCACGAAGACCTTGGCACCCAAGCAAGGTAGACCTTGCACAGACCTCCATGACCCTCGTTTAGAGCCCCACTTGGAAGGGAGGCTGGAGGGATGTGCTGCTTGTCCGTGGGGCTGCCCATGCCCCTTTGCAGCTCAGCCACCTCACCAGGTTGCAGCCATGGCCTGTAGCACCCGTGGGCAGGTCCTGGGAGCAAGAACAGGTCGTAAGCACTGTCCGCAACAGGTTTTTCAGGGATTACATGGCTCTTCTGTCCCAAGAGAACTGTTCCTTCCTTCCTTCCACACAGGAGAGCAGTATTTGTGACAGACAGGTCCCCCGTCATCTCCTCCTCGCAGGACCAGTGCCAAGTCAGTCCTCGCACCGGAGATCACTCAGGACAGCAAGAGCGCACACGGGTGGCAACGTGTGCGTGGATGTGTCGTGAGGGCAGCGAGCTGGAGGGAGGATGCGTTGGCTCCACTCGGTGCAGTGGGTGTCTCTGTGCCAGCCAGGGGACCCGCAGGGCTCCGGCTGTTGCCTGGCGCATTCGGCTGGTGCTCGCTGAGCTGGAGCGGGGCCAGTGCTGGGCTCAGGCTGAGAATTTGCTTGGCCCAACTCTGTATCTGCTCAGGGCCCCTGTGTTCACACTTGCCCTTCCTGAGGCAGGTTTACAGTGGCCTGGGGACACCATGGGCAGAGGGGGCTGCAGCCCTTCCCCACACTGATGCCCGGGCAGGGACCCCATGCCCTGAGTGCCAGGCTCCAGGGGCTCAAGTGTTTCTCCTGAAGTCCCCCTTTGTGCAGCCCGGGCCCAAGCCCTCCATGCACCTCACTATGGTCCCAGCTCCACGAATGCATCGAGTGCTCAGTCCCCAGCCTGTCCTTGCCTGTGGGCCCAGGCAATGCTACCAACACGGAGCCAGCTGAAAGATGTAGCAGATTTGCAACATCATCCACCCTTGAGCTTCAAGAATGTAAAAAACACCCTGAAAACCCAGAGCTGCCCAAAGGGGCTGGTGGTCCCTCCGCTCAGCAGCCGGCGGGGTGCAGGCATGAAGAGGAGGCACCAGTGTCACAGTGTGAGGACAACTGGCCTCAGGCCCTGCCGTGGCACCTGCCCCATGCCGGGCAGCACCCGGCCAGCCGCTTGTCCCAGTTAGAGGGCCCTGTAGTGCCAGTCCCTCCTGGGGATGCCCTGGGGGGCCGCTGGGGCCTGGTGAGAGCTGGAGCGGGCGCTGGGAGGAGGGGGGTGCCGAGCAGCAGCAGTGAGTGCCTGAGAGGCCGTGACGCCGCGCGGGGCCACCTCGGGCAGAGCAGCCTGCGGCACCAGCGCTGTGCCCTGTCACAGCGCCACGGGCAGTGCAGGAACACGGGACAGCTCCACGGAGAGCACCAAACCCATGGCACCCTCAGGCCTTCGGCCCCGAACGCAGTGAAAGCAGCAGTGCTCAGCAAAGCAGAGCCAGGTCCTGCAGAGCGCCACGGAGGCCACCCGGGTGAAGCAGCTCTGGGGTCCGAGTCCCATCTGGGGCCAGGAGGCAATGCCTCCAGCTGGAGCTGGGGGCGATGCCTCGAGGTGGACCTGGGGGTGATGCCTCGGGTTAGACCTGGGGTGATGCCTCAGGTTAGACCTGGGGGCGATGCCTCGGGTTAGACCTGGGGTGATGCCTCGAGTTAGATCTGGGGCCGATGCCTTGGGTTAGACCTGGAGGCGATGCCTTGAGTTAGACCTGGGGTGATGCCTCAGGTTAGACCTGGGGGCGATGCCTCGAGTTAGACCTGGGGGCGATGCCTCGAGGTAGACCTGGGGGCAATGCCGCAAGCTGGAGCTGGAGCCAATGCCTCGAGTTAGACTTGGGGTGATGCCTCGAGCTGGGGGCGATGCTGGGGGCGATGCCTTGGCGTGGAGCTGGGCACTGCTGGGGCTGATGCTGCGGGCGGCACTGCAGCCCACCACAGCAGCGCAGCAGGAGCCGCGCGCGGCCCCGCGCCGCCGTGGGCCCGGCAGCTTCCTCGGCACCCGGCAGCAGGAAGGAGCCGTCCCCGCACTCGGCAGCGTCCTCCATCGCGCAGTGCGACGCGGCTCATGGAGCCGGCAGGGTCTCCTCGGGGCGGCTGGTGCCCCACGCAGCCCCAGCGCCAGTCCCCGCTGCGCACATGGCTCCCGTTCTGCTCTGTTCATAAGGAGGAGAAATAAAACGGAATTCTACTTTTGTAAAATAAGTGTATTGTATATTTGGCAGTTTTTAATATAAGAATCATCCAGCTGGTCTCCATTGGTCTCATTCTTCTCTGTGGGGGGACAGCGACTGACAGAGCCACCCTAGACCCCCAGTGCCAGCCCCCACCAGGCACCATGCCCTGGCCCTGCCACCAGGACCTTCAGGACCAGCGATGTTGGTGCTTCTCGGTCTTCCCACACAGCTGTCCATTCTCCCCCATCCCACTAGGGAAGCCCAAGCGGCCACCGGCCTCCCCAGGGCTGCAGCCCACCCCAGTCAGGGGGTGCACGGGCTCAGCAGGCCTGATAGGCCAGGGATGGCCCTTACCGCAGGCCGGGAGCTCCTGGCTGTGGGGAGGCACCAGGTAACTCATGGCACCTGTGAAACTCCTGCCACACACAGGCCATGCCTGGGGGAGCCTATATAGCCTGTGCTGGGCCAGGCCCCACCTCTGGGTGCTATGGGGCTGTGCAGGGGGTGCCTGGGGGTGCTAGCATCCTGGGGGGTGCTGCTCGCTGCTGAGAGAGGTGCGTGGGGCCTCCTTGGGGGCTGCAGCTGGCCCTGGGGCTCCCAGTCCTGCCCACCTGGCCAGGGACTGTGGTGCACGGGGGCTGCTGTGCTGGGAGGTGGGGTGGCCCCTGCTTGCCATGGCTCTGGCCTCCTTCCCTGCTTTTCCCTCCTCTCTTTTGGGGTATCTGTCAAACTCTGAAGGTCATGGTTTTTGGGGGGCACGTCTATCAGCTCACATGTCACTGTGCTCTCTTCTGCCCAGCACTCCCTGTCTTGGTCTCTTACGAGTGCGATGGAGCCAGTGTTCACTTGGTCGTGCGGTGGGACCCCCAGGGGCAGGGGCTCGCGCTGGGCCTACGGTCACTGCGCCTGGGCAGCTGCCCCCCATCCACCATCGGCAGCCAGCAAGGTCTCCTGCACTTCCAATATGAGATGAAGGACTGCGGCTTCTCCCGCCTGGTGAGTCGGGACGCTTTGGTGGGTGAAGCGTGGGGCTGCTTGGATGCCCCTGAAGAAGCTGCCTTCCCTAAGGGTCAAGGAGCGATGTCCTCAGAGGGCCTGGAGAAGAAAGGTGCTCCTCTGGCTGTGGAGATTCTCTGGCCCTCTCTGAAGGTGCCAGCCCACAATCACAGACGAGGTGTCCAGGAAGGACAAGGTCTGGATGGATTTGGACATCTTTGCTGGTCATGGTGGCTGGTCCAGAACTGCCCGCTCGGTGGGGATGAGCCATCCTGGGAGGCAAATGTGCACTGGTGGAACCCACACAGTAGAAAAGCTGAGACAAAGGGATGCTCTGACCTGTGCTGTCCCTGCTGCCTGCAGGTGTCTGGGGATGTGGTGGAGCACTTTGCAGACCTGCGGTACTGGCCACCCTACAGCAAGGGCAACTACCCTTCCAGCCTGTTTGTTGAGAGGATCAGTTGCATCAGCCATAGGTAAGTAGGCAGGTCCCTGGGTTGCCTGGGTCCTGGGGGTCTCATCCTCCCATCGGTGCCACATGAGTAGCACCTGTGACCTCTGCATTGTCCGCATGGAGAATAGCCCTGCGGCAAGGTCTTGGCTCTGGGGTGTGACCAAGGAGAGGAAAGGCACCAAGGATACTCTTCAGATTGGGCCAAGAAGCTGAGAGCTGGGAAGAGGTTCTAGGCTGGTTGGTATAGGCAAATTTCTTGCCATCAGCTGGCCAGAGATGGGGAGCAGGGATGTGCTATCCGTGTTGTGCTGATGAGACCTTCTCCTAGGGGAAGCCACATGGCTCCAGTGAAGGCTGCCCCAGTGAGGGGCCAGCTCTCTGCCTTGGGTGTGCTGCCAGTCTCAGTGGCCCTGCTGAACGGTAAGAGGATCCCTCTTGGCCAAAGCAGGGCTGTGCCAGCCCAGCATTTGTCCAACTCTTCTAGGAGACTCCTTGAGACCCAAGAGTCTTAGCTGCTTCCTGCAGAGCCTCACACTTGCAGATTACTGGCTCGTTGAAGCATCTATTGGGATACAAGCCCTCTTCACACTAGGTCAGGGATGCATCTTCCTCAAGGCAAACAGATGAAGAGGATGGTTACCAAGCTGCCTTGTGCAGGGTGGGAAGTATCTCCCTCCTCGAAAGGAGTTGGTGGAAAATCTCTCCAATGTGCCTTCCCCAGCCTCAAAATAACAGGGGACCTTAGAAGGGCACCAAGCACATGGCTTGTCCCAGCACAGCATGAGAAGTTTCCATCTGCCAGTACTTGTTCAAACAAATGCTAACTCATGTGCTCACTGACTGCAGACCTTGGCGCCCCACCAGACCCACCAGTCTTCCTGCTGGGCTCTCAGATCCACCTTGTGTTTGCTGTGGCGAGCCACTTCCACCAGCCCCTGCAGATCTTTGTGGATGAGTGTGTGGCCACTGCCACTCCAGAGCTGTGCAAGTCCCAGAGGAAGTACCCTATTATCACAAATCATGGGTGAGTATCATGAAAGTCTAGGCAGTGTCTGTCATTGATTGATTTGTAGTGAGGCCAGGACCAAAGGAAACTTATTAGGACAGCTGAGCAGCTCTGACAGCTCAGCATGGACCTGCCATCGGCATGTTCTTGGGCTGGCTCCAACCAAAGGAAGTGGGAAACAAGTGGAATGTTGTCTATGGTGACTGCAGGACTAACTAGACTCTCTGGTTCCAGGTGCCTTGTGGAGGGTAAGGTGGCAAATTCCTACTACCTGCCAAGAGCAACCCCTGAAGTTCTTCAGCTCTCTTTGCAGGCCTTTGAGTTTGTTGGCGCAGGCTCTGATGTGAGTAAACATGTTGGGCCTGAAAAAAGGTTTGAGGGGCTTTGAAGACTGCAGTGTTAGTGGAAACACAGCAAAGATTTTGATATTCCAGTTGAAAAGCTGGTTGCCATGTGGGAGGTGGCAGCATTGAGCCCTGGATTTCCTTATTTCCAGCACAGCTGGTAAGAAGTCCTACACCTCCTGTGAGGTGCTGCATCTCCTGTGCTGAGCAAGCAACCCCAAAGTTACCAGTTGTGGCTACAACAGGGCTGGGCTTAGTCCTGATCTTTGCCCATCTCAGCAAAGAACAAAACCTCCAGGTTAAGGGAGGTGTCTGGACACATCCTTATCTCTTCCCTTGCAGATCTACCTCCACTGCCAAGTGGTTGTGTGGGACCCCGCACTACATGCGGATGCCACCAGGAAGGCCTGTTCATTTCACAGGAATATGGGCAGGTATAGACCTGTAGGAGACGCTGGCCTCCGCGAAGGGAGCCTTGGTTGTCCCTTCTTGTAGGGCTATCACACTGTCACATATGCCTTTGTTGAGTCCCTGAGCTCTGTCGCTGATGGAGTTTGCCCCACTCTCATGATAGCATCTGGGGCTTGCACCTGCACGCATTTTCTTCATCCAACACACTCTGAAGCAATAAGAATGGCTGTACTGGTGTGATATTGAGTGCCAAATGGTCAGGCTGAAGCAGAGCTGCCAGCACACTCTGCTCCACTTGTCCCTACAGTGCCAGGAGTTGTGGGGGAGCATCCCTGCCTCATCACTGTGGTCACCATCTCTCAATTGCTTGTGATGCTGCTCGGGGACATGAGGTGTGGGGGATGAGGTCCCTAGAGTATCTCAAGGTGCCCACCACCCATGGGTCTTCCTGTGATGTCCCCCATGCTGGGCACAGCAGCATCCTGCTAGTCCCTGTGTTGCCTCTTAGGTGGGAGCACCTGGATGACCCCTTTGCAAACTCTGTGTGTGACTGCTGTGACCACCACTGCCCTGGCACCAGCTCTCGGGTCAGGAGAGATGTGCACCGTGAGGACCCCTTAGCAGCCTGGAATGATGAGGGTGAGCCATGGATTCCTATGAGTTGGGAAGCCTGGAGTGCTCACCTTTCCCCACTCACCTGACTCCCATGGGAAGCAACAGAAAGTGTCCTGGGGTGCAGGGACCCTTCAGGTCCCTATGGATGGTGTCATCTTCTTGATGGATCACAAGCAACTGCTGGGAATGGCACGTTGGCTTGAGGCCATGGATGTGCCAAGGCAGCCCTGGGGATGGGAACTAGACCTCAGGTTATGGGGGAGGCAGGATGTATCTCAAGGAGTTGGAGTTCACTCCCCACACTCCAGTGGAGGCTTTTTCTTTCACAGGCCTCTCGGATGAAGATGAGCTCGTACACACCATCCTCATTGGTCCCCTCAAAGTGCTGGGCCCAGCACCAGGGTCTGGTAGCACTACAGCAGACCCCACCATCCCTGCTGTGGTGGGCAGGCGTGGAGGTTAGGGGGGTCCTACATCAGCATGGTCACGAGCAGCCATCTCCTGCTGCCTCATGATATCCCAGCTCATCATGGGATCCCTTTGAGTATTAGGGCCCTGCTGAGGGCTTTTGCTCCCTGTGTTGCAGGGAGGAGTGAAGTTTGACTGCTGGCTCAGGTGCATGTACCCCTCCTGCCAGCTGTGAGTGCTGTTCAGTGTCAAGGAAGATGTACAAAGTCCTATTAAACTCATTCCACACTTGGATGATGTGTGTAATTACTTGAGAGCAGAGGGGTGCGGCAGGGTGCTGCTGGGGGGCTCCAAGCCTGGAGGGGCTGACCTGACTCTGCCCGTCCCTTGGAAGGGGGTTATGCCTGTCCTGGCTGCCCATGGGCCCTACATCATATAATGCTAGCCACATACTTGCCACAGGTGTCCCCAGGCTGGCCTGTCTCAATCTTGAGTAGGGTGAGACCATGTCCCTGCTCTCAAGTGGTGCAGGTAGTTCACTGTGTAATGATCTGGGCTCTGTGTGCCCACCAAAACCAGGGATGGGAGCCCTGTGGCATGGCTAGGTTGCCTGCAGCAGGCAGATGTCCTGGAGATGCCTTGTGGGCTGCACCTGCATTGGGGTCCCCCCTTGCCAGGAGAAGACAACCCTGGGGCTCAGCCCTTTGCCTACTATGGTGTGTACTTTGTGGTGGGTGGGAGAACTAGGGGCTGTTCTGGGGCTTTGAGGCCAGCTGAGCTGGTCAGGAGCCACAGCGGAGGGTCAGGTCTCCATCCTGGCTTGGCTGCTCATGCCCTTGGTCTTGAGGAGCAGTGAGGAGTAAGGACCATGAAGGAGCACAGTGCAAGCCAGGCCCTGGGACATGGCGGTCCCCAAAATGGAGGCTGACACAGTGCCCTGAGCGGTATATGCAGAAGAGCTCCATGAGGCCCTGCTAAGCACAGCTGGTTTTAAAGAAATGTGGCTTCATCCTCCCCATGGCACCACAAACGCTCTGGGTTTGTGTAGGGCCATGTTCCCACAGTGTCACCACAGTGGACAGCAGTGACCCTGCACGCTGAGAGAGCCCAGGACCTGTAGGGACCTACCCAAAACACCCCAGTGTGACACAAAGGAAGGACATTGCCCCGCTGCCACCACAACAGGGCTGAACACAGCGAGACCTGTCACCTTGAGAGGGCTCCTAGAAGGGACAAGGGGACTCCCCAGCCTCCTCCCTTCCTGTGGCTCACAATTCTACCATGGGGCTTGCAAATTCGTCAGCTCATTACTTTGTGAGATGGCCTGGCCTAGCAGAGCACCCACCTGGGCCTTGTTTGCACCCAATGCTGGCCTTTATAAAGGCCCCCAGGTGTAGGAGGCTGGAAAGTTTCTGCAAGGATGGAGCTTTGCTGGTTGCTCTTGGTGTGTGGAGCTGTGTGGAGGGTGGCAGGTGAGTGGTGATGGGAGGTCTGGTGACACAGCCCTGGTGAT
>JAUBOD010000070.1:1065153-1081483 GCA_032353885.1 Nothura maculosa
ACCTCTGCTGATACAGGAGGAAACACCATGGTATGAAGGTATGAGACCTTGCACTGCTGAGCCCTGGGGCCAGATAGTTTCACAGTTTTGCAATCCTTTGCCTTGTTGGCCTAGTTCAGTCCCGGGGTGTAGAGCTCTGGTTCTTGGTGGCCTCTCAGCCTGGGAGCAAGCACTTGCCTCCTCCCAAGATGAGGAAGCCCAGGAGGTGCAATCCTATCCCATAGTGCAATCCCCCAAACCTCTCTCTCCTTTCTCCAGCACGGTGCCGCACGGTGAAGAGGCTCCTGCTGGCCAGCATAGTGTTTGTGGGCAGCGCCCTCGTGGCAGCTGCCCTTGTGGGAGGCCTCCTTGTCCTGGGCTTGGCCGTGTTCCGCTCGCGCCGACGCAACAGGAGACACCGGCCACGGAAGACGAGGCAGCGCTATCCCTTCCACGCGGAGCTGCAGACTGTGGTGGGGGCTCTCACTGTCTCTGAAGGGTCAGAGAAACAGCAGGAGTCCAATGTAGATTATTCCAGCCTCAAGTATGGCACAGCTTGATACCTGAAACCCCTCTTTGTCCCCAATACAAGTTGATTTCTCTAAAGCTTGTCCTGCAACTAATTCTCCCTTGCAGAGAGTAGTGGTCCCCTAGACTAAAACAAGCTGAGATTGCCATGCCTTAGCACGGGATGAGGCTGGCTGACATATCCACTGGGCCCTCTGGCTCTGCTGCCCCAGCCTGTGATGTGCAGCTTAAAAGTGGATACTGTGGGAGGCAGTGGCTCCAGCTGGAACACGGCTGGGATTAGCCTGTCCTGGAGAACCAGAGCTGTGGGATGCAGCAGCTGAGCAGGTCTGAGGTGGTAACTGCTCCTAGGCCACTGTCCCTAGGCTCTCCTGTAAATTGGTTAATGGGTTGAAGAGAGTAAGGGCATCCTTGAAGCCTCTGGGACATGGAGAAATAGGTGCAGGGTCCTACTGCTGGCTGGGACATGCAGCTCCTTGTGAAGAGCCCTCCTGGTGGTGCAGAGGGAGGTGCAGGGCTTGCTCTCCCGTCACCTGAAGGCTGTGGAGGGCTCCTGATGGCTGCTCCTCTCTTCAAGGCTGGGTCTGGTAGGAGTCCGGAGCTGTGGCCAAGAGGAAGGTGGTAGGAGCAAGGCTGCAGTGGCCAATGCAGCATGGGCAGCTAGGCGCATCCATGCAGGAAAAGGAGCTGTGTGTTCCGAGCTGGGGCTGACTGGGCCCAGGATGCAGCAGCTCCTTGGCCCTCCCTGTGTGGCTGAGACTCCTGCCCTCACCTTTGCACGGAGGCCAGGCCTCCCCTGTGAGGGGACACTGGTGACAACTCCTGCTGGCAGCAGCAGCACTAGAGTGTCCTAAACACCACACAGAGCCAGAGTTGGGTCAGAGCTGAAATGTTTTATTAGGACCAGTCAGGGCAGGGAGAGTCAGTGGGTGCTGGTAGAGCAGACCCTGCTGCCGGGGCTGCTCGGCGGCTGTGACCTGAGCGTGGTTTCACAGTGAACGGATTTCAGCAGCCTAAATCATCAAAGTGCCTGGGTTTCCTCCCCTCGTGCTCTGCTGGGAGTGCTCAGTGCTGCAGGCCCTGCTGGGCTGTCCTCACCAAGCCGAGGCAGCAGCTCCAGGGACCAGCAGCAACCAGGGCGGCTCAGCTTGAAGAGCGAGGTGCCTCCTCTGTGCTGTAGAGCTTGCGGATGCTGGAGTCCATGAGGAAATCCACAGTCCTGGGGAGCAGAGGGAGCTGGGTCTCAGGTGGGGCAATAGGCCGGGAGCTGCCCCAGCTCGGGGGAGGTCTGTCTCCCACCTGCCTCCCACCAGAAAGAGCACTGGGGGCTGCTTTGCTCTCGCCTCAGCATGCCCAAATTTCCCCCTATCCCATCCCAGCCTGCCCTTTGCATGGAGGGAGGAACCCTGGCCCCTTTCCCAAATTTCCCCCTATCCCAGCTCACCCTTTGCATGGAAGGAGGAACCCTGGCCATGCACGCGCGGGGCCAGGGCCGCACTTACCTGTCGATGGGTTTGATGATGAAGGGGATGGCGGAGAGCCCCAGCGCCGTGGTGACCCACTTGCGCGCGGGCAGCGGCCAGCGCGTGAGCGAGCCCAGCGCGTAGAGCGAGGCGGCGCACAGGCGGTTGATGGTGAAGCCGGGGATGGCCACGGAGGCCAGGCTCTGCCACACGAACGTGTCCACCACGGCCGCCCCGACCTGCGCCGGCCTCTCGTGCGCGGGGGCCTGCGGGGCGGCACGGGAGGCTCGGGTGATGCTGCCCCAGCGGCGCGGGAGCCGTGGGGCTGCTAGGGTGGGCTCCTCACCGCTGCCGCCGCCTTCTTGCCCTTGTGCACGGCGTCCGCCGTCACGTAGGCCGTGGCCACGCCGTAGCTGGCCCACACGAGCGCCACGGGCACCACGGCGCGGAACGACTCGCCCACCTCATTGGCGTAACCTGCGGGCGGGAGGGCTCAGGGCAACGCTCGGGGGCGCCGGGGCTCCCGCAGCACCGGCTGCTGCGCGCGCTCCCGGGTCACCTTGGCGCCGCGGGCAGTGCCAGTCGGCAGTGCCGGTACCGAGCAGCGGTGCCGGTACCCAGCAACAGGGCCGGTACCGAACGGCGGTGCCGCTACCCAGCGGCGCCGCCGGCACCAAGCGGCAGTGCCGGTACCGAGCAGCGGTGCCAATACCGAGGGGCAGGGCCGGTACCGAGCAGCGGTGCTGGTACCGAGCGGTAGTGCCGATACCGAGCAGCAGGGCCAGTACCGAGCGGAGGTGCCGGTACCCAGCAACAGGGCCGGTACCGAGCGGCGGTGCCGGTACCCAGCGGCGGTGCCGGTACCGGGTGCCGGTGCCGTCCGCGCTCACCCAGGTAGCGCAGCCACGTGTCCCGGTAGGGGTCGAGCTCCTGCGCGCCCATCGCTCCCGCCGCGGCCCCGCCCCGGGGGCACGAATGGGCAGACGCTCCCTTCCCCGCCGTGTGCGGCTGCGCTTCCGCCCCATAGAAAGATGGCGGCGGCGGCGCAGTGCTGGCAGCCACGTGACCCGCGAGGCGCGGCACGCGGACCGGCGCCAGGACAGGGGTTACGTCATGGGGGCGGGGCTGGGGGAGACCCCGCGGGGCTCGGGCCCTGGTGGGTCTGGGGACACAACGTGGCGGGGGTGACACGGCTGTGGGTCTGGAGACACAACATGGTGCGGGGGCCATGGCCGTGGGTCTGGGGACACAACATGGCACGGGGGACGCGGCCGTGGGTCTGGGGACACAACGTGGCAGGGGCAACACTGCAGTGGGTCTGGGGACACAACATGGCGCAGGGGACACGGCTGTGGGTCTGAGGACACAACGTGGCATGGGGGACATGGCAGTGGGTCTGGGGACACAACATGGCGCAGGGGACGCGGCAGTGCCGTGTTATGGGGCCAGCCCCCCAGCAGGAGCTGGTTATGGGGCTGGGCCCTGGCCTGGCATCGTGAGGGTCTGTAACACAGCGGGTGCTTTCACAGGGCCACACGCAGCCCTAGGGCAGCCCCCAGCCTGGCCCGCCCCAGAGATCAGGCAAGACGCGGCTCTGTGCATCCCTTTACTCCCGCAGTGTCCTCCCTGCTGCCAGGGCCCATCCCGCCTGCGTAAGGCACCCGTGAGTCTGGCCCCTCCTTGGCCACGGGTCCGGGGGCTCCATCCTCGTAGTGGCCCTCAGGGCTGGGGGGGGAGTCTCCTTCATGGACTGGTGCTGTCCTTGGGGGTGGGAGAGCAGCCGTTCCCGGCTGGCACACCCCAGAAAGTGCAGGGTGCTCGTGTGCGTGCTCCGAGTGGCCCCGCTCGGTGCCTGCCCCAGCCCTAGGGTGCAAAGTCCAGGGCCTGACTTCATGGGGCACCAGGGCTGAAATCCTTCCCCTGTGCCCTTGCTGCCTCCGTCAAGAAAGCAGCAAGGCCACCATCACCATCGAGGAGGGGAAGCTGCCCCTGGACCCTCTCAGGTCCCTCGCTCACTGTCCCCTCGTTGCGGGGTGACAGGGGGCACAAGGGGCCACCATGCTGGGAGCCTGCAGGGCTGGGAGGAGCCAGCAGGGTAAGGCACCAGGTGCAGGCGTTAGGGGCTGCTGTTGAGGGCCACCTCGCTCATCTTGTCCCCCAGTTTCTGGATCTGCTCTTCCGAGCTCTTGTCCGGCAACAGGACCTCCACGGTGTAGCTGACCTTCTTGGTGTGGATGTAGCTGTAGGTGTTGTCGAAGCGCAGCACATCTGCGGGCAGGAGCGGGTTGGGGGTGAGCACCCCATCCCTCATACACCCCTGCTGCTCATGGGGATGGCGTGAACCACCCTGAGTCCCCAAGGTCACCCTGCGAGGACACGGAGGGGACACTCACAGATCCCTGGTGAGGAGCAGGTGAGGGAGCCGTCCTCAGGCACCATGTGCGAGTTGTACCGCTGGTTGGGGTAGACCTCAGTCATGGCGCCAGCACGCTGCCGCTCCCCAATCTTCGTCTTCAGGTACACCCCGAACCCCACATCAGCCCCTTCTGACTTGAACTGCCACCTGCCAGAAACGTGGACAGTCATGGGCTGACATGGGGAATGGCACCTCCTCCTCTTGGTCCTCGTCATCCCAATTCCGCGCTTCACGAGGGAGCCCCTGCCCTGAGGCCGGCCTGGCTGCCCCCCTCACCTGAGGACACAGCCAGGGAAGAGGATCTCGTACTCGACCTGGTGGGACGAGCCCCGGTTCACCACGACCGTGTGCTCATACTGCTGTGACAGCTGGTCCCGCACGTAGTACTTCTGGGGCACGTCCCCACCGTAGTTAATCTGGAGGGAGTTGGAACGAGGCAAGAGAAGGGGGCACTGATGCCAGTTGCCCTCACAAGAGAGGGCTTGCAGGGCAGCAGGAATCACCTCCTACCTTGCTTGGGCACTTGGGGTTCCCATCGGGGTCTGTGAGGGTGCCTCCATACTCCACAGGGATCTGCTCAGGATCAATATATTTCTGCAAAACTTCCTTCCAGTTGGCTAGCAGGGGAGAGGGCAACAAGTCAGGGGGCTTCCTAGAGGGCCAGTACCCCCAGGCAAGCTCTTAATCTAGCCAAATGGTTGTCCTGCTGGGACACTCCAGGCCAATGGGGATGGTGGTGTGGGCAGATCCTCAGGGGATCCCCATAGATCCCAGGAGCAGCCCATAGGTCTCTTTCCTCCCCTCCAGTTCATGGATCAGACAGGGTGGCCTTTGGGACATGGACAACAGGGCTCGAGCTCAACTCACATCCCAGCACCACGACCTTCTTGCGGGTGTCCTCGCTCAGGAAGTGCTTGATGAGGTTGTAGGCCACTGGGAAGATCTTGGGAGCTAGGGAACAGAGGACAAACGTCACAGCAGTGGTGGCCCAAAGACACAGGTTTTGGAGGCGTGTGATCGGCACTGGTCTCACCTTTCACGATAAACAGGCGCTTAAGCGACTCAGGGTAATTCTCTTCAAACATGGACAGGAGCTGCAAGATGAGGAGAGCTTCATTCAGAGGGAAGCCCCATGGTTGCACTCCAGCCCTGAACCTCTCTCTCCCTGCCCCATTCCTGGGGACACACAGAGGAGTGGGGGGCAGCACATGGGACACCTTGAGCTTCACCCTGAGCTCCAGAGTTCCCTTCAAGGCTGCCCTGGACACGGCTGCCCGCAGGGTGGTCTGCCCCAGGCTCCTGCAAGGATCTGCTCTTGCATCAGCCCTCGGCAGCGAGTCAGACCGGATCTCCGAGTCAACACAGCAGCCCAGGAACAACAAGGGAGGAGGGCTGCGCACAGCAGCACATCCGTCCTCCCACGGGGACATGCGCTGGAGACGCCCAGAGGCTAGAGGGGCAGAGACACCAGGGAGACCCTCACCTCTCCGTACGTGTCCACGGCCGGCTTCCAGAGGTGCTTCAAGCCCAGGCCCTCACAGTCATAAACCATCAGCACCATCTCAATCTTCCTGCCGAGCTGGGAGCAAGGAAGGACACGGGACATAAGGCAGAGCCCAGCCCCTGCAGGGAGCTGGGCCCTGTGGAGAGGAACATGCCATGGGACAGGGTGAGTGGGTGGCTGCAGAGCAGGACACCAGCATCCTGCGGCGGGGAACCCAGATGCACCCAAGGCAGACAGGCCCTGCTTGGTCTGTGGTTATACAAGCAGCCGGCTTGCATGGGGAACCAGTGCTTATTGCCCAAGCACTGCTTGCAGCCCAGCCGCCCACAGCTTCCCACCCAGCCCTTGTCACCCTGTGGCTTCCTACTTGGCCACCCAACAACAGCAGGGCACGCCACAAGGGTGGCAACCCAGCACCAGGCCAGAGCCTCCCTCGAAACATCACCCCAGAGAGAAAGGACATCATGACGTGTGTGTGGATGCTGGGCAGGGATGTGGAGTGGGATGTGCACTGGTGAGGCTGGACAAGACACAGGCTGGTGAGGACACAGGCTGGTAGGGACAGCAGGGCGGGACGGGACGTGGACTGGCGGGGATGTGGGCTAGCAGAGCTGGCCGGTGCAGGGAGCCTGTCCCGCAGGACGTGGGCGGCAGGACCTCACCTTCTGGCTCTGCTTCTCACACTCAAGCCGCAGCATCTCACAGTCGCGGAACTTGTTCTTGAGCAGGTCCTGCTTGGAGGCAGAGAAGAGCAGCCCCTTGCCGTCCAGGGGCCCGATGATGTCGTACCAGATGGGACAGCCCTCCCGGTCGTAGCCGCACATGCCCCCGGACATGTATTTT
The DNA here is from genome assembly GCA_032353885.1 of Nothura maculosa. Taxonomy (NCBI): domain Eukaryota; kingdom Metazoa; phylum Chordata; class Aves; order Tinamiformes; family Tinamidae; genus Nothura; species Nothura maculosa. The sequence goes on from JAUBOD010000070.1 coordinate 1,071,887, forward strand.
CTGATCACCTGCGGGAGCAGACAGGACCTCAGGGCTGAGCAGGCGCGCGGCCCTCGCGTGGCTTGAGCCCCCAGGCCAAGGGACGCCCCTCTCGGGGGGCACTCACCTCAGGGGGCTCCCAGTTGAGGATGTTATCAGCATCCATGTACTTCCGGACCTCCATGTGCTGCAAACGCAAGGCAGAGCAAGGTGAGGAGAGCCTCCAATCCCACACTGGGCCTGGGGAGCGCTGTGAGCCTGACCACTGCGAGCCCTTCAACAGGGCACACAGCACAGGGGTGTCCCATGCCAGGACAGGAAGGGGCCAGCTTCAAGGCCCCAAGATGGGGCAGTTTGTCCCCAATGAGGCCACAGAGCGTAGGTGAGTCTGGCCACGGCAAGGGGGAGGCAAGGCCCTGATGCAGACCAGGAGGCAGGCAGGGCGCTGGGTCTCTCACCTTGCGGAGCATCGCCTCCGACTTGGGCAGGTCGAAGCAGCGCGCTGCAAGAGAGCAGAGAGGCTCAACCGCGTCGCAGGAGCTCGCCCAGCAGCTCCCCGCGGCCCTGCCACACACCCCAGGGGCTGAGCCAGCCCCTGCCCAGGACAGGTCCCCGACAGGCCCCGGGGCACACGGCAGAGCCCGGGGGAACCCGGACTGTGAGCTCCGTTATCACCGTACCCGCTGCCTTTGCCAATCCCGGCTCTTATCACCTTTCTAAAGTCCAAGAGCAGCAGGGTGCCAAGCACGTGGGCCCTGGGCAGCCTGCCCACCGGGCAGCCCCCATCCGTGGCCGGGTCGCAGCCCTTAGGAACCCACACTCCCTCCCTGCCCACGCGGCCATGGCCCTTGGGGCTCTGCGCCACCAGCCACTGAGCACAAGAGCAGCCTAAGCCCAGTGTTTCCACAGGACACCCATCCAGGTGGCTCTGGATGCCCTTCCCCGATGGCTCCGGGCTGGCGTTTCCAGCCCAGCAGGCTGGGAATGGGACCCATTCGCACAGCCCGTCCATGGGCTCCCCAAGCCCCCTCCTGCTGCAATCCCACAGCGTGCCCTCCCCACACGTTACCTCGGAGCCATTTCAGGAGGAAATGGTCGTCCTGCGAGGGGAGGGAAGGGAGCAGGTCCTTGACATTCACCCGAAACTGTGGAGAGAAGAGGGTCAGTGCCCAGAGCCCCCCTCGCACCCTCCACGTGGGTCCACATGAGGCCCCATGGAGCAAGGCTTGGGACTTGACCCTGCCAGAAACGAAGCCTTCAGGAGCAGAGGGGAGTCTCATGCTGCACCGCAGGGCTGGCAGTGCGGGCATAGGTGTGATGAGCAGGACGGTCTCTGTTCAGGACAGCCCCCTGGCAAGCCAGCAGGATGCAGAGCACGGCCCAGGCCATCCCTGAGTCAGACCCTGGCACCAGGGGTCCCTTGGGACACAAAAACAGCCCTGGACACTGATCCCAGTGTCCCCAGATGATGCGGGATCCAAATCCACCCCCCATGCCATACCACTCAGGGGCCTGCCCTTAATGAGGCCGCTTAGGTTCAGATGGCGCTAATCTAGGCACAATTAAACCCCGGATTAGCTTCTTCACCCTGAGAAAAACAACACCGCTCGCGAGGGAGCACGGTGCCGGCCCCAGCATGCAAGCGCTGCGGGTTTCTGGGCTCACGGGCCCCCCAGGGATTGCATCAGGGAGGCAGCAGCCCCAGGGCCGGCAGAGCTGCCCCCATGGGACACAGTTCACAGCGTGGGGCAGCAAGGAGAGGAGAGGCCCCGTCAGTGCCGGGGGCCTGCGCCTCGGCACAGGGCTTGGTTGGCTTCGAAAGCAAGCGATAAGATAAAGTCCGTGAAGTTGCCCTCTCATCAGGATTAAACTGCGCAGGGAGATAAACCCTCAGGTGGCGGCTGTCAAGAGATAAAGGTGGGATGGGGCAAATCTGTGCACTGCCAGGACCCTGCTGCTCACCGGGCTCCTGTTGGAGCCTGGCAAGGCATTCCCAATGGATCTGACACCCAGGCGTTTGGACACCAGCCTCCCGCTGAGAGGCCACCCCGAGAGCAGGGAGCTGCTGTGGCTGCAGGTTTCCCCGCCTGCGATGGGCTCAGCACCTCCGCTCGGGTCCGGGCTGATGCTGCGGGCGGCTCTGCCACCGAGGCCATGGCCTGGGCCACCCCGGGGTGGCCGCTCGAGCCAGGCCAAGGGCCCGCAGGGTCCCTCGAGCCGCAGGGTCAGTGACACAGGGGACAGCGCGGGGTGGCCGGGCCTCTCCCCCGGGCTAGCTGCCAGGTTCACGTCCTGGCCACAGCCACCTCATCCCCAGTGCCCGGCCGGGCTTCCTGCTGCCGCCCGACCAGGACTCTGCAGGGGCTGGAGCGGTGTCGGCAGCAGAGGAGAGACAGAGGGGACGCGCAGCGGGGCCAGGGCACCGCGGCCAGGCAGGCGGCAGAGGGAGAGGCAAAGCCGGGCGGCTCCGCGGCGGGCTCAGAGCAGGACGGGGAGCAGCAAAGACCCCGCCGCCCTCCCTGCAGCACCTGTGCCAGCCCCTAGACCCACTGCCTGGCTACCTGTGCCCGCAGGGATGCCCGGCCGCCCGCGCCCCCAGGATGCCCGGCTGCGCCTCACCTGCGCCAGCGCCTCCGCCTGCCGCGCGCTCAGGTCCCCGACGCGGCCGCTCATGGTGGCCCAGGCGGCTGGGCCCCACTCCCGCTCACGGAGTGGCGGCAGTGGTGGCGCTGGGCTCCGCGGGAGGACGCGCCGCCTCTTAAAGGCCGCGGCGGCGGCTCCGCGTCCTGGCGGCCCCGCCGGCAGCGCCGCCCTCGCCCCGCCCGGGCCGCCCGCGGCCTTGGACCCTGCGCGCTGGCCGTGCGGGCAGCGGGGTGGGAGGAGGCCCTGGGGGCAGGGGCCGCGGGCACCCACGGGCACGGGCGGAGCACGGGTGGGGACAGGGATGGCAGCCGGAGCGCGGAGGGTCCCCGCTCGGCGCCGGGCTTGTGGTGGGAAGCAGGAGGTGCCGCTCGGCCCGGGCGCACGGTTGGGTCCTCACGCCTCACGCGTGGCCTCTGTCCACACGTACAGAGCCGGGGTCAGGCACGGTGCCAGGCACGGAGCCCACCATGTGCCCTGTGTGGTGCCCTCCTCCCCCTCACCTGCCCGACGTGCCTCTGGTGCCACCGGAGGTGCCATCCACGACATCGCTGGGGTCACCGGTACAGTGAGCGCAGCCCCATCGGGCTCCTGGGCTTTGCTGTGTGTGTCCCATGGAGCTGTGCGTGTCCCATGGAGCTATCTGTGTCCTTGGAGCCGCACGTGTGTCCTGAAGCCTGCATTGTGTCATGGAGCCATGGGTGTCCCATGGAGCTGTGTTTGTCCCATGGAGCCATGGGTGTCCCATGGAGCTGTGCATGTCCCATGGAGCTCTGTGTGTCCCACGGAGCCATGGGTGTCCCATGGAGCTATGTGTGGCCTATGGAGCCATGGGTGTCCCATGGAGCTGTGCGTATCCCATGGAGCTATGTGTGTCCCATGGAGCCATGTATATCCTATGAATACACTCCAAGGATGGAGCCATGGATATCCCTAGGTGCCTGGAGCCCATATGTGTCTTATGGAGCTATACTGCCATGGAATGGCAGAATAGTTAAGGTTGGAAGGCACCTCTGGAGATCATCAAGTCCAGCCTCTGTTCTCAAGCAAGGTCACCTCGAGCACATTACACAGAATGATGTTTAGGAGATTTTGAGTGTCTGCAGAGAAGGAGACTCCACAACCTCTCCAGGCATTGTCCCAATGCCTTTCATCCTTATAGGGGAAAAAAGAAAAAAAAAAAAAAAACTCTTTGAATTCAGGTAGAACTTCCAGTGCTGCAGTTTGTGGTCATGGCCTCTTGTCCTGTCACTAGACACCACTGAAAATAGCCCGACCCATCCTCTTGACACCCCTCGTAAGGTATTTCTATACACAGATAACATCCTCTCTCAGGCTTCCCTTCTTCAGGTTGACTCTCTCCAGTAGCTCCATGTCTCTCTTGTCTTGGGGAGCCCAGGGAGAGAGGGAGGATCACCTCCCTCAGCTGCTGGCAATGCTCTTCCAAATGCACTCCAGGACATCAGTGGTTTTTCGACCACAAGGACACTTTGCTGGATCATGGTCAGCTACTTGTCCACCAGGACCCCCAGGTCCTTCTCTGTAGAGCTGCTTTCCAGCAGGTTAATCCCCAGCCTGTACTGGTGAATGGGGTTATTCTTCCCCAGAGACATCTCTCCCTCTCCACCCATCTCTCCAGCCCATCCAAGTCCTTCCAAATGTCAGCACAGCCCTCTGGGGTATCAGCCACACCTCCCAGTTTGGTATTGTCAGCAAACCTCCTGAAGGAACATTCTATCCTTTCATCCAGGTCACTAATGAATAAGTAAGTTGAACAATCCCCCACCCAGTATTGACCCAACATATAGAGGACACCACTAGCTACAGGCCTCCAAGTAGACTCTGCACCTCTCATCACAAGCCTCTCAGCTCTGCCATTCAGCTTGTTCTCAATCCACTCATCGAGAGCACACTTTCTGAGCTTGTCTATGAGAATGTTAAGGGAGAGAGTGTTGAAAATCTTGCTGAAGTCAGAGTGGACAACACCCACTGCTCTCCCCTCATCTACCCAGCCAATCATTTGGTTATAGAAGGCAAGCACATTGATTAAACTTGATTTCCTCTTGGTGAATCCATACTGACCTGATCACTTTGTCCTCCACATGCTTAGAGACAGCATCCAGGATGAGCTGCTCCACCACTTTTCCAGGGATGGAGGGGAGACTGGCATGACATTGGCTTTCTTTCAAGCTCAGGCACCTCTCCTGTTCTCCTTGACCCTTAAAGGATGATGGAGAGTGGCCTATCAATAAGATCTGCAAGCTCCTGCAGCACTTATGGGTGCACCTCATCAGGACTCATGGATTTTACGGCTCAGAGAGCTGGGCATGCTCAGCTTGGAGAAGGCTGAGGGGGAATCTGATCAGTGTATACAAATTCCTCAAGGGAGGAATGAAGAGAATGGGGTGGCCACTGATAGAAATAGAGGAAACGACCACATACTGAAGCATCAAGAGTTCACAGGAGCTTAAGGAAACATTTCTTAATAGTGATGGTGACAGAGCCCTGGAACCGGCTGCCAAGAGAGGTTGTGGAATCTTCTTCTCTGGAAATCTTCAAAACCTGTTTGGATGCCACCCTGTGCTACATGCTCTAGGTGACCCTGCATGTGCAGGAGGGTTGGACTAGATCTCTAAAGGTCTCTTCCAACCTTAATGATTCTATGATTCTATGATCTGTGGGTATCAGGTTTACCTAAGTGATCCCCCTCAAGCAAAGGAAAGTTCTCCTTACTCCAGACTTCCTCCCTGGTGTCCAGGGCCTGGGATTCCTGAGAGATGTCCTTAGCAGTAAATACTGAAGAAATCATTCAGTAGCTCTGCCTTATCTATGTACTTCAGCACCAGTGCACCTATCTCGTTCAGCAGCAGGCCCACCTTTCCCCCAGTCTTCCTTTGGCTTCTGATATATTTTATAGGTGTCCCATGAAGCCATGTGTGTCCTGTGAAGCCCTGCACGTCCCATGAAGCTGGGCATGTCCCAAGGAACCACGTGTGTCCCCAGCACAGCTCCCACAGAAACATTTCCCGTGTGTTTCAGGCAGCTTCTGAGCCAGAACATCCGTTTTTTTTTATATCCATGTTCAAGATACTGCAGGCAACAAAGAGTACACCAGGCTTCAGTTTGCCAGCTCTGCTGCATGAGCAGTTCATGTCCTGGTGGAGGATGGGACAGAGCCGGCTGGTTTTTACTAGGTATTTATGTCTGGAGAGCAACTCCCAGCTTGGAGATGTGCCCTGGGCTCTAGTCCTACCTATCATGGATCCTGTCTCATTTCTATGGCCTGGCTTCAGGTGAAACAGGTGCTGCTAATGGGTCTCACATTTAGTTTTGCTCCAAACTGAAGCCATGTCCCCTGGGTGACATCCTAGGGATGGGAGAAGCCTGTCCCATGGCAGCCACAAAGGGACAAGGCTGGCAAGGCCGGCTCTGAAAGCCTCTGTATGGAGCAGGGGGTCACCTTAGGGTGCCAGCCTGGAGAAACACATCTGCTTTGGCCATCGTGGGGATTTTCTGCACCGCTTTCCCATGCAGGTGACAACAGAGGTCCTCAGCAGAGCCACGAGCCGTCCCCCCAGCACAGCCCTGGTGGCTTCCAGGGCCCAGCCAAAATAAATAGACCTGAAGTACCAGCAGTGCCTCCATACAATGTGTCTCTGCTAAGGGAAAGCAAATACAACTGGGATGCCTGGGATACCAAAAGCATTCGGCATCTGGAGCCTGAAAACACCATTGGCAGCACATTTAACCCCTCCCCAGTTCATCAAAAAGCCACTGCTGGATTTGACTGCAGGGGAAAAGAGGAAGGCCAAGAGGCTGAACTGCAGCCACGGCTACTGTTCCGCTGGGCTTGAGGCTCTGTGGAGCAAGAGATCTTCTTGCAGGAGCCTTTTGCAGCCTCAGGACCCAGAGCTGAGGGCTTTGCCGCCTCCTTCCCTGTGGCCTCGGCACCGGGATGCTGAGGGGTGCCGGGCAGCCAGGATTCGCAGCCGCGCGGAGGCGTCCACGGCTCGGCAGGAGCTGGCTGGGCTTGTTGTTTGCGGGACATCTGAGAAAGTGCCCGAGGCTGCGGGAAGGCTCGGCTGCTCGCTGCGCGCTTGCGCAAACCCATTGCGCCGGCCACCTGCGCTTGGCTTGGGGCCATCCCGGGAGCCAAGCCCTGCGTCTGTAGGACACCGGGCACCTCCCAGGCTGGGGACGAGACTCGGGGGCTTCACCCTGGACGGGCCACTGGTGCCCTTATGGTGCATGGCACCGTGTGCAGGCGTTTCACCCCACCGTGGTGGTGCCCCCGGCTGAGCAGGATCATGAGGGCGAATCCTTTGCACGTGGGATGCCCTCGGACAAGCACTGCTGGGTGGGGGCAATGCACAGCATGCAACCGCCTCCCCCAGCTTTTGGACAGTGGCCCACAGGGAAGCGGGCCAGGCCCGGCCGGAGAACCGGGCTATCCCGAAAGGGCAACGCTGCCACCGGAGCCCATGGGAGGCACCATCCCGGATTGGATTTGTGTTAATCCCCTCCTAATCCGCGCAAGTATGCGCCTCTGCCCAGCGCCACAGCGCCCGGCACGGCTCCGGGGGGAAGTCTCGCTGGCCGGCCCCAAAGCAGCTCACGTGGACGCCCTGCCATGGCAAACAAGCCCTGTCGTTGTAACACGGCCAGGTGGCAACAGGCCACGTGCGACGACTTGGTGGCCAGTGCCAGGGCTGCCGGCCACCTCCACACATACCAACAGGCCGTGGACTGGGCATCGGGAGGCCGCTGTGCCGTGGGGTGGGTGGCTGGGCTAATCCTCACCGCAAATCCTTCCTCGCCCTGCTGCCACCCCGGGAGCCACCCGTGGGAGCCACGGCGCACATGCAGTGGGCTGCACGTGCGCGGGTGCTGCGCGCGGGTATGCGCTTCGGCGCAGGGCATGCGCGGGTGCTTAGCCGAGCGGGCACGTGCCTGTGTGTGCACATGCGTGTGCGTGCCCGGGCGCCCGTGTATCTGTGTGCTCGGTGTCGGGGTTCATATGGGCACTGCCTGCCCACGGCAGCACACGGGCTGGGCACCATGTGGCCCCTGCGGCCTGGCTGTGGTATGTGCCCGCAGGAGCTGTGTCACCGAGTGCCACATGCCCCTGCGCTCCCTGTGCCCCATGCTGTCCCCAAGCCTCCACGCTGCCCCAATGCCCCAGCACTCCCTGTCCCCCTCACTGTCCCTGCACCCCAACACCATCCCCATGTGCAAAGTGGCCTCCTGCCCCCATGCTGTCCCTAGGCCCTTGCACTGTCCTCGTTGCCCCACAGTGCCTCATGCCCCACAGCTATCCCTGAGTGTCCATGTTGCCCCCAAGCCCCACACTGTCCCCTTGCTCCACGCTGCCCCCGTGTCCCATGCTATCCCCACACCTCCATGTCGCCTCCAAGCCCCACACTGTCCCCTTGACCCAGTGCTCCCTGTGTCCTATGCTGTCCCCAAGCCCCCACGCTGCCCCTGTGCCCCAGCACTCCCTGTCCCCCTCACTGTCCCTGCACCCCAACACCAGCCCCATGTGCCAAGTGGCCTCCTGCCCCCATGCTGTTCCCTTGCTCCTCACTGTCCCCGTGTCCCATGCTATCCCCACACCTCCATGTAGCCCCCAAGCCCCACACTGTCCCCTTGCTCCTCGCTGTCCCCTTGCTGCGGGCTGTGCCGCTGCTCTGCAGTCCCACTGTGCCTCGCATGGTGGCCATGGCAGCCATGGTGGTGGCCATGGCGGTAGCCATGGTGGCCGTAGCGGTGGCTGGGGCAGTGGCCGTAGTGGTGGCTATGGCAGCCATGGCAGTGGCTATGGTGGCCATGGCAGTGCCCGTGGTGGCCATGGTGGCAGCCAGGGCCGTGGCCACAGCGACGGCCATGGCGGCCATGGTGGTGGCCGTGGCGGTGGCCTTGGTGGCCATGGCAGTGGCTGTGGTGGTCATGGCGGTGGCCAGGGCGGCGGCCATGGTGGCCGTAGCAGTGGCTATGGCGGTGGCCGAGGCGGCGGCCATGGTGGCCGTGGCGGTGGCTATGGCGGTGGCTATGGTGGTCGCGGTGGCCATGGCGGTGGCCACGGTGGCCGTGGCGGTGGCCATGGTGGCTATGGTGGCCATGGCGGCCGTGGCGGTGGCCATAGCGGTGGCTGTGACGGTGGCCAGGGCGGCGGCCATGGTGGCTGTGGCGGAGGCTATGGCGGCCATGCCGGTGGCCATGGTGGCCGTGGCAGTGTCCATGGCGGTGGCTATGGCAACCATGGCAGTGGCCGTGGCGGCCGTGGCGGTGGCCATGGCGCCTATGGTGGCCATGGCGGCCATGGCGGTGGTCACGGTGACCATGGTGGCCGTGGCGGCGGCGCCCCCCGGCGGCAGCGGCGGCGGCCGTGGCGGCGGCGGCTCCTCCGCGGCGCCAGGGGGCGGCTCCTCCGGGGCGGCTCCTGCGGCTCGGCCATGGCGGCGGTGCGGGCGGCGGGACAGCGCGGCGGGGGCGGCCGGGAGGCGCCGACGCCCGCGAACCGCTCGGTACCGGCGGGAGGCGGCGAAGGGGCGGGCGCTGGCGCAGGGGCTGCTGGGAGCTGTAGTCCGCCCGCGCGCTGGGGGCTGCGGCGCGCGGCACCTGCTGGGAGCCGTAGTCCGAAGCAGGGAGGGGCGGAGAGTGCGCATGCGCGCTGAGCGCCGTCCCGCAGAGGCTGCCGGGAGTCGTAGTCCCGCGCGGCTGGAGCGAAGTGAGCATGCGCGGCCAGGCGCGGGGGCTGCCGGAAGCTGTGGTCCGGAGCGCGGGGGCCGTCGGGAGCCGTAGTCGGGGATTAAGGCGCCCAGCGCGACTCGCGCCTCTCGGGCGGCAGCGGCGGCGGCACCGGGAGCGGGCGGCAGCGGGAGCGCGCGGTACCGGGAGCGGCGGAGAGCGGTGAGTGCGGGCGGGGCCCTCGCGCGGGGCCGGGCTCCGCCGGGGCGCGGTGGTGGGGGGGCCTGTGCG
>JAUBOD010000070.1:1093571-1109946 GCA_032353885.1 Nothura maculosa
TGGAGTCTCCTTCTCTGGAGATCTTTAAAACCCGCTTGGATGCCGCCCTGTGCCATGTGCAGGGGGGGTGACCCTGCATGTGCAGGGGGGTTGGACTAGATGACCTCTAAGGTCCCTTCCAACCTTAGGCATTCCATGATTCTATGATTCTAAGCCAGAAGAACTGTTCCAAGACTATGAACCGCACGTCCCACCTGGGCGAGGAGCTGCTGGCAGAGGGCTCCGAGGCGCCGCACGCTGCTCCAGCACCGGCGCGCCGTCAGCCCCGCCGACATGCAGGGCCCCACGGGCCGCACGGCGGGAACCGTTTCCTCGCTCAGCAGGTTTTCCGCGTAGCCCGTGAAGCTCTGGAGCAGCAGCAGGAGCCTTGGACAGAAACAGAACACAGCAGAGCATTGGTAGCAAGGGAAGAGCCACAGTTAGACACTGTTGGTATCCAATGGTGCAGCCCTCCCCATGCTTGGGACAACTAGAGTTTGGCCAAGGAGGTTGGATGTCTACACTCGAGTCACCCAGTGGAGCAACTCAGGCAGGATTAAAACCCTCCTGCAGCTGCAAAGATGCAGACCATGGGCTCTGCTTGTGGAAGGGCTGCGGATGCCCCGGCCAAAGCGCCAGACATGCAGGACATGCTCTGCACGAAGAGCTTGTATTTAACATTGAGGGCTGCTTTCCCTAACACCGCTCCCAAAGGGAAGGGCCTCTCCAGGCGCAGCTGCCATTAAGCCTGAGCATTCCCAGGATTTGAGGTCCATTGGGCAAGCCGGGCACATTGGGAGCACGGCCACCACTGTGCAATGTTCCCCAACGGCAGCCACCACTGGAGGCCCTTGGGGAGGCCGAGCTGGTCCCAGGGCCCGGTGCGGATGAGAGCGAAGGCGCCAGGGCCCCGGGCGCCTTCCCAGGAGCTCGGATGCCAGGACAAGGAGTCAGGATTCCCTGTCCCACCTGTCGATGAGCAGCTCCAGCAGCACCACGTGCGCGTGCTGGCTGAACTCCGCGTCGTCCTCCGCATAGTCGTAGTGCTCCAGCAGCTCCACCAGGTCCAGCTCGCACGACACTTTGTCGGGGAACTTCCAGGACGGGAAGCGAATGGCTCCGACCCGGGACAACACGGCGGCGATGGCTCCCTGCAGGTCCGCGAGGTCGGCCCGCAGGCTGCCCATGCACGCGGGGCTGCCCAGGAGGTGCGCCATGCCGCGGCCCCCACGGGGGTCGCTCCGTGCCGGGATCGGAGCCGGGATCAGAGCCGGGATCAGAGCCGGGATTAGAACCCGGATCGCATGGAGCCCGCGCGCCGGAGACGACCTGACGCTCCCGGCCCGCTGGGATGGAGGCCCCGCCCCTCCCGCCGCTGCCACGGCAACCGTGCAGGCCCCGCCCCTCCCGCCGCTGCCACGGCAACCGCGCAGGCCCCGCCCACTGCTGCCACGGCAACCGCACAGGCCCCGCCCCTCCCGCCGCTGCCACGGCAACCGCGCACGCCCCGCCCCTTCCCGCCGCTGCCACGGCAACCGTGCAGGCCCCGCCCCCTCCCGCCGCTGCCACGGCAACCGCGCAGGCCCCGCCCCCTCCGGGCTGCCGGCCGCTCCAGGCGTCCTCGATGGAACGTTCCTCTTGCCCCCCCCCATACGAGCAGTTAATGGCACTTTCCCCCGCGCATGCGCTCTGCCCCTGGCCGCCTCCCGCGAGACGCGCGTGCGCAGGCGCGTCCCGCTTCGCGCGCCGCTGACGTCACGGGCGTTGCGCGTGCGCAGCTCGCAGGCACGGCCGCCATTTCGCTCGCGGTGCCGCCCGCTCTGAGGCGCGTCCGCCGGTACCGGACGAGGAGCGGCCGCAGGCGGGAAGCGGCGCCCGCCGCCTCCCCCCCACAGCGATCACGATGCCGGCCGGGCCCGTGCAAGCGCTGCCTCCGGCGCAGCCCGCGCCGCCCGCCGAGAGCAAACCGGTACGCGGGGCTGCAGGCCGCGGCCTGAGGCGGAGCGCGGGGCCCGGCGCTCTGCGCTCCCCTTCGCGGCCGTTAACGCTCTCTTGGTGCTCCCCGGCGGCTCCGTTCCCATGCGGCGGGTTCCGGGACACATGCGGGCGGGCAGGGTCCCTTGCTTGGGTGCTCCCGGCCCTTGTGTCGCACATTCCCCTCCTCAGGAGCCCCCTTTGGCCTTCCGTTAACGGGATGTGGCTCCAGGGTCGCTTTAGTGCCCTCCCGGTGGGGTGTTCCTGCGTTATCACCCCCACACTGTTAGTCCTTGTGCACCTATGCATTAAGCCGGTGTGAGAAGCTGATCTAACCGGTCCTGGAAAGGTTAATTTGCAATTTAATTTGAAAGAGTAGATTCAGACCTCGATGCTGGAGCAAAGTGTTACCAAAGTATTACTTGAATTAGATTATTACAGCTTAATATCTTGGCCAAGTATACGTATATGTATAGATACACGTGTGTCTGTCTCTCATGCAGCCAGAAGAGGAGCCAAAAGAAGAAGCATCCCCAGCCAAGCCGGTGGTGGGAATTATTTACCCTCCTCCGGAGGTCCGGAATATTGTTGACAAGACTGCCAGCTTCGTAGCCAGGTAATGGACGTTCATGGAGTCTTATGGTTCTGACGTTTTCCAGTGACTCTCTTCTTCCAGTGCTTCTCTCTATGGGTATAGGAGCCAGAACAGTCACTTTCTTGTGACTTGGTGTGAAGGAAAAGAGATTGCAAGTGGAAGGGGAATGTGGCTTCAATGCTCCGTTGAGTAACAGAGGCAAGAGGAGGTGCCATAGCTGTGTTGTACAATGCATAGGCAAGAAGTAAGTGGGGAGCTTCCCAGTGCCAAGAGCTCCCTTCTTTCTCGGAGTCCCGAGGCCAAGTCTCATCCCTGTTTGCGTGGAGCATTTGTGGCTGGGATTTGTGTTCTGCGGCTGTAGCCATCCAAGTCTGACCCAAACACAGGCTCTTTTCATGCCCCTGAAGTGGGATGGTTGTTATTGTTGGTTTAAGGCAATTACTAAATGATAATCCACTGTGTAACTACCTTCTAAAATAGTGGCTTTTTAGTCTTGGCTTAATTAGAGGACAAGTAAGGGACTGTAGTATCTTTTTGTGTAGTAAGGAGAGCTCCTCTTTTGGAGGAAGCTTGTGCCTACATAGAATTTAGAGGCAGCCTGAATATGAATAGGAACACAGTACAGCAGCTGTGAAATCCCTCAAACTATCCTGAGAAATGAATAGCCATTGGCTTTGGAGAGGAAACAAAACTCACCCAAACTACACGTCCAGTTACCTGAATTTGCAACTCCTCTAAATGCAGCATTTCAGTGTGATTAGTCTCTGCACTGGCACATGGTTACCTGGGCTTGAGGTTTTGGGGCTTTTTCCCCTTGAAAACACTTGAAAAAAAGGTAAGTATATTGTTAAAGACCTTGATATTGCTGGGCTGTGTTTAGCATTAGTCTAGTATGCCAGTTGGAAATGTCACCCGGTAAGTTGTCATCCAGTATGTGGTTTTGTTTGCTTGCAGGTCGAATGAGCTTGTGGAACATCTGTAATTGTGAGGTTTTAACTGCCTTGAGAAATAGTTAAATTTACAGTTCAGAATTCAAATTTACAATTTACAAATTTACAATTTGAATTCTGTAAAATTCAAACTGCCCATGAATTTTACAGAATAATTTGGGACAAATGTGTTTAACTTGCATAACTGGCTACTGTGTTGGATGTGGGTTGCCTGGAGAGCAGTAGCATCCTTTCCCACAGAGAAATCCCTCTTCCAAGAGGTTTATTTTCCAACATATCCACTCATGAAAGAAATGGCCACTTACACTTGAGGTCACATCGGTTCATCTAAACTTTTCTCTTATCCCTCCAGAAATGGTCCAGAATTTGAAGCTCGAATTCGTCAGAATGAGATAAACAACCCCAAGTTTAACTTCTTGAATTCCACGGATCCTTACCATGCCTACTACCGGCACAAAGTCAGCGAGTTCAAGGAGGGCAAGGCCCAGGAGCCCTCGGCTGCAATTCCCAAGGTCATGCAGCAGCAGCAGGGGGCTCAGCAGCAGCTTCCCCAGAAGGTGAGTCCTCCTCTCTTCCCGTGAGCCCTTGGCTGCTTTGGGTCTGTCTCACATCCTGGTATCTACACAGAGGGTCTGAAAGACGTGCAAACACAGGACTTATTTCATTTATACATACACAGCAAAGAGTGCACTGAGATGCATGCAATTCTTTGTGCAGTTGTAGATACTCATCCTATAATTGCTCAAAATAGTGTATAAAAGATTATACTGTATTGATTGGTGTCTTTTAATTACTTTGAGGTATGTGGTGACTTAACCACTAGTGTTCACTTGATTTGTAACAGTTTAGGACCTCTTGTCGTGGACAAATCTTTGAAAATCCCTTAAAATCCTTGTTGCCTGCACTGTTTCATGGAAATATTTTACTTTTGTTGTTGTTTGCTTGGTTGCTTGTGTTTTCCTGACAGAAAATTTGACTAATTCTCTCAAATTGGGCAGTACAAAGTGTTGTTAAATAACTGCACTTAAGACTTCTGTGCGTCTTTATCAAGTACGTGTTGGATGGAAAAAGGGCACCAAGTGAATCATCTTTTACCTGATTTGTGTGACCATGAATTGACACTCCCTGAAGTCTTAATAGTTTCCAGTCTTAGAGCTTAGAGTGACATTTGTTTTATAGTAGGCCCAAGTGCTTGGTCTAGGATATATCCCACATTAGTAACTTTTCCCATGCCTGCAGTTACCCAAACATCTGGTGCGTTGCATCTTTCATTAGCTGCGGCACAAATGAACTCTCCAGGTGTTTGCTTGGTAGCAGCTTTTGGAATGCACGGAGTTTCTCTTCTACTGTGCAGGTGCAGGCCCAGGTCATCCAGGAGACAGTTGTCCCAAAGGAGCCGCCTCCAGAGTTCGAGTTCATTGCAGATCCTCCTTCCATCTCAGCCTTCGACTTGGACGTGGTGAAGCTCACGGCACAGTTTGTGGCTCGCAACGGCCGCCAGTTCCTGACTCAGCTGATGCAGAAGGAGCAAAGGAACTACCAGTTTGACTTCCTTCGCCCGCAGCACAGTCTGTTCAACTACTTCACTAAGCTGGTTGAGCAGTACACCAAGGTGAGTTAGCTGTAACTGATCCCTAAAGCAGCAAAAACACGTTTGAAAACTCCTGAAGCTCTAGAGAACAACTAGGTGGTTCAAGGAGTCCTTAAATCTGTGTCTGAGTGGATGTGTTGAAATTAGTTGGCAACAAGTGCAGTATTTTAACACAGTGGGTTGTTGTTTGAGTATATCAGACATGATATCCTGTTGTAATGCAGGTAGCAGTTGATTTTTGGTTTTTGAAGAGGTAGCAGAGCCAATAGTGAACATTTTAAGCGCAAATATAGGCGGTAACCAGTAACTGCAGGTGGATTGAAACATAACCTCAAGGGGTCTTGTATTTTTTATGAATGTTGAAAGAGTATAATTGATACAAGGAAAGCTTTGGTGAAAGGAAATGTCATCTAACGTTATGTGAACTGTTTCAGATTTTAATCCCGCCTAAAGGCTTGCTCATCAAACTCAAGAAGGAGGCTGAAAATCCCAAAGAAGTCCTAGATCAGGTAAACTATGAATGATTTCCGAACTTGCTGAAGCCTTTTGGTTCTCGTAAATTCTTCCTGTTTGGTGCTTCACATTGATTAACAGAGAATAAAGTGGACGTACTGACCATAATCACAAGAGTCATTTGAACATCAGGATGCTTAAGCTTGCTTTTTAAGCTAGTATTGGGAGTAATTTATATGTGAGAGCACAAACTTGTAGATATTTGTTGTACACAAGATATATTTCAGTAGCTTTCAAAGCACATGAGAACTTTGAGTGCTTGATAGTGTACTACACCATTTAGTATACCGGAACTTTAAGTAAAAAGCGATACTTAAATTACATTAAGCACAGGCTCAATCTGAGAACCTTGTTGTTGCAGCTTCAGAAAGCTACTTTACAAAGCTGGAGTATTTTGATGAAATATTCAAAAAATTAAGGCAAACCTTCATTTTTAAGTTAAATATAACACTCACTGTCTAGCTTCCCAAGTACAAACTTTTAGATATTGTAGAGATTTTTGATGTGTTTTCCAGTTTAGGATGTGATCCTTTGTATCTCCTTGCACAGGTGTATTACAGAGTGGAGTGGGCCAAGTTCCAGGAGCGGGAGAGAAAGAAAGAGGAGGAGGAGAAAGAAAAGGAGCGTGTTGCTTACGCCCAGATTGACTGGCATGACTTTGTGGTGGTGGAAACAGTTGACTTCCAGCCCAATGAGCAAGGTTGTGAAGCTAAACACGTATTCTCTTTGAAACTGCTGCTTATGACTGAAGTTTATGGTTTTCTTCCTGAGAAAGATCCTGAAATGGCATTTAAAACAGACATCAGTTTTTACAGTTGCATATCTCAAAGATCCAAAGAAGAGCTTTTTAATGATCGTGTGCAGGATGCTCTTTGTTCAGGAGTCAGTGATATTCTCTTTGCATGAGAGTCAGGGATGCATTGGTGTCTGCTTGTCCAGATGAAAGTGGCACTTGTTTCAGTTTCTAATATTTGCTTTCTCCTTTAGGTGCCTTCCTCTTCAGATATCGTATATATATATTTGCCTGTCTAGGCTCAGTCCATTCTTTGCTGATACTTTTGCTCCTCTGTTTTTTGATACCACTGCTTTGATACTACTGCTTTTTAAAGAAACTGCTTTTCCTCTGAGAAATTGATGCTTCTGCCTGCCTGTTTAGTAATTAAATGGAACAGGGAAACTAAGACGTTGTCTACATTGTAGGGAATTTCCCTCCTCCCACGACTCCAGAAGAGTTGGGAGCTCGCATCCTGATACAGGAACGTTACGAGAAGTTTGGGGAAAGTGAGGAGGTGGAAATGGAGGTGGAATCAGATGAAGAAGATGAAAAGCAGGAGAAAACAGATGAGGCCCCACCGCAGCCGGACCAGGACACACAAGTGCAGGATATGGATGAGGTAACCAGCCAACACTATCAGCTCTAGGATAAGTTTTGAGTCCTATAAGATCTGAGTGCAAGTTATTCTTGCTAATAAGCTCCTCAGTTTCTTGAGGAAATCATTTTTTTTATTCTGATGACACTTCAGAACAACCTATTTCTGCCAAATTGCTTGAGTATTATATTCTTAACATAGTCCACAGTAGTTTTCAAGTGATAATTATCTGAAATTTTGCCACCTTCATGTTATGCACTTTATTTCTGTGACCAAGCCTTTCCCTATTTCTTCCGTGCAGAGTATGAAGCACAGAGATTTTAAACTCTTCCCCTTCCCATAGTGAATTAGTTTTTTGGCATTTAACCAAGAACAAGAATGGTTAACCATAAGCCCCAGTTGGCCATGCTGTGGCACTGTGAAAGCTGAGGAGCACTTGCTTCATGCTCTGGGGCTACCGACTCTCTGGAAAAAAAAATAATAGCTTAAAAGCTGCCAAACTTATTCCAGTGCTTCATAGGATTTCTGTACTGTTCTGGTAAACATTTTTTTGTGGTTATTTGACTACTGGAACTTGTTTATGAGATGACTTTCTGATTTTTTTTCCCCATAAATAAGGGCTCAGATGATGAAGATGAAAGTCAGAAGATTCCTCCTCCTCCAGAAACCCCAATGCCACCACCTCTTCCTCCCACACCAGATCAGGTGATTGTGCGGAAAGATTACGATCCCAAAGGTAAATCCTACTGGGGAAGAGCAGTTTAATTTCCTACTGAATCGCACATTTTTCTAGGCTGCTTCCTATGGTCATGTGTTTTTAACACCGTGGTTTTGTTTTTCCAGCCTCAAAACCATTGCCACCTGCCCCGGCTCCAGATGAGTATCTTGTTTCTCCCATCACTGGAGAGAAAATTCCTGCTAGTAAAATGCAAGAGCACATGCGGATTGGTCTCCTGGATCCTCGCTGGCTGGAGCAACGCGATCGATCTATCCGTGAAAAGCAGAGTGACGATGAAGTTTATGCCCCAGGTTAGTCTGAGTGTCTGGCTTGCGAAACCCAGTTCCTAGATGAGCTCTGTGAGCTTTGTACCCCACCGTTGCACTGATCAGGACCATCTTAAAGCTGCCTCTTCCTTCTGCCTGTGTAATGTGCTAATTATGTGGGGAAGTTTGTCATCAGCACACTGCAGCCTTGCTGCAAAGTGGAGTGCAAGGCTCTCTAGCTGTAGGACAGCTGCTTCCTTTGCTGGAGAAGGCAATTATACACACCCTTTGGTACTAAATGGTTTAAAAATCATTAAAAGAGGTTCGATCATGTTTGACTTATTCCAAGTGATAGAACACTTTTTTTGTGCATGTGTGTTTCTGCAGGCTTGGATATTGAAAGCAGCCTGAAGCAGCTGGCAGAACGCCGTACAGATATCTTTGGTGTGGAAGAGACTGCTATTGGGAAAAAGATTGGTGAAGAAGAAATTCAAAAACCAGAAGAAAAGGTAGTGTGCAAACTCTTCCTTGATGGATTCTTACTGTATTCTGCATGCTCAGAGGTGGAAACTTTCCACGTTTTGTTCTGTGCGACTTCTCTCTTGCTTTTATCTGCAACTCACCTGAATTGTGACAGGCTGAGATTATTCTGATCTGTTTTGTCTTCCTCAGGTGACCTGGGATGGCCACTCCGGCAGCATGGCCCGCACCCAACAGGCTGCTCAGGCCAATATCACTCTTCAAGAGCAAATCGAAGCCATCCATAAGGCCAAGGGACTGGTGCCAGAAGATGACAGCAAGGAGAAGATTGGTCCCAGCAAACCCAATGAAATTCCCCAGCCCCCCCCTCCTGCAGCAGCACCCAACACCCCCGCAAGTGCTCAGCCCATCGCCTCCGTTCCTCGCCCACCCTCCGTAAGTGTTTGGGCTGCCACAAGCACGAGAATGTGGCTGTGGTTATTTGGAAAGAAGTCCTAACAGAGCCCAGTGGTCACAGGGCTGGAATCAGGGTTGGAGTTAAGGCTGTTCATGTACTGCTAGAGGGAAACTCCTTAATTTATTGTTAGAAGCTGAAAATAAAATTCTAGGGGGAGTTTTTTAGTTTCTCACTATTAGAGATATCGGAATAGAGGATCAGTTGGGCAGAGGGATGAATTGGCCTGTGGGAAATCTGAGGAAGGAAGCGTGGCTGGCAGTGGTTTGGGAGCCTTCTGGACTAAGGGGTTGTAAGGCGTAATGGAAAACGGATTTTTCACTGGTAGGCGAAAAATGCTTCGAATGCCTCGCTCTGTCCTGCATCCTGCTGCCTCTGAGTTGTCGTGACATCGTGCGGTCGCTCAGGGTCTGCTGGGTCCTCTGGGCAGCTTCTGTAACATGGAGGAGGGACATTTTTTGCCATTCTACTGGCAGCCCCTGCCATGGGCACACAGAGTTTCCTGACAAATGTGTGGCCAGCAGAAACCTTCATTTTTCCACTCTTGGAATCCTGACGGAGACCTGAGCAGCACCGAAGTCATTCCCCTCTGTATCTGCTAACAAAAATGCCTTCTCTCTGCAGATGCCTCCCCCTGTTCGTGCTGCGGTTGTCTCTGCAGTTCCAGTCATGCCTCGTCCCCCGATGACGTCCGTGGTCCGTTTGCCGCCGGGATCTGTGATAGCCGCCCCCATGCCCCCCATAATCCACACCCCACGGATCAACGTCGTCCCGATGCCACCGTCCGCTCCTCCCATCATGAGCCCCCGCCCTCCTCCCATGATTGTCCCAACAGGTTGGTAACCACGGTCCTTGAATTGTCAACTCATTCCTGGCTAATGGGTGTTGGGGATTGGATTAGATTCTCCTGCCCTCTTCCTCTCCCCTGCCCCTGATGAAGGCAGGCACTGTGAACAGGAACTCCTGGCATTAGGACACTTTTGGTGGTTGATGCAGCGTTTCTGGCAGTGCTCCTGCTTCTAGACTGAAAACTCCTCTGAAAGTGAGAAATACAGCATGGGATTCTGCCTTGCTCGTGGATTATTTTCCCCTGGCCCCATTCAGCTTCCCTGGGAACCTGACAGCCGTTATCCCTGGCACCTTCCTGGTGTTGCAGCTTGTTACGGAAGCTCCTGTTCAGAAGGAGAAGCAATTGTGTAGCTTTGTTCCCCATAGTGAACGAATAGCGTTAGATGTTTTTAAATTGTAAAGCTCAATGTGAAAACAGTGTTTTAATTCCACTGAGGTGATACTGCTGTGTGTCAAACAGCTTTTTCTTTTTTTGTGAGAACTGTAGGAAGCTTCTGTGCTCCTTGTGCCTGGGCTGTATCTGTAGCAAAGACTAAGCCTAAGCCAGCCTGCTGCCGTCATTTGCACCAACTTCCTCACTGTATTGTAGCATTTCTTCTCAGCTGCCACCCGTGCACTGAAGTGCCTGGATAAGGAAGTATGTGCTGCACACTCGGTGTGTGTGACTGCAAGTTTTGTTCCCCCTTGTGTCCCGTTGCAGCCTTTGTTCCAGCCCCTCCGGTGGCGCCAGTTCCTTCCCCCGCTCCGATGCCTCCTGTGCACCCGCCACCGCCCATGGAGGATGAGCCGGTTTCGAAGAAGCTCAAGAGTGAGGAGAGCCTAATGCCCGAGGAGGAGTTTCTGCGCAGGAACAAGGTAGCTCCAGCACTGCTGCACTCGGTCAAGAGCTGCAGTTCTGACCCTGCACCAGCTTCCTGTGCATAAAGGGGATGTGAAATCAAGGGCCTGATCTGCAGGGGAGCTGGCGTACAAAGAGCAAGTGACTTCCCTAGAGACGACTCCTTCCTAGTGTCAGTGCTGAGAGCACTGAGTTACTTCATATCGTGCTGGAAAGAGAGCAGTGCTGCATGCAGAGGCTTGGGGAGGTGGTGCTTTTCTGTACAGTAATTAAGGATAGGGAGAAGAGGGTTCGTTTCAATGTAAAGAGGAGCTCAAGCTGCTAATCAGCTTTTCATCAGAAGGCTGCTAGGCTGCAGATGCAGGGAGATTTAATCCCTCAATGTCAACACGTTAGCATGATGACATACAGTATTCCTTAGTAATGTGAACTGAATGTTAGACCGAATTCCTTCCTGAATATTGTCTTCGTCCTGGATTGAATTTTAATCCCTTTAAGGAGGGAATGATGTTTTCCCAGTCACTTGCAGAGCGAAGCTATCTCCTGCTTAATGCTTTGTTATATTTGTGGTGTTCAGGTAATGCTGGATGCAAGGACTTGAGTAGCATATGGAATCTTGGTGAATGACAAGGACTAATGAGGGAAATCCAGCTAAATGGGTTATTTTGGTAGCCATTCAGTGACTTTCTTAGCACTAAAGGCCAAGATGTTTCTTTGTGAGACATGATACTATCAGAAAGGTCTGTAGATACCAGCAGCAGACAAGTTATCAGGATCCATAACTTACTTCTTACCTTTGTTTTCTTCTAGGGTCCAGTCACAGTCAAAGTCCAGGTTCCCAACATGCAGGACAAGACTGAATGGAAGCTGAACGGCCAAGTGCTGGTGTTCACCCTGCCGCTCTCAGACCAGGTGTGTTGTTCATTAACCTGCATTTCCCCCTGTTCCTGTTCCAGAGCGTCTCCGCTCTGGGAGCGGAGCTTGAACTGCGGGACCAGAGCCGGGAAGCTCTGGGTGCTCCCTGTGCTGGGGCCTCTTGAGAAGGGGGGTTGTGCAAACCAGGCCTGACTGAGCAGCCTCTTGGGTTCTTCCTAGGTCTCCGTTATAAAGGTTAAGATCCACGAGGCCACAGGGATGCCGGCTGGGAAACAAAAGCTGCAGTATGAGGTGGGTGTAAGCCCTTTGAATGCTGCTTTATTTCAGTGCTTAGTCGTAGAAATACTGACTTCTCCCTTTCTGTAAAGTGCAGAAAATCACAAATGTATCTGCTTTGGGAGCAGGGAAAGCAGAGGCAGTGGTTTTCCTGCTGGTACAGCACGTTGGGCTGTGGTATTGCACAGTACTTTACCAAGGAGGTCCCTTAATAGATTGCATCAAGTTAATAGGTGGATGTTCATTGTTGCTGTTGCACATGAGGCCTGGTGCCTTTCTCTGAAGTCAACCTACTGCAAATGAAGGCTGTTACATCTTCAGTGTAAGTGTGAACAGGATAATAGTGTCCAATTGCTCGCCAAGGCAAGCACTTCACGACAAGTCTATTGTGAAAAGCTTTTGGCTTGCTTGTTTCTCTTCACGTTAAATAAAGTGAGTCATTGCCACATATGCTCTGCAGAGTGCGGAATGTGGCTGAAGCCTTGGTGCCTGTGAAGGGTTTTCCCAAGACACGGAAGGAAAGAGGCTCTGCTGCCTCTTCCTCCTGTGATTGGAGCTAGAGAGGCCCAGTTCCTTGTGAAGAACTTACCTCTAGTCGTGTGTCTGCACATGCTCAACCTGCTATCTAAGCAGTGCACTTTGTACTCTTGCCTCCCCAGCCTAGGCACCCTTAGCAAGAAGTGCAGCTTAACTGTGTTTATAAGAGGGGGAAGGTGGGAAGAGGGGGAGAAAGGAAAAAAAATAAACCCATTAAGTAGCTTTATTTGTAAGGGTGAGCACCAGCCCTGCATATGTGTAGGGATTACTGGCTGTTTGTGCTCTTGTAATTCCCCCTCCACTGGTACCAGTCTTCTGCAGTCCCTGCAGGGTTTTGCTTCTGGAGACTGCAGAGTCCTATGGTGCTGTGGAGGCAGAGGGCAAGGAGTTTTTTTGACTCTTTTTTCCCCCCTCTTCTTCCTCAGGGCATCTTCATCAAAGACTCCAACTCCCTGGCGTATTACAACATGACGAGCGGCTCGCTCATTCACCTGGCGCTCAAAGAAAGAGGAGGCAGAAAGAAATAGGAGCTGCAGAGCCCAGAGACGTGATGTGGCTGCCGTGCCGCTTGTGTAACCCCAGCCCTCCGAGTCCCACAGCCCTTGGGGCAGCTGTGACAAGCTGTAGCAATGTTAATTGATTGCATGCAGACTCCAGCTTGGAGAGAGACTGAACCCAGTGTTTGCATGGCTAATGGGAGAAGGGGAGTCAATAAGGCCTGGAAGCTGTAAAAGTAGTGACCTAATCCGTGACTGCAGCAGTCTCTTAGTGATCAATGCTTTGCCAAAGTGCTGGTGTCTATCTTTACTCTCTCTCTGTTGAATTCCCTAGCAGAGTGGCATTGAGGCCATGCCCAGCTTAGAGTAGATCCATCTTTGTAGAGGGGCTTGCACCGATCAAGGCTATAATCTAACTGTAATGTTTGCAGCTTCGTTTAACCTTTTCTAATTAAAAACTTCCTTCGCAGTACACTTAGTCTGTCCCTTATTCTGTCTCTGTCTCAGACCTGTCTGCAAGAGTCCCTTGCGCTGACCCTGACTTGGAGTTTTATCTTCCCTTGGTATGAGTGTAAACTGCCATTCGTTGTGATAAAGAGGATCTGGGACTGTGCATGCTAAACAACTTCATGATTATCCTGTACAGTCTGTGATTTGTTTGAATAAACACCTATCTCTGTATGGGATTCTGTCTCCAATGACTCTAGTCCCTTTTTTAGTTTGAGATGTGCCTGACTTCTTGAAAGCATTCAGATTTTAAATGGATTTTCTTTTCATTTTTCTACAAACAAAAAAACCCTTGTTCTTTTATAGGAAAAGCTGCAAGAAAAGTTCTTAGTTTAACAAGAAGTTTAGCTTGGAAATTTAAAGCTACACAAAGCTATACTGTTGAGGTACAGACATGTGGGCATAAACATCTATACACAGGAGGCTACAAACTCAGTTCTGAATTTATATCTAACTAGTGAAAAATTGCTTGTAAAATGTAATACATGGCTTGTGCTTTTTATCATCTCTTGATCCTAGAGAGCATTAGTATCTGAAAATAGATTATTTTGTACCCTCTGTTACAGTGTCAATTTTATACGAATGTAATAGCACATGGTGATACAAAACAAAAGATTAAAATCCACTTTTAAGGGAAGATGCAGTTGGCTCTTGCTGCCCAGCCGCCCCATGATGGCTACTTCTGCTCTTATTTGGGAATAATCCAAAGTTAAAGGTTGAGAGGGGTTGCTGTGGGGTGAGTTTGGGGGGGTTGAGTTTTGGGGTTTTGGGGGTTTTTTTGCCTTTTAGGGTGGGTATCTATTTATTTATTGGTGTGAGGGAGGAGTGGATTTTTTTTTTTTTTTGGTACCGACCTTGGAGGAATAACGTCCTGTTTACCTTATTTGATGCTTAGGAAAGAGAGATTTGAGCACGAAGGAAGAGGAGACATCCTGCAGGCTCTGCCCTTGGCTCGGAAGCGGCCGCGCTGGCCAGGGTGCCGGGCGCAGGCCCAGCCCAGGTGCCGGGCGCTCCTCCCCGCCAGCTGCTCCTCTGTGTGACACGTGCTGGAGGCTGATGTGTCTGACAGGAGCACTGCACTTAGTCACCTCCTCTCCATCGCTGTAGGGGCTGGAGGATACTGCATTTACAGCAGGCGTGGGCAGGGTGTACTGTGCATAGAGGTGCTCCTGCCCTGCAGGGAGATGTGCTAATTACTCCTGTTTAAGCAATGGGGCAAGAGTCAGGTACAATCTTCTTGGAAGCAACAGCTCCCAGGGGCCTAGCCTAGTCAGGGCTGTGGTGACAGCAGTGCTAAAGCAGCACCTGAGGACCTAGCTTGCCAATAATGTTTCTGCAACCGATTAGCACTGCAAGGAAGAAAGCTCCGACCAGGAGAAGGGATTTTGTGGCAAGACACAGATGTGGTGGGACTGTCTTTAAGATGATGCAGCATGACCTGCCCCAGTGCTCGGAGCGTCACTGTGCTCTCTTCTCAGGATCCTCGCTGCTCCCAGGTGAATGTGGGGCCAGTGCTTAGGTGATAGTCTTGGTCCTTAGCAAAGCCCAGGCCCCGCTAGCCGTCCCTGCCCGCATCCTGCACAGTGCTGAGTGATCCCACAGGAGCCTTCCTGCTGCCCCAGGCTCCTGAGTGAATGCACTGGAAAAAACTCGCATGGAGCCCTGCCAAGGGCCAGCCACTTTCTATCTAAATATTACAGTTGAATGTTAAAACAGACTGCATGTATCCAGTGCAAAACAGCTCTTATCAAGGCCTTCCACTTCACTGGGGAGGATCTCTCTAAAGCTTCAACTGCCTGGAAAAATAATGAATCTACGTTGATTTAACTCTTGGTTCTACTCTCCTGTAGCTGTCTCTTGTGAGGGGTCTTGATTCCAGTAAAGCCCCTCGGTGTTGTTCATAGGACAAAGTGGTGTTTGTGTTACTGCTGCAGGACGTGGTCATAACTTCATGGGGGCTGAGGAGGGGCTGGACACGGGGCTGGGGCTCTCGGGACCATCCCTTGGAGATGCTGGAGGGTTTCAGCCAGCTCAAAATGGCCGCGAGACCCAGCACGGTTTTGTGCTGGGCCCTGTGTGATCCTTGTGTGCTTTATTTTTAGTAGAGCTTGGGGAGTTTTACCCCTGTTGGATGGGGCCTTCCTGCTATTGGTTTGCATGGAGAGAGGTGACAGCTATAGAGGTTTCTCTAGGGATATGGCACAGGCCAAGCAAAGAAACCACAACTCTAGTATGCTTACAAAGGAAATTGCAGGTGTATTGTCTTTAAAGAATGCTTTTTTGGGGTGTATCTGTTGCCTTTTAACTGCAGAAGCAGACCTGCAAGCAGAGTGACTATCATAGCTGGAAGGCTGAAACTGCAGGAACGCCCTCCCTGTTCATATGTCTAGCGGGTGAAGCCCTGCTGTGGTACACGGGGAGTTGCTGTTGGACCTGCTGCCCTAGGAGCGCACTGGGAGAGCTCAAGGACCGCACGTTGCGGAGACGACGCCAGTGCCTTGTTAAACCCCATGACCAGCCGCTGCCTCTGGGCTGCCGTGCCCTGGGCCACGGAGCCGCTCGCCCTGGGAAGGCCCTTGTTGGAGCCGCTCGCCCTGGGAAGGCCCTTGTCGGAGCCACTCGCCCCGTGCGGCCCCCAGAGCGGCATCCGTCCCATGGCCCTCAGAGCGGTGGCTGCCCCTGTGGAGCCCAGAGAGGCGGCTGCCCCCATGGAGCCCAGTGCAGGGGCTGCCCCTGTTGAGGCCAGAGCGGTATCTGCTCCCTTGGCCCCTGGGGTGGCATCTGCCCCCTCGGCCCTGGCTCCATGGCGCTGCTGCCGCGGGTGCTGTCTGAGCCAGCTCCCTGCTGCAGGGGCTGCGCAAGGGGCTCCACAGGGGCACCATGGTGCAGCATTCCCTCCTTGGGAGGCTGGAGGGACCTTGGTGCGGCCATTCCCGCAGCACCTGGGGGATACAGGGCTCAGAGCCCCTCGGATCCGGCCCTGCGGCCGGGCCCTGCAGCTGCAGCAGCTGCAAGCGGCAGATGCAGCGGCAGGAAACAGGAGCTGCCAGCGGGGCTGGAGCCACCCGCGCTTCAACAACAAGGGAGGGGAGCCGGGCCGGGCCC
>JAUBOD010000070.1:1127598-1141939 GCA_032353885.1 Nothura maculosa
AGGGGGGTTGGACTAGATGACCTCTAAGGTCCCTTCCAACCTTACACATTCTATGATTCTATGATTCTATGAATCCCCAGTGGGGACAGGGAGCAGTCCTGCAGCACCGGTGCTCCCAGTTCGGGGATGGAGACTGAGGGACGTGCTCGGAGGCCTCATTCTTCCCATGCTCTTGCCAGGTCCGGGAGAAGGATCTGCCGGTGGTGATCAACACACTGGCGGGCGAATTTGACATCTACAAGGAGGAGAATGGCGAGTCCGTCCCTGTCAGTCATGATGATGTGAGCAATGGCTTCCTCAAACCGAAGCCAGGTGAGCGGCTGGGCTTGCCCACATCCCCGTGCCTGGCTGGATCTGCTGCCAGAGGCTGGATCCGCGTCTCCAGGGCCTCCCCGCTGCGCCCTGAGGGATGCCAGGCTGTCACTGGCCACAGGGTGGCACTGCTGTCCTGTCCCCAAGCAGCTGGGTGCCCTGCCTGGGGTGACGTCTGGCTGTCCCCCGCTAGCCGCCAGCCCCACAGTGCACCCCGTGCAGAGCCCCCAGAACCGCTTCTGCATCGTGACCGTGGCGCCCGACACACTGCCCGCCATCGCCACCATGCTCATCGACGTCCTCTTCTACTCGCACAGGTGGGACCCTGGTGGCTGCTGGCACCTTGCTTGGGTGCTGGCAGCTCACGTGGGCAGCGCGGTTGGGCAGGAGGCTGCGGGGAGAGCTGGCGTGTGAACCTGCTGCTGGTGGCTGCATGCACATCAGGTCCTTGCCAGCCTGGCCACACTGAAAAGGGGCTTGGAAGGGCTGGTGTGTGGTGGGCAAGGTTGCTCCAACTCACTGCTGCTAGAGGCATTTGCACTGGGGGCATATGGGGGTGCTGTGGCTGTTTGGGATGGGATGGAGTGTCCTCAGCCTTCCCTATTGCCCTGGCTCTGACCTAGCTGGACCAGAGGCCCCCCTGCCCTTCCACAAGCACTAAAGGAATTGGTGCGTCTCATCTTGCCCTCTGCTCCTGCAGCAAAGCCTGTGCAAAGTATTGCAAAATAGGAAGCATTTCTTTTATTTGCAAAAAGACTGCTTGAAACCCTGCCCAGGCTGGACTTCCCAGTGGTTGGAACTCTGTCATGTTTCCCCCTGGGGACATGAAGCCTTGGGGTTATTCCTGAGAATCCACTTTCCCTTTGGATGAGACCTTGCATTACACTGGATTTGGGCACCTGGGAGCACCCAAGTGCAGCCCTGCCTAAGCTTGTCAGGCAGCAGATCCCTTTTGATGTGTAAAGAGCAGCTCCCGTGTTGGCTCTCCTGCTCCAGAGGCACCATGGCTCTTCAGCTGCATGTGGAAACCCGGCTGTGGCCGAGTCCATAGGCTGCACCTCCCACCCCAGAAGCTTCTGAAGTGCAGAGTGAACCATGGCACTGCCCCCACCAGCGAGAGCTCCAGCTGGGGCACTAGTAGAGGCCCCAGGAACTGGGAGCCAATGATTCCGCAGCCCAGGGTGGGGGCCCTGGCCATCCTGGTGGTCAGCTCCCCCCACTCGCCCTGTCTGTAGCCCCCCAAAGGAGGCCGGCCCTGGCAGCCAGGACCTGGACACCATCACCTTCTTCGCCTTTTCCCTGATTGAGGGCTACATCTCCATCGTGATGGATGTGGAAACCCAGAAGAGGTGGGTGACCTCCAAAGCTCGGTGCAGCTCCACAGCCTTGCACATGCCCTGGAGCCCTGCCTTGGGGCTGCATGTCCCTCCCCAAAGCCACAGCCCCAGCAGGCACTGAGTACCCAGGGGATTTTATGCTCAGGGATCCTATTTTCTTCCAGATTCCCCAGTGACCTGCTGCTGACCAGCTCAACAGAGGAGCTCTGGCGCATGGTGCGCATCGGCGGGCAGCCCCTGGGCTTTGGTATGTGTTGGGGTGGCTCTGCCCCACCATCATGGGCCTCTGCTGTGCTTATCACAGCCTTATCCTGCTGGGAGTACCCCGGGGAGCTCATGTGGAAAGGGAGGCAGGGACACGGGCAGGTTGGGTTTCCCCATTGAGCTTGGCACTTGGTTACTCCCGTGGTGCAACATCACCCGCCTTCCTGGGATTGCTCTGGAGCAGAGCTGGGGGCTTCCTGCAGTTGGAGGCTTTGCCTCTGATGCCACTGCCTGGGGGCTTCTCTCTGGCTGTGTCCCTCATGGTCACCGGCGGGGCCCTTTGCCTTCCAGATGAGTGCGGCATCGTGGCCCAGATTGCGGAGCCACTGGCCACCGTGGACATCTCAGCCTACTACATCAGCACCTTCAACTTCGATCACGCCTTGGTAAGGGCACCGCGCTGGCCACGGCCGCGGCTGGCATGGGGTGGTGTGGGCAGGCAGCGGGGACCGGGGTGTCCCACGTGCTGCCATCGCTGACACCGGCTCCTGCTCTCAGGTCCCTGAGGAGGGCATCACCGAGGTCATCGGGCTGCTCCAGCGGCGCCAGGAGAGCAGCAGTTAGCAGCACCTGCCCTCAAGGCCAGGGTGATGGTGACGGGAGCACTCCGGCCCTCGACGAGCACCACGACAGTTATCACAGCAGGATCCCGCACCCCACTGCGGGCGTCGTTCCCTCCGGCGGCGTTGCCCCATTGCCGAGGGCTCCTGTTGCTCCGTTTTGGCTTGTGGCCACCTCTGGCGCACTGCTGGGCTCAGGGTGAGCCCTTTGGCTGCTCTCCCCTGGCCCAGGGTGGCCAGCACGGGACTGAACCCAGAGGACCAAGATGTGGCTCCTGTCGTCTGGCTACCACTGCCCAGGTGACACCGCAATATTTAACCACAAGAAGAGGGAGAAATCTCCACTGTAAAACCCTGGATGGGGCCTGGGAGAGGCCAAAACACAGGAGCGGCCTGTACTGTGCCTCACGAGCCCCCTAGCCTGTCGCTACTTGCAGCTATTAATGCCTTTTATTATTATTATTTTCTCCTTCCTCTCAGGGCAGAGGGGAGCAGAACATCCCCCAGCTTGGGGTCAGAGTTGGGCCTGGCCTTAATTCCAGGTGGTGGCAGAGCTCCTGGGTGCTGAGGCTGGAGGCTGCTCTCCATCCCGAGTGCTTGGTGCTGCTCCAACCCTCCTCGGTTGGGATCTAGTGCTGTGCCTGGACCCCCCAAAGCCCAGCCTTGGGGATGCTGTTACAGTGGCATAGCCAGCACCAGGATGTCAGTCCTGTCTCCTCTCTGGTGTCAGGCTTTGTGTCCCGCCATGTGGCCATGATGACTCCTCCTGGAGCGGGGAGGGGAGCAGGGAAGCCCCATCTTCTGAGCTATATTTTTGTCATGATTTTTATAGAGTCAATAAAAGTGCAGTTTTTTGCATACTGCCCGGCTGCAGGTCAATGGTGGATGGAGACTTTGATCTTCTCTATGGGAGTGAGCCCCTGCTTGCACTGCCGTGCATGCCCTGTGGGTGCCCCCCTTGCACTTGCATCATCCCTGCATGTGGACAGCCCCAGGCATCACTCCCGTCCTAAAAGTGGAGACGATGTGGAAACCTTGAGCAGGAGCAGCAGGGCCGAGCTGTGATACCCTGTGCTCCTGTGTAATGTGTCGGGGTGATCCAGCACAGGAATGGGCTGGCTGCCTCTGCTTGTCTCTCTGGTCCGGGATGCCGTGGCATCGCTCAAGTAGAAAAGAGGAGCAGCAGAGGGTCTCGCTGGGTTACTCCCTGGATAAGGCAGTCGTTCCAAGGGCTGGTGCTACAGTGGGACCGAGACTGAGCAATGCCTTGGTACCAGCTGTGCCCACTGCCTGCCTTGCCCCGCTGGCACAAGTGGTTTTACAAGGTGCCATGCGCCAGAGGTGGGTGCTGCCAAGGTGGGCTCAGAGCAGGGGAGCCTCGTGCCCTCTGTTCTGCTGAGCAAGCAGAGTTTTGACCCTCCTGAGTCGGTTCCAGAGCTGGTGCATCAAACAGGGACATGCCCCAGCAGCTCTGGCACATGGGAACCTCCGTCTGTCCCACTGCCACCCAGATCAGAATGGGAATATGGGGGGGCTGTGGAAGGAGATGCCCCCTAGATCCATCATGGGCAGAGGCACCAGATAGAGCTGGAGTGGCAGCAACTCAGAAGCCACCAGGACTCGTTCCCAGCAGTGGAACAAGTGGGCAGCCCGGCAGCTTGCTCTGGAGGGCACTTGCAAGACCTTGAGTTCCTACAAAGTCCCCAGCCTCTTTCCTTCCTGTCTCACTCTCTTTTCCAGAGTCATGAGACAGTGGTGACGTGCGCCACGGAGATTAAGAAACTACAGTCAGCCAATGCGGTCACCAGGCCTATTTTTAACTGCCATGGGTATTGCACATTCTTCCACGACATGCTCCGCTTTCATCTCCAGCTCCTCTGATCCGTGCGCAGCCAAAGCCTCTCCCTCCAAGCGGGAGGCTGTTGTTCCTTTGGAGCCTGGTGGAGCCCTGTGGCAGCCAGGGACAGGGCCTTCCTGCTGTCACCTGTCCCGCAGCACTGGCTTTCCCAGCTGCTTACTCAAAAGGATGAGCTGCCTGTGTACAGGACCGTGCACTGGCCTCGACAGCCTTGGGCTAAACTCAACTCTGGGTCTTTCCCATGGCTTTTGGAGTCGTTCAATGAGCCTGTTAGATTTCCACGTTTCATGCTTCATGTAGTGCAGGCCCTGTGTAAACCCTTTGGATCTTGGCTATACAAGCCCTGAGGTCTCCTCTGGTGGGGATCCTTAGCAGTGGTCAGGACCCAGGTGCCATTGAGTGGACCACAACTAGCCCAGCTCCCTCTGCCAATCTTGCCCATGTGTCACATACATATCATGGCATGGTGTGCCTTGTGGGCCAGGGATGTGAGTGGATGAGCAACCAGCTTGGTTTGGAATAGCTAGAGGGATGGGAGGATGGAAGGATGGATGGGTGGTTCATTGAATGGATGGATGGATGGGTGTTCAGGTGGATGGATGGTTGAGTGGACTGATGCATAGGTGCATGGATGATTGGGATAGAGATGTGGATGAGGTGGGTGGATGTATAGATAGATGGATATGTGGATGGATAGGTAGTTGGGATAGATATATATGTGTATGGATGGATGTGGTGGATGAATGGAGTAGATGGATTGGTGGTGGATAAACAATTTGTCTTTGTCAAACCAGTGTATTTTCTCCTTAAGACAAGGAACTTCTGGGTCCTTCTTCCCTCCCAAGTTGTCCTATTT
Organism: Nothura maculosa; assembly: GCA_032353885.1. Classification (NCBI taxonomy): domain Eukaryota; kingdom Metazoa; phylum Chordata; class Aves; order Tinamiformes; family Tinamidae; genus Nothura; species Nothura maculosa. The sequence continues at coordinate 1,132,786 of JAUBOD010000070.1, forward strand.
ATAACCTTTGCAGCCCCACCACACCAGGATGAGACAACCCATGGCTTGACTGGATGTGACTATGGACCTGTGCTCAATGCCTGTTGGCCGTGAAGGCCTGCTGGAGCAGACTATGGCAGCCCCATGCTTTCCAGGTCTTGAGCCACAGAGACATGGCCAAACTGGGCCATTTGGCCTCAAGTCCTCGTTTCTTCTCTAGTATAGACACAGCAATGGCTGGTGGAGGTTGGATAAGACAGAAAGAAGATCCTTTAGAGGACACCCGAGGTGTCCTTGGGGGCATCTCTGTAGAGAAACCTGGGTCATGGCTGATGGTAGAGGAACCAAATGGTGGCAGAGGAGGAATACCAAGTATTGGTGGCCCTTCTCATGGCTCATCTCCTGGGGATGTTGGGGAACGTGGTGTTGAGCAAGGCACCACTGACTTCACTGAATGCCACACATGGCCCATTTCCTGCATCAGGGAGTTCTGCAGGTTGGCCGGGGAGGTGGGAGGGGGAAGAAATTTTTGGAAAAGCAAGAATTTCTTCTTATGGAAATGAGTCACTGCTGCTCTCTTCCGTTCTCAAAGCGATATTATTTCTGGGTTTCCCTCTCTTTACAGAGCCCCTCCAATCTGAAAGTGCAAATTCTGCTTTGGGCAGCTTCCTTTGCTGGCCAGAAGGGCAAAGCAGGAGCAACCGGAGGGGCTGGGCGCTCCCCTAACTGCAAGTGACAGTTCACGGCCTCAGTTCAATTCAACATAGGGTTTTTGCAGCCCTGAGTGAGGGCCTTTGCATCGCTCCTCCTCCCAAAGGCCAGAGCACTGCTGCAAATAGCTCCAGGTTGGGAGCCCATCGTGGCTCCTTGGATGCTGACGATACTCTAGAGCCAGCAGACTTGCTCAGAGCTCATTCATTTTAACAAAATCTAGTAAATTGCCTAAAAAACAAAATAATTTTCTTTGAAAATTGCTTTCACTTACCAGGGTACCTGATGCAGGCTCCTGTGGGAGCCAAAGTGCTCCCAAGTTGGCTTTGCAGAGCCCTCAGCAAGTGGAATCAAGGCCTGGACCTGAGGGCAGCTGTGGCAGCCCCCAAGCCTGGGCACCATGTTGCACCCACCACGGGGCTGGCAGCCAGCGATTCTCTGCCCGGTGCTGTTGCACAATTCTTACACAGCACAACGGGGAGGCTGCGCGGGCAGCCGGCTGGCAGCTGCCGCGCGGCGCCCGCCGGAGCGTGTTTCCTCTGACCTCGTTGGGCTCCGGCTTTGTGCAACGCCCGCGGGCCTATGCCAGGCCAGGCTTTTCTGCTGACCCCCCGGGCGATTGCATTTCCTTCCTCGCACGCCTGGCTCCGGGACGCCCAGGGAGGATGTACTCGAGCAGTGCCCAGTGCTGAGCGCTGCCAACGGCTCCGGCGTTTCACCACCAAGCGCTCGCACTACCCACGGTGCTTGCGCTCCTACATCACCCCATCAGACTTTCTGGCCCTGCTCGGTGTCACCGGCTTCAACGCCCACCCCAGGAGAGGAGAACCCCCCTCTAGCCCCTTAGTCAGCGGGCCACTTCCTCCGTCACTGCCTGCCACGGCATCCCCGTCGCGGGCCGCTCGCTGCTCTCGGGTTTACCATATACGGCTGCGGTGGCAGCGCCCCAATCGCAGCAGCAGCTCCAAGCCAGCGCTGGACATCCCGGCATCTGGGCAGCCCGTGGGGCCAGGGGTAGGCGAGGAGCTCCGGGCAGGTCTTCCAGCCTCAGGAGCACGGAGCAGGGCAACACCTGGACTTGCTGCCTAAAACATGCAGGCTAAAGCCAGCTGGTCTGTGTTGCCACCGCGGGTCGCGTGCCCTGGAATCTTGCTGCAAAAGCCACTGCTGCTGCTGGTCGCCCTGTGGTGGTTTCTGCACTTCGATGACAGCATGGGCAGCAGAGGCTGGTTTTAGGTTAATGAGTAGCTACCATTGCCATGAGCCTCTTCCATCTAATAAAGAAATCAGTGAAACTGGGGAACACAGGGAGGCTCTTTCCTACAAGGCTGGTGTCCTTGTGTTTGGCCTCCAGTTAAGGCTGTGCTCAGGGGGTCTGCTGGCTACCCTGGAGCTAGGGTGGACCTGCAAGGACTCCCTCGAGGAACTGAATCGAAGAACAAAACCAGGGGCTGGTTGGCATCATTTCCTCCCCTCCGCCCCGCCGTGGCTCACCCTGCTCATTGGCCCCCAGTCATTGCTCTACTTCTGTATTTCTTTCTCTTGAGTCCGGGTGCCTCCTTCGGAGGTGGAGGCTAATCAGTGCACTTTAAAAGGCGAGCTTCCCCCTAAGCAAGCAGTAAGGAAGTGGCTCTGCGCCTTGCAGCACTGCTCAGAAGTGCCCTGCCCCGAAACATGTGGTGCAACGCACGGCCCCTGGGTGTGCTGGCAGGTAGGTCAGTGCTGCCATTCCACTGCTGCCCTCCTGCTCGCGTGCCCACGCTGCTGCAGAGGGGCCTGCCCAGCCACGTGGGCAACCCCACAGCAAAGCACAGCTGTGAGGTCCGCCGGGGCACGGAGACATTCAGCTGCACCGGCTGCCGCGCGCTTTCCTCTCGTAGTGGTGCCAGTGGGCGATGGGCGGCACGGATCTTTGTGGGTACGGGGACCTGTTCCCCAAAGCGGGCAGGAAGGAGAGCCAGAAGGGCTGTGAGTGCCCCATGTTGGGCCCTTGGAGGATCTCCGGGTTGCTTTGCTGCTCTGGTGGTGGTGGTGAGCAGAACAAGAGGGGCTTTAAATGGTGGTGGGCTGGTGGGGCAAGAGGGAGGATCCTGGGTCTCACCTGGAGCCATGATCAACATGGCCCCCTGGTGCCCATGCTGTCCCTTGGCTGCCGTCATGCTTGGGCGAATCCCTATGAGCAGTAACACTGAATCCCTACTCTCCACCTCCTCCACTCCCTCCTCTTCCTCCTCAGCTGTGGCCAAAGGTCTCCTCATCCTCTGTGCGATGCCCACTGATGCCGGCAAGATCTCCCAGACTTCCTATGTAAAGCAGATCCACTCACTCGTGCGACACATGGCAGAGGATGCGCAGGAGCTTTTCACCTTCTATGTAAGTGCTGGTTCCCTACACTGCCATCAAGCAGGACGGTGCAATGGGGCTACTGCTCTCCTCCGGGGCTGGTGTCCCTTGAAGACACCCCATGGAGCCCTGGCCAGCAGCTTCCAGTCACTCGGAGGTGACCACCTTGCTTGTGTCTTCACAGGAGAGCAACCAGGGGCTGAACATGCCAAAGCTATGCCGAAGCAGCAAGTGGGTGGAGTGGTTGCCCCGGGGGAATATGGCAGACCTGCTGGTGCCCAGCACGCTGCAGGAGCTCTACGGGGCCATGGAGCATATGGACCATGCGCTGCAGACTATCTCAAAGCATCAGCGTGATCTCAATGCCCCCGGCTCTGAGCTCCTCCAGAGACTTGCCAACACCCATCTGAAGGTGCGTGGGCTCCTCAACAACATCGAGACACTGCTCCGAGCCCAGGGCATTGTGCCCATACACATCTCCCTCCCGCAGAAGCCAGCAGTGACCAAAGTCTTCCAACAGAAACTGGAAGGATGCAAAGTCCTCTGGAGCTACTCCCGCTTCATGAGCAAACTGAACACCAGCCTAGAAGCCAAGGGACTCCTAGACTTCCGAAAACCACCATTCGCAGCGGCATGGGTCGAGAAGAGACCTAAGGCGAGTAAGCGGGTCAGACGCTCCTAGACCACCACCAACTTTGGGTGCTGCCAACAATATGTGAATTGTTCCCACCAGCCTCTGTCACCGTGTGGGAAGAGCTGCCCCCGATCTTGGCGTTGGGCCCATGTGCTGCCATCTTACTCCAAAAGCTCAACAAAAGGGATGGACATGGCCAGCAAGAGGGAGCAGGTCTCTCTTACCAAGGTTGAGCAGGTCTCCCTTACCACCACTGCGGCCAGGACAGGTGTCTCCAGGAGGCTGGACTCTAACTCGAAGGCTCTCGGTAACCAAAATTGTTGGTTTCTCTCTGGAACCCATCTGAGTCCAGACACCACGGAAAGACAAGCTTTGGGATGCATATCCCAACTGGGAATCACCTGCAGCTCCACTAGGATTGCACACTGGAAGGGTCAGAAGCAGCAGGTCCCAGCTACGGCGTGCAGAGCGCTCTCAGGCTGCAAGGCAGCCTTCCCCGTGCTCTTGCAAGCCTGGTTCATGCACGACTGCAGGATTCTTTGTGCAAGCAGGAGCCGGGCTGGTGCCTGCCGCTGCTCACAGCCATCCAGCACATGTGTCATGCTCATGGACACTGTGTCATGGTGGCTCCCAAGCACCGTTTGCACAAATCTGATGCTGCTGCACTGAGCTGACCTTCTGCTCTGGGGTGTCGTCTTGGTGTCTGCTGCGTGCTATGGATGGCATGGCAGCCCAGAACTGGCCACGGCGGCTGCACCAAGAGCCATGACGCTGGCATGAGTAGCTGCTGCACTCCATCCCAGTGCTTCTCACGGCGAGGTCAGTGCTCTGCAGCCAGCACTGCGGGGTTACTGCAGGCTGCCAGCTCCGCGCCTTGGAAACATCATCTACTTTCAACCCTGGCTTGATTTTCCAGTGATTCAATGGGTCTGGTGACCCGTATTGACTAAGTAGCTGTGCACTGTGCACTCGGCGTGCAGCTCCGCGCTGCACACGCTTTCCTCCCAACCCCAGCAGGCTCATAGCAGCGCCGAGCCACTGGTTTTGCTGCAGCTACAGGGGAAATAGCTCCCAAGATGCCCGCAGATGCGCAGGAGTGGCTGGCCTCGACCCAAGGCTAGCATTCAACCTTCCCATCACAGTGTTTGCAAACCCTAATGAGCATGTGGAAGCAGCATCCCCATGCCCTTGATGTCCCCATGTTTGTAGCATCCCTGTGTTCTTGGCAGCCCTGTGCCCCACAGCCTCTCTCCGTTCTTAGCTTCCCTGTGTTCTCAAAATCCCTCTGCCCATGACATCCCCTGCCCATGGTTTCCTCATGCCCTCAGCATCCCTGTGCCCTCGGTGCCTCCTGAGCTTCCTGGCTCAGGAGCTGGCAGGATGCACTTTCGTTGGGAAGTGCGGCTCTGGCCTGGCTTGGGACCTGACTACATGCACCACAGCCACGAATTTGGGTGGCCAGCCTCTGTCAGGACTAATTTATAGACTAATATTTGTACAACTAATGTATTTATTGAATATGAAGGTTTAATTTAAGAATGTCCTTGCACTGGAAAGATATATTTAAAAACGTAGTTTTAATATATGACTACATCTATATATTTTTGTGATATTTTTATTGTGCTAAACTATAAATGTAACAATATTTTATTTATGAATTTAAATATATATTTTTTTGTACTCTGAGAGGGGGACCTACCCTTTCTTCTTCCGGTGGGTGAACTGTGCTCATTTATTTTTCTATTACACTTGAAGGAAATAAAACTTTTACCTATAACTGAGAGCTGTTGATGATTTTCTGTGTGTAGGGGAGAGGAAGCTGGTCCCCCCACTAAGGTGGGATGCCAAGAGGCTCTTCCTGGGGGCCAGGACTGCCCCAAACCTGGCTGGATATGGACCATTCCTGCAGGCACCGTGGGCAAAGCTGGAAGACTACACTACCTACATCCATAACCCTTGGGCACTAGAGGTTGGGATGTCCCAGTACTGCTCTTGGCCATGCAGGTACCACTATGAGCGGACTGCAAACCCCAGCCTGAGATGCAACTCATTCCACAAGTATTCTGTGTCCTTGCAGGGGGTTTTGGAGGCTGTAAGGTTGAGTTGCTGCCGGGAATTTGCAGCCACCGAGCTGGAGGTGGGGAGGGAAAGGCAGCAGCAATGGTGAAAGTGTGTGCACGTTTAGAAACGAATTAGCAATAACTCGAAAGAAAAGGGGGAAATACCAAGGGGTTTCAGAGAAGAGCGATTTGGCTCAGAAAATGAATCTGGGAGGTCAGGGCATGGGAAGCCTGAGACCTGGCCAGGCAATGCGGTGCACGTGGCACTGGTGGGCATGAGGCTGCCGAGGGCACCGCTGTTAGGCAGGAATCGCCCTATGGCTGGCAAAGGCCAAAAGTGCCCACTCCTGGCATGGGCTGCAATTGACCAGGCCACCATATACCCTGATGTGAGGCATTTTCATCCATGGGGCCAATGCGGGGGGAAAAAATGGCTGGACGCCCTAAAGTACCCGGCCTAGGGCTGCTGCGAGCTGGGGGGCCAAGGAAGAGGGCAGCTGCTGAGTCAAACCCACCGAGGCCCGGGCCGCCTGGTCACACGGAGCCATGGAGTCACTTGTTCCCTGCCGTGCGCCCCGGCGCTGCTCCCGTCCCGCAGCGGGCCCACGGTGAGTCAGTCGGCAGCAGCGCCGCAGCGGGCAGCGTCGCGGTGAGCGGCCTCGCGCCGGCTGCCGGTGAAGCAGCTCGTCCCCGCTCTGCGTGGGCCCAGCTCCGGACAGGGAAGATGTCAGCATGAGGCAGGCCGCGCCGGGCTGCCGTGCCAACCGTGAGCGCCGCGGGGCAGCCGGCGGCCTTGAGCCGCTCGCCCCGGCATCGAAGGCCAGGCTGAGGTGAGTGACCAGGGTGGGACCATGGCATGGCAAGGGGATGGTCTTCCTGCAGGCGCCAAGCCCTGTTCCAGACCACGAGGGCTTTAAGGTGGAAAAGGGACCAGTTGCAGAGCAATGTGGACAGCTGTGGCCGTACCAGGGGACTGTGGCGGGCAGGAGAGTGGATAGCCAAGGTCTTGTCACTTTGGGCACGGAAAAGTCACTCTCTTACTCCATGACTCAAAGGGGAATTCGTTGCCTGGTCTCCCTCAAGTCTGGGCTTCCCCTGCCCTCAGACGAGTGCTCCGAGCCTTCCTTGGGTTGCCCCCAGCTCAGGCAAATCCAGGTATCTGGATGCTGTGACTGCAACGTCTGACCCTCTCTGCCACCACTGCTGCCGCTACCATTCCCAACCAGAGAGGCTGAGGCAGCAGTGAGGATGGCAGGTGAAGGCAGCATCTGCTCCTTCCCACTCCGGGACCATTCCCACTCTGGGGCCATCTGCGCGGAACAGGCTGTGTATCAATCCCCATCCCAGGACTGGAGGGGGCAGCAAGTCTCTGAAACTGTAGACCAAGCCTAAAGCAAAACTCTCATCCTCCCTGCGGCCCGGGACAGTGTTGGGAGTTCGGGGCTACCCGGGGCTGAGGTCGGCGACCCCTGCGCCACGCGCAGCTGAGTCACAGTGCGCGGGAGGATGAGCATTCCTGCCGCTGCCGACCTGCACGCCGGCATGACTTCACTGCCCCTCGGCCGCAGCGTGCCCTGGATGAGTTGAGAAAGGGAAAAGGAAACGGGGGCTCCACGTGCCGGGACCTCCGGAGAGCAGTGGCTCAGCCCCAGCTTAGATAGCAGCCTGCTCTCATTCGCTGGCAGAAGGGATTTGTCCCATAGCCGGAAAGCGAGGGCGGGATGGGAGCAGACGACTCCATCCTCTGGATACTGCACCCGTCTCTGCCCTTGGAGCCGGTTGCAGTGCTGCCTGCTGCAATTGCTCCCACAGTGCCAGCAGGAGCCAAGCTGCCCACGGAGCTTCGCGGTTCCTCTTGCCCCCATCCTGCGTGTCTGGTGGAGAAGTGTGTGAGACGGTGGAAGCCCAAGGGGGTAGGTGCCCCCGGGGCATCATGCAGGCAGAGAGCCCGTGAGCAGGGATCTCCACCACAGATTGCTGGTGTGCAACGCTTCCCAAAACTGCTGCTTGGCAAGGCAAAAGCAGCTGTCAGGCAACTGCACCCTGGATTTCGTTACATGAATGAGCTGGTAAAAAAGTGCATTAAAAATGCGTTAAAAAAGTGCATTGAAAAAAAGTGAATAAAAAAATGCAATGCACATGAAAAAAATGTGAGGCTGCAGCGGGAGCACTGCTGGCACTTAAGGCACCCACTCTGGCAGATCGGTGGGACCGTGACAGAGGGCAGGGACAGAGGAAAGAGGAAAGAAGGAGGAAAGAGGAAAGAAGGAGGAAAGAGGAAAGAAGCAGGAAAGAGCAGCCTGGCAGCGGTGGTGCGGGGATGGCTCTGGGGACGATCCGCTGAGTGGGGCGCGGGCTGGTAGCACGGGCGGACAGCAGAGAGCAGTGTTCGGCAGGGCATCGCTGCCGCTCTCCGTGGGCCCTGCACTGCACCCCAGCACCCCCAGGCCGCGCGTGGCAGGTTGTGCTCCCCCGGTGGGGATGCCCAGAGGACCAAGTTGCCTCCCGCTTCCCAGCTCCTTTGGCTGGAGTTTTCCTAGGTGCATGCTCTTCAGCTCCACAGGGACAAATGCAGAGATCCCCCCATCCTTTTGGCTGCTGCAGCTCTACTGGAAACCCCTTCGTTTTCTCTGACGCGTGTGGGGCCCAAGGCACTGCAGTAAACCCAGATCCTGCCCTTTCGGGAGCTGCTGGCACCTACAGCCCCAGCGTGCAGGGCAGCAGCGGGGGAGTGGAGCCCTTCCCAATCCCGCAGGAGCTCTTTCTCCAATTCCCGTCTGTTTCCCAGGCAGTGTGGGGGGATGAAGGATCTCCCCACCGCTCATCACAGGGAAGATGAAGGGGATGCCCAGTAGCAGGTTCCACCTATAACCGCAGCCTCAAGAAGTTTTTGTGCTGCCAGTGTGAGCAGGGAACAACCTTGTCCAACCTGATTCAGACCCTCAGCCCAGTGTTCCCTAAAAGGCAGAAAGAGGAAAAAACAAAACTTAAGCAAACAAACAACAACAAGAAAAAGACCCAGCAAAAAACCACCACCACCACCGTTCATCGGAGAAAAACTATCAGGACCTTAACCTGTTTTGTCCCCCACCAGCGGAAGGGGTTAAAGGCTCTTTTTGGCCCTGGGCACTGAGTTCAGCACCTTTAGCCAAGCGGAGCATCCTGCCGGCCCTGGCAGTGGGCAGGGAGCAGGGGCTGCAGCAGCAGCCGCCAGCGCCACACAAAGGGTTAAGCCCAGTGCTGGGCCTGGGGGCCGGTCTGGCCTTGCCCACTGATGCTGGGTGGGTTTGTCTGTTCTTTTTTTTTTTTTTTTTTTCTTTCCATTGGAAAACACAACTTCTCTCTTTTTCTTCTTCTTTTCTTTTCTTTTCTTTTCTTTTCTTTTCTTTTCTTTTCTTTTCTTTTCTTTTCTTTTCTTTTCTTTTCT
>JAUBOD010000070.1:1168755-1199621 GCA_032353885.1 Nothura maculosa
GCAATTTCCTTTTCAGCAAAATGGAAGTCTTACAGACGTGCTCTCTATTTTGCAGTGTTTTGTGTAGTGATTAAAGCACTAAAGAACAGATTTTATATAGAATGTTACAAAAAGAAAAAATAATACCTGAGGAAGACCAATCTCTCTCCTTAAAAAAAATCCATCGGAGCCCTGGATCAGACTGTGAAATAGGTGCTAGTCATTTGGTTTGCAGGACCAAAACCCAATTTTCCAATATGTTTCCCAAAGCAAAAAAGATTTCTCATCATAAAGTTGGACTTGTACTGTACAGCTATAGAACTGTAACTGATTTGGTGAACAGTAATTGTCACTCCTTCTGGCTGCTGGCTGTTGCTCAGCTTTGTCCCCCCTCCTGCTCCAGATATGAGATTTGCCAATCTTAACTTATGAAGATTTTTGCCAATCTAAATTTATGAAGATTTCTCTAGAGGCTGCCTGCTAGCATGTGCATTAGGAACTTCAGGAAGAAGTTCTGGATAATCCCATAGATGTCCCTGGAGTGGCTGTAAGGGAATTAGAGGGCACAAGGGTTAAACCACACCAGATCTGACCAAGGGAATGAGCCTCACCTTTGAAAGAAGAGATCATTAGGAAACTGTTTCCTGTATGCTAGACAGGAATAACTCACGCAAGGGATGAATAGCCCCAAGATACAGCTAAGGATCTGATGCAAATTGAGAGAAGTCAGGAATTTCCTGACCTCACTGTCTCACTCCTCCCATAATGGCCTGAGCTAACAGGAAGGGGAGAGGCAAGCTCATCTCTGAATCTTTCTCTCTTCATTGTTTGGGTCTGTGTAGCTTCAGCTGTGTTGGAGGAGAAAATGTTCTGGGAACTTCTCATCAGATACAGTTCTCTTGATAGACAGTTAGAGATAAACCTTTTTTTTTTTTCCTTTTCTGCAAAAGTTCAAGATAATGACATTGCCACAGAAAAATGTTTTCCCCTTGTTCTGCAAATGGCAGATTCACCCTTTTACTGCTTTCTGTCATGGCAGTTTTAAGCGTGGTTTGCCTGGAAAAAGGGACCGATGCTCCTCAGAACGTGCTGTCCCTGCAAGACTGTGTTCCCACCAGCTTCCACCCCTACACAGTCTTTCAGAAGAAGAGGAGATGGCCACGTACTCAGGACACCTGCACTGGGTTTGGATCTTCAGGGAGCACCAGCTAGAAGCCAGCCAGGCCATCCTCAGAGGTCTAAAGCTGCACTGATTTACAACGTTTCAACATCTGAATCACTCCTTAGACATCTAACTTTTAGACAGCTGCAGTTAGAGAGAGCTTATCTGTATGCTAGGAATATACCTATACCAGACAGGGAATTGCAGCACGAAGACCCCTGAGCTCCCCTCAGTTAAAAACACCATGTCCACACAAGGACAAGTGCCAATGCACTTGCTAAAGTCCCCAAGTGGTCTAGCAGCATAAGTGGGTGTCTGGCCCTGGTTAAGGTGCTGGGCCAGACACTCAGCAGGGACGAGTGACTTGTGCTCTGCTGGTGCAGCTGTAACATTTCCAGATCCAGGTGAAATCAGAGGGAATTCAGAGGGAATTCAATTCTGCTTCCTTGTGCAGTGTGACCATGCCCTGAGAGCCACCCCAGAGCTTCAGCATGCTGTGAGATAAAATCTGCAGAGACAGCCCCATGGTCAGCTTTTACTCATCTTCTAGTACTCTTTCATTCCAAACTCTTTCCATTGTAACGTTTGCTTATGTGAAGACCAAGCTGGCGAAAAACATTTTGCAGGACAAAAACATTCACAAGAGGATTGTAAATCTAAGAGATTTACAAGAGGATAAAGGAGTATGCCCAAACCTTCCAAATGTTATCTTCAGTGCAGGATGCAGCAGCTCCCTGTTTTACCTGGCTCTTTGGGCTGCAACTCCCAGAACACCAGTGGCAACTAGGAGGACACAAACAGGCAGCACAGTGGGCTAAATCCTTGGCTGATGCCATCAGAAAGACTCTTCTGAAGGCAGCAGAGTAGGCTGATTTTCATGCTGGTGTCTACCTCTGGATGATTAAGTGCAGAGATGTTTTGCTGGAAAGGACAATCTCTCATTTGATCCTAAGTATCATCAATCATTAGATTGCAGGTAATGAGCAAGTTGGGTACAGGCAAAGTTTTCTCCAAGTGGAAAGGTTCCCCTTCAGAGTATCTCCATGGCCATTAGGAAAGTCCAAATACAGTTCTAACTGCACAGGAATGGCTTTTTCTCCTTTGGAAGATACACATTCTTTGTTTCATCCATATCCAACATATAAATCTTTTAATACATTAATTCCTGCTTTTACTGAAGCACTATAAAACTACCAATAAACTCAGTTCTAACAGTGTCATTTTTATTTTGGATGAGCAAACCAGAAAGACAAAGAGCAGGTAACAGGCTGGTCCAGACTTCTCAAAGCTGTTTGGGACTGTGGGTACCACAGTTTTGAGTTCAGCTCTTTCTGAATATCAGATCCTCATACAGATTTCTAAATACTGGATACTCCTGATTTCTTCAGTTACTTCTGGAAATCATGGCCTCAATGTTTATGTTACAGCTTCAGGAGTTTCTTTGGACACTTATCCAGTAAGAAAATGGTATTGCTTTACTGCACTATAGTCTGGACATCAACAAGCTGTTCTCATTCACAGCCCAAAGCGACAGCTTCATCCATCTAACCTATATTTGACCCTGTTAGATAACACCTGACTTAGGCTTCCCATCCACACCAGCCTGTCCTCATTTTTAAGACAAACTTCTCTCAACAGTCTGGCTTCCTGATACAAGTGGAATACACAATGGTCACTTGTTTTACCTACTTCCTCAGAAAAGAAGGGAAAGTTGCTCTCATATGGAAAACAATGTTGAATTTTAAAATGGCTTTACCATAATCATCTGCACTTTTAACTGGTAACCTGATTCAATCTTTTCCTCAATTGACCAAAGTGTTATCCAACTTTTAAATGCTGGTTTTAAAAATAGTAACAAAAAAATCAATAGAGAAACCTTCTGCCAGGCAGGCGGCTTTTTTTTTATTTCTTTCTTTTTTTTTGTAAGGCTTTGGAAGCATACAATGGACAAAGTGACTTTTCCATTTTTCAATACTAACACTGTTTCCACCACCTTCAGAAACTCTCACTATTGCTCCTGTATTCTAATGAAATTCACATGCAGCAGGAGGGAGGTATCTGGTGCTCTGATCATAATCATGACAGACTGAAAGAATGTCAGAGTATGATTCAGTGGGACAGCCATGAGCTACAAACAGAAAAGGCTCCTGTTTTCACACAGACAACAGAATAAACAATGATCAGAAGGAAACTGGAGGATGTGACAAAAAAAAAATGTGGTTAAAGTTTGAAAAATACCAGCCTGGGCACAGAAGTTCATTTCTAAGATCCACAGTCAAGGCAAATACTTCAGAGATGCCTTTTGAATGACATGTTAAGTTGCAGTCTCCAGTTGCTGTCTGGGTTAGACACCCCATGATTCTTTTCAACAGAAGCAGGGAAAATTTTAGCAGGAATTTCCTATTCTCATTAACTTACCCTGCAAAAATGTAATTTCTGAACCTCCAGGCTCACAAGATTTTCAACTAATTTGCATGGGAATAGCAAGTCACTCCAGTGGGATTCAGAGATTTGCTCTGTCACTGAACAAACCTCGGCAAATGCCCACGAATTGGAGCTCAGATTCTGACTCAGGGTTTGGCCTGGACAGTCTCAGGATGGAATTAATCTCGCATAACTTTATTTATCTAAAATTACATGTCTGGTCCATGCTGGTTTTCTGGGTTGCCCCAGTAACCACTGGAACAAGATCAACATCTCCAGAGGACAAGGATATCCTAGAGGATTGCCCAAATGGGGCCAGATCCAATCACACCTGTGACTCATCCGTAAAGATAGTCTGGAAGCATCAGAGGAGAAGTGAAAACTATTTCAAGCAACAGATGCAACACAGGCCTCAACCCTTGCATGGGGTAGGGATTTCAAAACCCTAATCCAAAGAGGCATCAAGTAAAACAAACTGGTTGTGCCAATGCTGAATTTAATTTGTGTGCACCAGCATGGTAGATCTTAGAGCCATTTCAACTTGCTCACCTGTGGAGATGCCCTTGAGCAACGTATTTTGCTTGTCTCTCTGATTCTCGTCCTCTCCTCTCCGCCTACAATCCAAACATCATATCAAAAATAGCTCTAAAGTCTAAATCCTGTATTTCACTGAAACAAAATCTAGAAACATAAGGAATATTTTACCCAGAAATCTCAAAATAACTTCAAGAGTGATTTTACAATTTCAGTATGTTCCTCTGAACATAAAGCAAGTGAATCTGCAGCAACACCTACCCATGTATTGATACTTTAATTCATTTTTCAGTCTCATTTCCTAAAGAAACAAGGCTTATGCCAGTAAACACTCTCTGTAAGTGTGGTCTGTGTGCACATAAGAAGGGAGCTATCCCTTGACTAATAACTGTTGACCTAGTTAGACAGTTTTAACAAAATTTGATAGAGATCCACAAGAGCCCCAAGCTCACAGTTTCATGAAAGCAGGATGTTGAGGACAGAGATCCCACAGTGGGATGTAATGTAAAATTTGGCAATATGAGCTCACTCCTTATTAGACATGAGGTAATCTGCAGGAGAAGGACCTAAACAGGTGACTCTATAGGTAGACCCAATTGTTTTATTCCACTGCTTGGAGATTCCAGAAATGCTATTTAGCATTTTGTCACTAGATGGTATTGTTCCATAAGCTATATTTGAGCCTCAAAGGTCAAATGTAACATGGCATATCAGAAGGCAGATTTATTGAAGTGACACAGAGAGTGCTTTCTTCATGCATGTTCATGTGCGTTTTCATATAGAAATGGTATTAGCAAAATCAAACTGTACCTCTAAAGAAAAAGAGCTTTGGTGAAAATGTAAATAATGTAACTCAGTGTTGATCAACTGTATATTTTCTTCATATCAGGAAGAAAAAAAAAAAAGCTAAGAATAGAGGTGGAAAATTATTCATTAAAAATGACTACATCTGTTAATAAAACAAATATATACAAGGAGCCCTTTAATATAGTTCAATCTGATCTGATATAAAATTAAAACAGTCTGACAAATTCTGTTTAACCATTTCAAAATATGATGCTAGGATGTTATGAGCACAACCTCCTTCATTTTCAAATCTGAGCCTTTACCTGTATCCCGAAGACGAAAAGAAGCTGCTTCAGTTTTCCAGCCTGGATGCATGTCATTTTTGTCGTCTCCATGCTCACTTGAATCTGCTCTGGCTGGGAGAGGGTTGTTCTGTAAAGTAAATGATGCTGCTTCTTAATAGCCTAACCTAAAAAAACAGGCCTAAGTGGTAAATCCATGAATTCAGCACTAATAGGAATGAGATTTTCAAGATCCCTCAGCTTCCAGGTCTTTCTACAGCTAAGCTGTCAGAAGTTTCTCACAAGAGAAATTTACTGAGAAAATTCAGAAAATTCTGCCTAAGTGGCTTCCTACCTTAAGGAGTCAGTTACACTGGGGTTTGTTCCCTGGCACTGACTACCTAAAACATAATTTTCAGGTCTGAGCTACTGGTTCAAGCTCTCTATCATTCTGAAGCAAGACACCACAGGGGAGTATTTCAAGCCTACCTCGATACCTAAAGAAATGATCTTAACTGCCTGCTAGAGGTGTCTCCTACAAGAAGCACAGAGGAGGCTAGAGAATTGTTTGGGCATCAAGTTTAAGTAGAGAAGGATAAGTGAAGTTCAGATAGTTAGATTTTGTTTCAATGAAGTTTAGATAGCTAAGGGTAAGTTTAGGCATGAAGTTTAGATAGCTAAAGGTAAGTAGCTAAAGGTAAGTGGAAGGAATCCCACCTAAACATACAATGGAATGCTGCTTAGCCAAGAGATATGCCAAGGAGAAATGCTGTACTCCATGCTATTGTCTCCATTTTGTGCATGTCTGTAGATCAGTGTGTATATGAGGTTGTGTCTCTCCATACAATCGCTGCCCCCTTCTGGGGAGACCATACTTGACTCCGTAGCTGAGTGGAAATGCTGGCGTGAAATTCATTTGATGCCTACGGAATCCCAGCCTCAGCATTCAATAGGCTACCCTACCACAAGCTGAAACCATTATTAGACAAGGCTATAACTTGGATTGTTAGAAAATACTTATTTTTTTAGGATAACTTTGTTAGATAGACACTACTGCTCCAGTAAGAACCAACCAGAGCTATCTCAATACCTTTGGGCTTCCCTCCTCTTCCTCTTCATCACAGTCTAATCCTTGATGGGAGATCTCAGTGGGGCCATTCTTCTGCATCAGCCTGTTTTCAGCTGTCCCTATTCTCTTTTTTTCAGTTGTTACTCTCACTTTCATGACGTGGAATCCAGTGGAGACTGACCCCACTTTCAGGTTGACAGGATCACCATTGAAGAGCAGGGTACCAGGGCTGTTGTCTTCCTTAAAGCCAGGCGGCTGGTAATCCGCAGGAGTTACTACACAGAGAAGAAGAACACATTGGCGTCAGAGAAAACAGGCTCCATGTCTCTCTAAAACGAACAAGGGACAAGTTTATACATAGCTCAAGTAATAAGACCAGCTCCTAAAAGTATCCTGGTTTTGGGGAGTGGAAGAGGGAGAACGCAAGGAAATTTTAACTAAAACAGATTGAGAATGCCCCATGGCTTGTGTGGCTGCTATGTGAAAACGTGCAATAGTTGAGTGATCTTGTAGAAAGCTTCCTGTCCAGTGTTTAAAAGCTCAGGGGTTCTAGAAAGACTCAAGGTCAAAGGCTCCAGCCTTAAGGAAAGGCTGGAAATTCCAGTCTGCAGACTGCTGGGCAAGAAGGCAAATCTCAGGATGACCCTCATTCAGAATGGGGGAAATAAAAAGGAACTGAGCACATGTGGCCAAGAGCCTCAAAGAATTAATAACTATTAATAACTTCAGGACATTAAGATAGCATTAATGTTCTCGCCCCTCTGAAGTTAAACCCATCTAACACAGTATATCTGTTTCTCAAACTACAAGAAAAGAAGATACCTCCTTTTCACACTGCTTTCACACCTGTTCTTAAACAGAAATCTTCCTTAAAAGGCATCTGCAAATCCAGCTTGTCAGAAGGCATTATCACATTTCACACCATGTCTCACTGTATCATAACACTTTCTACCATTTCACCTTGCTATGTTGTACTTCTTTTTTCACATGGGCTTGGGTTTATCATAGAAGTTGAGGGAAGTTTTCACCACAGCATTCTCTGTTCTCTACCTACCATCATTGTAATAGAGGAGTTTCATAGTCAGGTTAATGTCATTGGGCAGCGGCCTGAGGTTTTGCATTAACAGGTACAGTTTACGGATCAGGAGACTGCTGGCTTTTTTCACCTCCTCATTGCACACCTTGTTCACAAAGTTCATTTTGTTGCTGAAAAAGAATAACATTGTTTGAAAAAAAAAGAGACTAGCAGAGTTGCTTACCCCAGTGATGAATATTCAAGACCTAATTACAAATACAGAGCACCCATGGAATTGTCTGAAACCAACAGCAACAAAGGGACAATGCCCTCACGCAACTTCTAAATAAACAGGGAAGTGAAACAGATTCCAAGGATGTGGGGGCATCAGCAAAACAACAGCTCTAAACTCAGAGGTATGGCATTTACATCTGAACAGAATTTGGAACTGGGGCAATGTACCCCATTATACAAGCGCCATGACTCACTTGTTTAAACATGATTAAATTGGATCAAAAGGACCATAAAACAAGTGCTTTTCACCTAAGCAATTTGAGGAATGAGAGGAATGGGGTGAGAAGCCCATATAAAGCCAATTCATCACAGTGGCTGTTTTCAAGTCCATTTTGCAGTTTTAAAGGAAGTGAATTGCATGTTCTCACTCCAATTCCATATAAGAAAAACTAGTTCAGGGGCACATTTTTCAAAAGTGACTAAGGGGCATTCCTCTCACCTCCTTCGCCCATCCAAATGTCAGTTGGTTAGTCTAAGCAAGCAGTCTAGACTGAGATAAACGTACAGTAGAGCTGGGATGAATGGCCCTCTGGAGGAGTTTGTTTCTCTTGACTACAGTGGGAAATGAGATGAGCAGCTTAGACCATACAGCCAACTCTCAACAGTTGAAGCCAGACTAGATGAATCACCCAGTGACTAAAGAGCCTACACTGCGTCGACTTGCAATGAGAAGAGGTGATGTAGCTTCTACATCACACAAAATGTCACTGAAAAGCCACTGGCAGGCAAGTGACCTAACAGACAGGCTGGATGGGCTCTAACACCATCATTCCACATGATTATTCCACTAAGCAATCTAAGGTGGCAGAAACAGAATCCCCAGGCTGAATGTGACTAAGTCACCATAGGGAACAGCTCCATTAAGATGGACAGGCTCTCCCAGCTCAAGCTTTTAGGCTCATCTTATTGAACAGCTTGTGTTCTTATTTAATAGGTTGTAGTTTGGTAGACTCCGTACTGTCAAAAGTTGAACTCCTTGCTGAGCCCACTGCACTAGTAATTAAATCCTGTATGTTCAGAAATGGAGGAAAACTGCTAGTACATCAAGTGAGAGGACCACTGCTGGTTAACAACTAGAGCAGCGTAATTGGAAGAAATACATTTTTTTTCCTTATAGATCATCCTTGCAAGTCTTGGAAGCAGTGGGTGGGGGATGATAGGGCAAAGAATATCTGCAAAAAAGAAAAAAGAGATGGTATCTTCTATGAATTAAGAAGTGAGGTACTCTACCGATATGGGAAAACCATTCTGGATGTGAAGCAGAATTGATGCCAAAAGGTAGTAGCTGGAGAATTGCACCTCTTTGAGGGCCTGGGATTCATGGTGAGGAACTCACAAATAAAATCAACATAAAAAGCAGAAATCTGGGAGAGATGCAATCAACAAGTATTTTCTAAAAATAAAATAATTTGGATGGGCACAATGAGCCATTTGGATGTGTTCAGAGGAAGAGCAGCACATGGCACACTGCAGAGGGGCGTTATTCCTGATGAGCATTAAAGGCTATCAAGCTGATGAGCTATCTTGCTGTACAGACGAGTTCCAGCCCATGATCCATCTTTCACTAATGGTAAGTGCAGAAGTTAAACTAAAACTAGAACTAAAAATGAGCTAATTATGTTGCTTTCCTTTGGTTAATGAAAGTTAACCATGAGTCACCAGTGTGTCCTCATGGCCAAGAAGGCCAATGGGATCCTGGCTGCATCAGGAGGAGCGTTGCCAGCAGGTCGAGGGAGGTGATTCTGCCCCTCTACTCAGTTCTGGTGAGGCTTCACCTGGAGCACTGGGGGCAGTTCTGGGCTCCCCAGTATGAGAGAGACGTGGAGGTTCTAGAGAGGGTCCAGTGGAGAGCGACAAAGATGATGAAGGGACTGGAGCATCTCTCGTATGAGGAGAGACTGAGTGAGTTGGGCCTTTTTCTGTGGAGAAGAGGAGGCTGAGGAGTGATCTGATTAAGAAGTGATCTGATTAATCTCATCACTGAGTGATCTGATTAATCTGATCACTAAGAAGTGATCTGATTAATATCTACAAGTACATGAAGGGAGAATGGAGGAAGGGGCCAAGCTCTTCTCAGTGGTGGCCAGTGGCCACAGTGGTGATCAGTGGCCTGGTGATCCAGGACAAGGGGCAATGAGTTTAAGTTGAAACACAGGAAGTTCCATCTCCATATGAGGAAGAACTTCTTTCCTGTGAGGGTGACAGAGCCCTGGAATAGGCTGCTCAGGGAGGTTGTGGAATCTCCCTCTCTGGAGGTCTTCAAGATCCGTCCGGATGCCGCCCTGTGCCACGTGCTCTGGGTGTCACTACGTGTGCAGGGAGTTGGACTTGATGATCTCTAGAGGTCCCTTTCAACCTTAACCATTCTGTGATTCTGTACCCAACGGCCAGTGACAGTGTTTATTTTACACTACACAGAATAAAGATTTACTAAACAGGGCTTTGAACTATGCAAAACTTACAGAAAAGATGCAAAGAGCTTCTGACCATGCACTTTGCAGCTTCAATTCAGACATGTTGGGCTGAAGATCTCCCAATTCACACACACACGACTAGAACAGCACAATATGAGTATGCACAGGGAAAAAATTCACGGGTGTGGGATTTTGGCAAAAGTGATCAAACATGGAAAAGCTGCTTCTGAAAGCACGAGGTTTTCTTGACAAACTCAGAGAACACTACTAGCTGAGACAGCAGCAAACTCAACTGTGTCAGTTTCTGCATTGCTACACTGATTAGGCATAACTTCCATAAATCACCCTTAATTCAGTTCTCATCTACTGTAAATTTCTTAGTGTGCTGTGTAACGGCATTTCTATTCATCAGCCCAAGAGTGCACATCCTGTGGAGTGAATGGCCTCAACTCTGATGATATTTAAAGCTGCTTAGTGACTCAGGCAGCTACGTGTTACAATCATAAAGAGCAGTTTCTTCTTCAAGTTTCAATAAAATTGAGTTTTCACAGCGTAAATCTGAAAAGTAAACCCACACCATTACCTGATGATGTCCATCTGGGGCCCGTCCTTTTTGTACTTGAACTTGAACTGATACAGTTCAGTCACTGTCTAGAGATTTCACAAGAATAGGGAAAAAACAAACAGGTCTTTCACTAACAAGTCTAGAAGATGTCTTGAACTTAGAAGCGCCTATCAGGTCTTTTTCAGACCATAGCGTTAATTTAATGACATAACGAAAGATTTAACCCCTTACTAAAGGGGAAAACACGAGGCCTCATGGGTTGTGTAGTATTACAGGGCTGGAGTCCTGTACAGAGACAAGGACTTCAAGGGCTATTCTTACTAGAAAATAAAAAAAATCATAGTCAAAAGACTATAGGCTTCTAAATTTCACAGAAATTCCAGCGTTTTCTTGGAGAAAGAAAATTGTAAATGATTTGCTATGAGTTTAGAAAATAATTAGGAAGACTAATTCAACACAAGAGACGGATGGATCACAGCCCAATTCCATGCCTATAATTTGCTTTTATCACTGACAATGAGGTTGATTATTGGAAGCTGAGCTCTTAATTTTCCAAGTCAACTTGACAAATGTCCGCCTTGGTAGCCATGCTTGTGAGCTCAATTCTTTCCTCTTTTCCAAGATGCTGGAGCAGAAAGCAGCAGAACCGTAACCTGGTAAGCAAAAATTCTGCAGCTCTTGCTATATGAAGACAGAAGGGATGCAGAGCCTCTATTTATATATTACACTATCTAGTCTGTCTTCCACAGGCTACGTGTAGACAAAACAAGAGACAGAAACACAGTGGAGAGGGACACGGAAGAGCTAAGCACATGCACCATGGGACACAAACATCCCAGTTCAGAAATGTTCCATAAATTCTCTCCTGAACCTCCCTGCACTAAAAATGAGCTCCTTTTAACAGGACTGTCAAAAAGGTGGTTTAAAATAGAATGGTTTTGAACTTCCCAATTCTTCTCATGCCCATTAGCTGCCTGTTAACATTGTTCTCTGAGGCCAAAATGGGCCCACAGCATAGTGCTCAGTAGGAGTGTTTGATCACAATCCAGCTCACTGAGTTGCCATTCATGAGTGACAGCAGAAGAGGAGAAACAGGGTCACCAAGCAGCTATGGAAGGGTAGAATGCAAGCCCACAAGTCTATTCTGAATACAAATCTACTCACCCATGCCTTTTGTTGCCTCAAAGATTAATTAAAACTTGTTCTTACCTCCGGTTCTTTGGGATTGGTGTAAATCTGTCACAAGAAAGTACAGTGAGCACATTCTCCCCTTGGTGAGCATGGAGCAGTGATTAAACAATGCTATTTTCATCTTACGACATCCACTGTACTATCTGCTACACGCGATCGGCAAAAGGAATGGCTGAGAAATACCCTGCCTCTATCAGTAGTCAATACTTTCCACTTCAAAGAAAGGTAGGAGACACTCACCTGTGCAATTGTGAAGGAATGAGGCAAATTCCCATCCCGATCCTCACATTCTCACTCTTCATGCCTGAGATTTAACTACCCAGATTATGGCTCCCATATACAGAATACCTATCGGTGTTTTACCATAGAGCAGGGCAAAAGACTGTCAATGCAGTTGGCTAATGTGTGACCTCTTCAATAGCAAAAAAAAAACAGGAATGACTTGCCCAAAATCTGGAGGCTTAATAATTTACTACAGAACTTCCTTATTAATGCCAGCAAGCCAGCAAACAGACAACTCTTATGGAGAGGGAAAAGGACAGGACACATCGCTTCCTTCTTACAAGGATGGAGGCAAGATTCTGCAGGAAGCAAGGATGTGAAACACGTGAAAGTGCCTCCAGGAGGTTACACATGCATCCAAGAGCTCGGAATCAGAAGTCTAAATCACTCAGAAAATGCTCTCACACAGACTAGAAAGTTCATATTTAAGAAAGATCACTGTTCCATTAAAAAGGACAAATACACTTTTACTTCCCTTTACAAAAGATGTTATTGGGTTGACACAACCTTAGCTCTATTATCTCTTTTGAGCACTCTGGAGGAAAAAAAAATGCATTGTATTCATTTACTTACTGCTAGGACAGCAATATGTAACTAAGGAGAAAGAAAAAACAAAACACAAAGTCAGAATTAACCTCAGTATCAAGGGGGAAAAAAGAAACATATCAAAATCTGTCTACATAGAGTGAAGGAATAGATACATTTGACAAACTGTGAGTCAAAAATCTTCTTTATATGTATCCTTTATAGCACTGCATCAGCAACACCTAGTGGCCAGTTTGCTTGACTTTTTTTTGTAAGAAAATATAAAACAGCTGCCTCTTGCAACTATTTCTGACAATCTCCAAAGGCCAATTTAAAACTATTTTACAATTGCACAGAAACTTACTGCAAACTGATACAAGAGCCATTCTGGTAGCAGCAATTTCACTATGATGAATCTCACTTCTCTGCATCCTCTTCATTCCCTCTCAGTTACTGGTGGATGCTCAACTTGGGCTCTCAGGTATACAGCACAGCAAAAGTCTTTAATTTACATGGTAGCAAGAAACTGTACTTGGGGCTGCTCTTGAAAACAATCATGAAATAACCTCCTTTAAGTATCTATTTTTTTCCCTTAAGTCTAGTCAGGTAACAGAACTGATTGATGTCTCTCAGAAATAGTGGCAGACTAAATTCCTCCTCGTGTTGTCAGCAAATGATAACTTGAGTTCACAACATTTCAAATCATCTCATCTACAGTGACAGTTGTACTGATGTATCTGATCGGCAGGGCTGAAACTATGAGCACTTCATCTGATCTAGATGAGGGTTGGTTTGATGAACAGTGCTGACGGAGATGACAGCAAGCAGCACTTTTTCCTCTACAGAGCATTTTCTGTGTGAGAATCAGCAGGGAATATGATAACTTGCTAACTGATGCTGTCCTCAAATAGGCTACATAGATCATTTGATGAAATGCAGGAAAAGAGTAAAATCAGAACTCCGGTAGGAAAGGTAAGAGGGTTAAAGAGGATAAGAAAATGAGAAGGGCAATGACTAAGTGAAAGGAGATGAAGGAAATCAGAAGCATGAAGGAACCTGTCTGAAGGAATATGGCATGGTGATCAAGATATGTGCTCTGACTGGCAGTGCCTCTATCCAGACCTTAAAGAATGTGGAGTACAGAGCTAAGGGGAATCCTATTCAGGCCTCAAAGCAGTTCACTCATTGTGTAGACAAGTCTAGAGATCAACAGCAGCCAAGATCTGGGCTCAGGGAATATGAACCTAAATCCCACAGGCAGGAACTCATGGCAACCACAGTTGTAAATATGTTTTCTGTGCGTGCAAGGTTATTGCACAGTACAAAGCAATAATGGAAATATAATTTTGTCTGTATTTTATGAGAAATCAGGAACAAACTTACATACTTCTTCTCCAAAGCATCAAAACAACCTTGAATCCTGCCAGAAAAAAAAAAGTGTTAATATTAACCAGCAATATTTATCTCCTGATTGGTAAACACGAATGTATTAGATGGAGTTTAAAGTGTAGGCTTTCTGAATTTGGGATTATAAAGCTAGAAACATTTTGGGCTTGTATCATCCTTTCCAGGTCAGTCCTCAAGAAGTCACTCCCTTCCCTTCTGTATCTATGCATTGTTTACACACCTTGGGCCAAATCCCAACAAGGACAAGGATCCAAGGCTTGCCAAAAGACTCAAAGTGCCTCTCTGCTCAGTGCTCTCTTTTAGTTCTCCAGACCCCTTTCCAATCTCTCTTCTCATTGACTGTGTATAGAGCTTTACAGACTGTGTATATAGCTTCAATCTGAACACTTTCATAGGTCTGGCCTTGCAAATATTTACTGAGGTGTATTTGTTTTTTACAGATGAGGGCCTTCTCAAGGCAGTAAATATTACATGATGTAGAATCAGTCAGATATTTACTCTTGGAATCAAGGAATCTGCACCGGGTGCTTCTAGGCCACAGCAATGTCAAACAGTAACAAAGATAAGTGCTTAAAGTAATTTTTTTCCCCCAAAATCTTAGAAATCTCCTGGCTATGCTTCTTTTGGGAATATGTGAACTCCCTGGAATACATTTTAATTATCACACGAGGAAGCTGTAATGTCCTTAGAGACACAATTTCAAAAGAGATAAAATACTGCACATAATAGGAAACGTTACAAGAAATACTAAGAAAAAAACCCCTACAAAATAGTAAACTAAACCAGAAACATTCCAAAATTTTATTTATTATCTCTCTACCTATTTATTATCTCCAGGGCCTGACTGTGACCTCACTAAAGTCAACACTTAACAAATCTTGAACTCACACCATCTTTTCCAGCAATTACATCTTGTTTAGGTACAGGGCCAAACACACTCACTGCAGCAGTGGGAGCTGCACTGGCACATCCAACTGCTCTGCTGGGCAAAATGTTTTCAAATTAAGGAAGAAAAAGAACGTAAAGGGTATATGTCTTGCTATTCAGCACAATCTTGTCTTAGTTTCACTGTTACTCACTTACCACTTGACTATCTGCAATGATCCCAGACAGCTTTTATCTTCTCGGAGAATTTTTAGACAGAGGTCTGCAAAACCAAATTTAGCACATACTTAAAATCCTTATCACGGCTATTGGGCAAACACTGAAACCAAGCCAGTCATCCTCCCTTTTTTGGATAAAATGCTTTATCTGGAAGCTCTTCCTGAGCGGAAATGGTGGTTTTCCACCGAGTCCCAGGTGGGCTGACACAGCCTTACTGCTGCATTTTCAAATGTCAAAAGATTTTCCTCAGATGCTCTAGGCTCTCCCAGC
Organism: Nothura maculosa; assembly: GCA_032353885.1. NCBI lineage: Eukaryota > Metazoa > Chordata > Aves > Tinamiformes > Tinamidae > Nothura > Nothura maculosa. The sequence continues at coordinate 1,184,058 of JAUBOD010000070.1, forward strand.
GAAAGTGCCAGAGTTAATGGCTTAATTTCAAAATGCATCAACTTCCGTTCTTTCTTCCCTCCTCCGTTCTCAATTCCCATCCATTCTGTTATTTGCTAACAACACCGCTCACTTTCACATTCAGTCTTCATCAACAATCACATGAAGACTGTATTTAGAAGAACCAATTTTTGTTACTTTTCCCATTGGATTCCTTATGTTTTCAGATATTCAGAATTGCAAGTGGGAACTTCCTCCTGCTACTGCTACTGATACAGCTACCAAAAAAAGAGATGATTTAATGACACCTTAAGAACCAAGCAATAAACCCTCAGAGGCTTGAACAGGACAGATGTCAACATTCTTGCTCAAAAAAGGTACTTGAAAGACCCGAAATTTGATTAGAAAGTCTAATGGCTTTTTAGTTTTAGGTGATCAAAAGCCAAGTGGAGGCAAGGGCAATTCCAAATAAGTCCATGACCTGGTCTCAGGATAATATCTCAATAAAATCATGGAAATGAGTTGGTAGGCTGGTGGACACCTCACAGCCCACTAAGGCATCTCACGTGTGTAAGTATAAAGATGTGGAAAGCACCATTAATTCTTGTGATCCTATGACAACACAACCTTCATCTAACATTTTTTACCTTCTAAAGGAGAGACTCTCACAAGCATGTGTAGTTATGTGAGATAGTTCTCAAGACAAAAGTATTTTTTAAACTACTGATTTTCAACTCACTCCACTAACTTGGAGGCCTCATGCATGGAGTTGGCAACAATCTATGAGAAATAATTATAAACCACTAGAAACACTAGCAGGAAAAAAAAGGAGAGGGGAGGGAGTTGCCAAAAGCTCCAGGTTGTCTCCTGAGCTTTCTCTCTGAAGCAGAACCACTGTTTGCTGAGGAACTGAAGAAGACCCATTAGCAATTTTCCTACAAGCAACTGAACATGTGAGCATATGGCAGCTTGTCTGTAGAGCAGGTTGTTGCTAAAAAAGAGCAAGTGGGAGCCAAAACCCTGCAAGAATTGAGAACGTTACCATCTAGATAGCGAGTTCCGTACGAACTCTCTGGGAATAACCCTCTCAGGTAGGTTATACAGGATACTGAGACAGCCAGAAGCTTTTTCACCAGCACCACAGACTGCTGCTCAGTAGTAATTTTGCTGGGGAACAACACTGATTCCTGGAAAAGAAAAAAAGGGCAAAGTCAAATACAGTACTTGTTTTAGCTCGGTACAGAAATGACTCTTAGCAGGTAAAAAGGCAGCTTCAGTTATTTTAAAATTTGTATTCATGTAATATATAGAGAGGATTCATGTCTAACATAGGTGGGATTAAACATTTTAAGGTTACTTATCAAAGGATCTCACAACATTTATTCAGATCCAGACAGTTTTGATCCCTCTCTTGCCCACTGGTCACAGTGGCATATTCCCACCTCCTCTGCTGCACTAATAGTGGTACCTGTCAGAAAACCACTCATGCAAAAATATACATATAATTTCTGTCAGCTCAGCTCTTCAAAGTTAATTGGAGTCAAACACAGGCCACAACTGTGGCAGTGTTTGCTGCTACACCAAAGCCCAGTGCCTACCACAGCTTTGGCTGGAGCTATGAGCATCATGTGAAGTGGTATGAAAGAACTGCTATAGTGTCACTGGCACAGTCAAAAATGCTTCTGAGAATCAGGGGTAAGAAGAGAAAGTCCTGCACTACACAGAAGTGTCAGACCTCAACAGCTTTGACATCTGACAGCAGCCCCAGCCTGCTGCCACCATACAAGGACTTGGCTCCCACAGTGATTTTATCAGAGAACTGTACCCAGTACGTGCTACAAACTGAAAGAGCTAACGATGCTCAAGGTTGTGGTGGCTCTAAGTACTACACACTGTGATTTTAAGAGGAAAAATGTCAGTGCAAAGCATACAAAGTTTACTCCTTTAATAGTTCTTTTTCCATGTGTTCCTGCTAACAGGGTTCTGAGCATACCTAACGAGCCCTCACTTATTTATTGAAAGACATGTCAAAGCTCCATGTTGCAAGATGTATCTTCCTGCATTCATTAAGCTGGAAATATCTGCTTTTCATCCAGCTAAAGATAGTGCAGTCAACAGAAAGGGCACAGACACGTCCAGCCCCAGAACTGAGCACCACAGCGGCTGCACCGTTGCACTTCAGGCTTTTTACCTTGGAAGATTTATTCTTTTGCCTAGTCTGTAACAGCTGGTGAGTGGCCATCACGGATCGAAGTCCTGCTTTCCACTTGCAATTGAAGCCCGCAGCAAAAAATGGAGGTGAGATACCTGGAAAACACGCAGTCATTGAAATTCCTTGTCTTCCTTAAAGTAAGAACCAGACTCTTGGGTCCTACTCAGGACTAAAAGTCAGTTGTCAGGCAAGAAAAGCTAACTCAAAGTAAAGCAGAGACACTCTGTGGTGCTGCCTGCAAGTCTGTGGGGTGATAAAAATCTATTCACAGGTTAATAACGATCGATAGTATTTGAAATTCAGGGCCGTATCTGAACTGTGTGTCAACCGGTGCCACTTCAGAATGCATTTTTCATATTCTCACCTGCAAATGCTACCTCCTGAAACTACTAGGAAGTGTGAAGGGGGGATGAAAAAGAACTGGAAGTCTGCCAGTGGGAGCCAGGATTTTAGCACGGGCAAGCAGGATGTATGCTAACATCCATCTTGGCCAGAATAAAGGAATGACTCTACCAAGACACCTTGAAAGAAAAAAAAATGAGAGGCCTGTACAGTTTTAATGAAAGCAGGCCCTGTTAAACAAACCTGGATTAAAGAGGGAAATTGTTTCCCAAGATTAGAAATCTGATGGATAAAGGCAATGATGCGGGTATTTCCTTTTTTTCTTGCACTTCTGCAAGGTGCTTGATTTGGCCTGACATCTTGATTAAAAACTTCCATTAGACAGAATTAGCAACACACGCATTAACTGCCTTGAAAAATGGCCCTGCAACACATCTCGACGTGTAGTAGCTGTAGCTGCTAATGGGGGAGGTGTTAATGAATAGAAACTTTGCACGTGGGTCCCCAAAGGAGCACTTCCTTGGATAAGGCCAGTCAGTATTTCTATCACCATTAAAAGCAGAAAACCAATGCAGCGGATTGATTTAAGGAACAACCTCATGTGTTGGGCGGGGAAGGCTTATCAGAACAGTCAACGTAATTTTGCTTTGTATTTGTCCATCTTTCGCATTTCTTCTTCTTTGGCAGTCATTAAAACATGTTGACTGGAACATGCTGCCAGCTTTTATGCTAAATTTAGTACTTCATTTAATAACGAGGGCACATTATAGCTACAAAAGCATATTCGCATAAATGCGCAGTGCTAGATTTTTAATATTTATACATGAAATATTTTTGGAGCTTTTTCTCCTTCCCTTTCAGGCTGACGATTGGCTAAGCTCACTCCGAACGGGACTGGGACACATGGAAAACACAAGCGTGACTCCCAAATGAGGTTATGAGCCAATTTAAGCGAGTCACGATGCTACAAAAACATGTTTTTCTACATCGCGCTGCGTATAAAATGGTTTCCTTTCAGCAGGGAAGGTTACCTGGCGAGGCCGCTCCGTGAGGGGTTCGGGAGCGCCGCAGCCCTGGGCTGCCCCGTGGCGCTCAGCCCCACGGCGGCCACGCGTGGGTGCAGGGGGATCCCGGCCCTGCCCTCCCCCGGGCCAGCCGCCCATGGGGCCGCTCCAACTGCCCTGCCCGGGGCATGAGGCCTCCCTGAAGGCCTCGGGGAGCCGTATGGCCCTCGCCCCGGGCCCTACCTGCGAGGTGGCGGCCGCCCTGGCTCCGCACGCTCCCTCTGGCGGCGCCTGGGCCAGGCCGAGCTGGGCCAGGCCGGGCTCTAAAATGGAGCCACTTCGTGTTGTGCCAAAGGGTGTCGGGGCTTCGGATCAGGCAGTGCAACCCCGAGCTGAAACCTGGGGCTGTCTGCCTTGATCAGCACCTTATCCACCCCCTGGCCTAGTGAAACCCTTTTTCTCCCATTTCGGGGCCCATCATGCACGTGGGAGGACGCAGCAGCCTTCTGCCATCTGCCTGTTTCGCCCCGCTTCTGCCCTCTTCCAAGGACCTTTTCCCTAGTGTGGGGCCAGGAGCTATTTCCAAACTCCTCCCCGGGGGAGGAGAAAAGGCAGAAGTGATTTTCAAGGGTAAAACGAAAAGGGGACCCAGCTAAACTCGAGCCAGGGCAGGCCTGGAGAGGGGAGCAGCTAGTGCAGCCTCACAGGTTCACATTCACCCAGGACTCACACGTCCACGTTCGCCCGTCGCTTGGCCGCGGGAGGACCTGGGCTGTCTTTCCGCCTCCCTCCGGAAGAGGGGTGAAACCTGGAGCTGTGAAGGACACGGCCGACGAGCGCCAGGAGGCCTGGAAATGCCCGGTGCGGGGAGGGAAGCTGAGCTCTTCTTGCACGAGCAGCCCGGGACAGGGAACCCATACACCGAAGATGTTTTGCTTCGGAACTACTTGAAAAGGCACCTTCCTCCTGAGGTCTGGCGTGTGCTTGTGCCTGCCTTGTGTGTGTGTGCAGGAAGCTCCTGACTGTTGATCTGTGGAGACCCTGAGCAGAACATGTCTGTGAGCTCCTCTCACCTTCTAGCCTTGCGTTCTTTCAAATTTGGGTTGAATCGACGCCAGATGACAACTCCTGACAGGGCATAAACAGGATTAGAAAGGACTTAGTGGGCTCCTGCGGGTGTTGCAGTGGCTTGAGGGGTTGCTTGTTGCTTAGGGACTTACAGTGCGTGTGTTTGTGTGTTACCCAGTCATCCACGGTAAGGAATTGCAGGTAAAGAGCCTTGAAGGGCGGCTGCTGCCAAGCTCTGCTCTGGTCTCTCATTTCCCTCTGCTTGGGAAGAGCAGCTCTGGAGGAGGCTCCTTTCAGAAAGAACATTTCAGCTTGACACTCAGAAGCGTTTTCGTGTTTGCTTGTTCTCAGCATCACTCATGGGCATTTCTGGGTGGGCTTGCAGACGACAAGTGCTCTGGAGAGGGGAGACAGACCCAGGTCTCCGTTCAGCAAAGTTCAGCTGGGGGCTCCCTCTGCTCGCTGCAGTATCAGGTGGAAGAAGTCAGCCCAAGGACTGCAGTAAATTAACCTTTTTCAAGGACCACATCTCCTAGAGCTGAGTGTTGCCTGTCTTTGTGATTTACTCCAGTGGAAGCAATACAGTGACCTGGAGAGACACCAGGTGAGTAAAGGAGGCAGGATATGGCTCTGAGTGATGCTCTCCCCGCCAGTGCTCAGTCTCTGGGTTCATGAGGCCTTGCAGTCTGGTGGAATAGTGTGATGGGAGCTTTGTGAGATTGCATTTTTCACAGCTCTCACTAAATACCGGGATGAAGCCTCACTAAGCATCGCTGTTGTCTTCCTGACAGAAGATGTAAGAGTGGGGGATGCATTCAGGCAGCTGGAAAGGTCTTCCTCCCGGGATGGACTTTGACCGAAGCATGATTCAAATCTCTTGAAAAATGAAAGGCTCAGTGAGGTCCTTCATGAAGTCCGAGAGCTGCACTCCACTTGTGTAAAACCTATCAAAAAATCAGCAAAATCTTCCTAACAGTTCTGCGTTTGGTCCCAGCGGGGCAGTGTTGCCTCATCCTTAAAAGGAGAGGCTCGACTCAGCTCTCTGTCTCCTGCAGCACAGGCTCCTCCGGGAGGTCCATGCAGATGCCCTCCTTCAACAACAGGTGAACTCTCTGTGTTCCACTGGAGTGGATGCCTTCCTGGAAGTTGATTTCTATCATACTATTTGCCTGTGTGCAATGGTAACAAAAATATTTTCCTGGAAAGAAGCGCAAGATCTGTTATTTATAAAGAAGTTCTCTGGATTACATAGAAGAAAGTGGCTACTCTTCTTGGTCTTTGGTCTTTGATCCCTTGATAAATACCTGCTTTAATATAAAAGATCATCTATTTTCACTTTTGCATGTCCAGTATACTCATCCTTTGGGACATTAAAGCGCTCATTAGGTTGAACAACATGACCCAGAAAATGCTGCTTGTTAATGGCTTGTGCCATGAACCTAATGGTTTGTGGATGAAACCACAGTGAATGAGATGGATGGGATTGAAGGGATGACCCTTCCATAGCCTGTTGCACATTGCCTGGAGTGCCAGGGCTGCCGTGCACCTCATTCAGTGGTCCCTGTTACAGGAGCTCTCTTTTTGTTCTCTGGCTTTGGACATAAACATGTTAACTTGGGCAGCACACAGCATTAAAAGGCAAAGTCAAGGTGGGAAGACACAGAGAGGCCAAATGTCTTTTTACACACACAGTGTATGGGAGTGAAGGGACTGTTATAACTGAATTCACTCTCATGTGTGGACAGTTTCCTTGCCCTGTCTATTTAGGGGCTTGGCACCCTTTTGGAAATCTCTCTAGTAAACTCATGTTTTCCTACCGAGCAAAAACTATCTGCTAAACAGTGCAAAGTTCCTGGCACTTTAGGGATTAGTCAAATCCATGAATCTTTGGACTCTTAGACTGTGCCACTAAAATAACCTTTAGATTTTAGTCCATGTATGATAAGCGCTGCAAGCATTTGAGTTCCAGCTGAATTGCAGCTAGAACAAACAACACGAGTACAGCGTAAGCTGTACCAGTTTGATAGGGAGCTTGGGCATGTTTTGGGTTGTGCTTTGTGCTCTTTGTCACTGTTCATCTCAAAGGAAACTGGTTGGCCTGAAGTTTGAGACTTCTAAAGCACTAGGGAGGCAGTAGGTGTTGGGTCCTCATTCCCCAGTTTGAGAGGCAGAGCGATGAAGGAATCAATCGCACAGGACGTAATTTAATGAAAAGTCAATACAGGAGGGAGCCGAGAAGGGAAAAAAGCAGTGTTTGAACTTCATCAGCAGCAAATTAATGTGTTGTGTATTTGTGCTATTTGAGTAGAGCAGTGAGGACAATCACCTCCACACTTGCTGTGCTCAGGGATTCCTCTGATGAAAGCTAATCTAGACTGGGTACTTCTATGACCCTTACTATTGACTTGAATGTAGTTACAAGGCCCTACCATGCTAGAGGTTGGCTTCATCTGACCTAATTTTAATGCTCAGTGCGGTTATTTAAGTCTATTAAGGCAAGTTCTCTAGGCTCTGGCCACTGCCAAGGAAGAGGAGCAGGAACCTGTAGAGGGCAATTCTTCTCGCACTAAAGCAGGGATCTAAGTCGGAATGAATCCCTCTCCGCAGGTGTCCCTTTAGCAATGGACAGGCTGCTGTGTGGCAGGTAGCCAACCATGGCAAAAGTAAAGGCACATTAGCTCTTATCCAGAGACATTCAGGAGGCGGGTTGCAGAGTGGAAATGAATCTTAGACACCTCGGGAGCCAGCCTGAAGCTCCAACAGCTGAGACATCCCTCCCTTTCTAATCTAATAAGCAGGTAACTATCAAGCTCAGTGGGATTCTTCCTATGTAGATAAGGGCTTTCCATTTTTGGCAGATTTGTCCCCCTGGCATTTGTATCCAGCAGTAAATCACAGAACTGCTGAGGCTGGAAGGGGCCTCTGGAGTTCATCTAGTCAACCCCCATCGTGTATCGTGTATGTGATTCTCAACCCTCATAGAAATATTTTTTCTGTCTTTTGTGAAATCCAGAGATGCAGCCTTTTCAGAAAAGGGATTCTGGGGGAAAAAAAGAAAAAGTGACAGATGAGCACAGCTGTCCCATCCAAGCCTAAGAGACAAGCTGCTGTCGTGCTCATTACAGAACACAGAAGGGCCAGGTGGCAAGAGATCATTAGCACCTTGAAACAGTTGTGCTCCATCTTCTGCCCTTTGAAATAAGACTGCGGGCTCCTTATCTTCCCAGGGTGTACTGAAGGACTCTTGTTGTTACTTCATAGGTACAGGAGGAGGTGAGTCAGGACCTGGAGCAATTTGGAAACCGTTTGCGGACCGAGATCCAACCTCTAGCATGGGAATGTGCCTTGAATCCTCCGGTATTTCGGCCCTTTGGTGCCTGGGGAGAGCGGCTGGATCATATTATCACCTGCTCGGCCTGGAAGAGGATGAAGGAAATCGCAGCAGAAGAGGGGCTAATTGCTGAGGCTTATGAGAGAAGATACTCCAACTGGAGGTAACTGGGGGTATGGGAAGTGGTGAAGGCACCTTGGGGAAGGCAAGTGCCTTGGTGACTTGTTGAGTATCCCTGGTTGCTGTTAGCAGGGTGTATTCAACATCTAATAGGACTGGACTCCTTTTTGGATAATGGGTGACAGATGAGGCATGGATGCAGTCTCTCTGTCCACTCTAATGTTCTGCATTAGCAATAATTATCCATATTTGATGGCCTAGTTGTACTCCTTGATGTCTCTTTCCAGATTCTGGGGCCTGGCACTTCTTCCCACCATTCCTGCTTTACCTGCACTCATCGTAATACACCTACATGGGCTGTTACTTGCAATTGCATTGTATTCCAGAGAGAGACTCAGATTTACTGTTCTTATGAACTGCAGTTAATGCACACAGCTGGCAAGCAATGCCTTTCATCCAGCCCCTGCACCGGCCATTTCTCTGGGAATGAGAAGCATTTCTGTTCCATTTCTTCCTGGTTGAAATTTTCTGCCCTCAGAAATGAGTGGCCTATTTCTCATCTGTATTGCCTGTATCCTTTCGGCTTCCCTTTAGTCATGTTTTATCCTTCTGCTGTTGACTTGCTGCAGAATTTCTCTGTTTTCTTTTTTTTTTATTTTTCTTTTTCCCTAGCCGTGTGCATCAGGCCATCAAACTCTACTTATTTTCAAGTTTCTCTGGAGGTTTCAACTGTCCTCTGGCCATGACGGATGGAGCAGCCAAGGTCATTGAGGTATGAGTTCCACTGTCACTCAGGACACAGCCCAGGTGCTGGCAGCTTTGCAGCTCCATCTCCCACTCCCCCATGTTTCTCTCTTACTTATAAAGTCTTTGTGCACAGGCTTGTTTTTAGAATTACTTACATCCCCAAATCCAGTGTTATTGTCCACTTTGAACCTTGCAGGGATCCTTGCGGGGATGCTTGTAGGATACACCCTTGTGAGTTAAGGAAACTATTGAAATTTGGTCTGGGCAAGATGCATCTACTGCATTCGGATTTTTCATCTGGGTTTATTTCCCCTCCCCACAGTCACTGGGGATTCGTGGATCTCTGAAAAATGTTTTTAATCATCTGACATCTCGTGATCCCAAGAAGTTCTGGACCTCTGGCCAGTGGATGACAGAGCGCAAGGGAGGCTCTGATGTTGGTAAGGGTCCCTAGCTGGGAATGACAGCAGTGGCAGCTGGATGTGTTAGCAAGAACTGAGAAGATGAAAGGTGAGGAGAGAACTTTCAACCACGTAGCTGATTTAAGATACTTCAGCAGAAGTCATGTCTGCTGAAGCCTTTTAGAAGCCTTTTAGATGGGTCTACCTTTTGCTACTAAAAGACCAAACTCATTCTGTCCAGCAGTGTATGCAGTACACACACATGCAGATACTGAGCTGTGGTACTTGCACAGATAGCCCACAGGTGTCTAGTTCTAGATCTAGCCCTTGATCAAGACATTGAGGCACATCCCAAGTAGAACTGAAGACACAGTCTTGGCCTTCAACTTTTGTTCCTTGGCAAGTGATAGTAATAGTGGAATAGACCAGGAAATCTCAGAACTTCATTGCAGAGACAGAAGTATGCAAAGGGAGTCAGCTACGTCTGATGAAGTAGCAGTTGGTTTCCTGGTGGGAGAAGCTGTGGAATAAAAGCTAGAGAGGTGAGCATCATTGCAAGACTCTATTCATAGGACCTGTTTTTGTTCTTGGCTGTGGTAGCCTCTTAAAAATGGGGGAGCTGGTTAGAAACCACTGTACGTTTTTGCCTGAAAGTGCTGCATTTTCAGCTGTTGGCCTGGAACAATTGCTGGAAAGGGTCAGACTCAACAGAGGACATTTTCTTTCTAGTGCTTAACCCTGACTGCATCTTTTATTGAGGGCCAGTGAAACTGATTAGCAGCTAATCCATATTTTGTCTTGATAGCAAGAGGTGATTTAAAAGACCTTCTGCTTAAGCTGAAAATCAGCATTGATTGATACAAAAGTTCCCATAAAGGCAAGATCTCCTGCTCCCTCTTGCAGCTAATGGCACAGAGACAGTGGCCAGGAAACAGCCAGATGGTACATATCATCTCTACGGCTTTAAATGGTTTACATCAGCTGCTGATTCTGATGTGACACTGACCCTGGCGAGGATAGCAGATGGTCAAGGACACGTAAAACAGGTCTGTTTCATAGTGGAATACTGCGAAGGAGTGGGGATAGGTGCTTACTTGCCTTTTCTCATCATCATAACATCTTCTTCGTATGCATTTTTAATGGCCCTAGGGTTCTGGAGGTCTGTCCCTGTTCTTCTTGAAGGTTCAAGATGAGGATGGGAAGCTGAACAACATCAAAGTGCAAAGGCTGAAGGACAAGTTGGGTACACGCCAGATGGCCACAGCAGAACTATGGTTAGATGGAGCCAAAGCAGAGCTAGTAAGTAAGATGTCACCTTCTTGGGACTTGGCATGGCAGACAACCATGAAGAAGAGAGAGAAGAAAGTTTCTCCCACTTCTGTGGCTGGCTGTTTATTCCACAGAACCCTTCCCCAATAGAGCTGTGTATAGGACAAAGCTGGGAACAGCTCAAGAAACTGATCTGAATTTAAAGCAATCCCAGGGGAGGGAAAACAAAACCAAAAAGTCATTGTAGGATGGTTATTTCCTTGATCCAGTTGGACCTGGCTGAGGGACAGTTCTGTGTAGCATCCAAGTGGGAATAAGCAGCCCAGGACCAGAATTGATCATGCTGATATTGTCTCCAAAGTCACCAGTTTTGTTAGCCAGAGCCTTGGATAAAATGAGATGCTGTGTTTTAAAGCAAGCACATCTGTCTGGTGCCTGGCGGCAGACAGGGCTGCCCCTGTCTGTCTGCCTCTTGACACCTGGATAGATGTGCTTCAGCTTCCAAGGACATGCAGAAGGAGGTTTAGATCAGCCTTTGTTCTTCGCTGCTTTCAGATCTCTGCAGAGGGTCGTGGAGTGGCCTCCATCTCAAACATGCTGAACATCACTCGGATCCACAATGTCATTGGTGCAGTAGCTTCCATGAGAAGGTGAAAGCAGCGTCGCTCCCCAGGGGCTGAAGTAGTAGCTTATCAAAACAAGGGGACTTTGCAAGGCTTAGCATTGCAACTGGTTGACATCTGATGCCTCTGTGGGCACAGGTCTGGGATCTAGCAGTGCTGGAGTTGCCCTTTGGATAATTTAGGCTTTCATGTACAGCTGAGTTGGGTTCATCCAGTGGGAATGGGTGGGAGGGAAAGCCCAAAGGTGAAGTATGAGGATTGCTAGTCTAACTCTTTTGCCGGGCTCTATTCTCCAGGATGATCAGTCTGAGCAGGGAATATGCCCTTCGGCGGGTTGCCTTTGGGAAGCTTCTCAAGGACCATCCCCTCCACATGCAGACGATAGCCCGGATGGAGGTAAGGCTTCTGGAAGCTGAGCTGGATCTGCCAGGGAGACCAGAGCTGCTAGTGGGAGCAGCCAACCTGCCTCTGTGTGCAACAGTCACAGGTAGCTGTCTCCTGCTAAAATAAGATGTATGCAACAAGGGATCAACATATTCCAGGGAGATTTGATCTGACCTAACTTCTCTGCTGGACTTCAGATTAAGTTAAATAACAATAACAATTACAATTGAGAGGATTGCCTTCAATTTATGCATCTACTATGCCTCAACCTCTGAAGTTGGTCAGTAACATCTGAATCCAAACATTACAACATAATCTCCTAAATTGGAGTTAATGGACTTTTTAGTAAGACCAAGGAAGACTAATCCAACTTGCCTGGGAGCCTGTGCACAAATAGAAGGGCTAGTCACTGTCTGCAGCCAGCTTAAAGAATCCTGAGGAGTCAAAACACACAGACTAACTGGCCTTTGAGAGCAGGTCTTCACTGTGTGCCTGCTCAGTGCATAGCAAGCCAGAGTATTGCCTCTAGGTGTGATTCGAAGACCATGAAAGACAGAGAGGTATCAATTGACACTGTGTCTTCAAGAGTAATTTGATGTCTGGGCCTTGGGCTCACTATGGGGCAGTTCACTATGGGGCAGTTCATTGCTTTGCATCAACGCTGAGCTGTAGCATACCACTGCTTCCACAAACACGGGTGGCTTCCCACCCCAACAGATCTTCAAAGAGAATGCACACAGTTCTGTTCCTCAGAACCAGCATTAAAAATCCCATTTGAAGGGGGAAGCGTTGGGGGAAAGTGGTGTCACTCACATCTCAATATAGCAAAGCTTCCTGAACCTCAACTTCCAGATCCCTCCTGAAGCAGCTTTCTCCCTTGGCAAAAGACCTTGCAGCTCCTGGTACTCAGAGGCTGACATGCATGGTCTCATGTTCTTCATCCTTGGAAAGGATGTGGATTTGTGATGTGGATGCCTGGTGGGAGCTTTGATCGATCTCTTACTAGGCTTAATGAAATCAGTCCTTTTCCTCATGCTGGACTGCAGTAACCATGAGAAGCATCTCCAGACCACCTACAGTCTTGCTTTGAGTCTTGGATGCTGGGCAGTCTCTGACTCTGAAGTTGTGAGTCTGCACTGGAGGGGTAGCCCTTTGCCCAGGTGTGTTAGTATCATGGTGGATAAGGCTGCCTCAGTGTGAGTCAAAATTCCAGTGAAGGACCTCACTTCTCTGCCTGCAGGTGCAGACCCGAGGGGCATTTCTTCTGCTTATGGAGATAGTTAGATTGCTTGGACTTGCAGAAACCAACATGGCAAATGAGCAAGACCAGCTTCTCCTGAGACTGCTGATACCAGTAGCCAAACTTTACACTGGAAAACAGGTAAGGAACAACCAGCTTCATCAGCCTGGAGTGGGTCTTGGTGGCACATTACTAACTTCAGAGCTGGAAAGAAACATGATTAACATGGGCAACAAGAGAGGAATCAAGTAAAAGGTTAAAAACTCTCCTGGAATATAGAATAGACATTTACTTTCATACACACCTCAGGCTTTTCCTTTTATAGAGAGAACTGTACTGACAGAGAAGCTCCTTGGATATTCTCTCAAGATTCAACTACTTATGAAGTCCTTTCCCAGGGTTGCTCAGTTTTCATTCTGCAGGATGAAGGCATCCTTTAATGAGTAACCTGCCAACCAGCAAATCAATGAGATCCAGCTGGTCCTGTCCCAGCAGGAACCGCCACGTGATATTAGATATCTCTGGATGCTTTCTCCTCTTGTGCAATGTGCTACATGCAACTGCAACATGCTAATTCTCTACATTTTTCAGGCTTCTGCTGTTGCTCTTGAGGCCATGGAGTGTTTTGGGGGACAGGGCTACATGGAGGACACAGGCCTGCCGGTCATAGTCCGTGATACACTGGTAAGAAAGCAGTAGAAGCTGAGACAATTTCTTATTTGGAAGCTCTTAGGTGTCACATAGTGCTCCAGAGTCCTCCAGAGCTGCTTCCTACATGCTCAAGACACGGCCCTTCTCAGACTCACTCCAGCTGTGGCAGCTCTTTCCGAGTTGCCTTCCTGCTCAGCCCAATCATCATCCCATTCAGAGGGGATAACAGCAGCCCTAGAGGGGAGGGAATGTGACTTTTTCCTCTTACAAGAGCTTGATTCTTAGCTCAGCAATGTAGCTGGCTCCCGACACCAATCGTTAATTCTCCTTTCCATTTGTGATGAGGCAGGAAGTCTCTAGAGGTTTCCTTACCGTCCCTTCACTTGGACCCATATCTTTGTTATCTCTCTTTCCAGTCCTATTGCTGTTGCTGCAAGAAGCTCCTTCACAGCCTTTCCACAGTCTCTTCTACCCCACAGGTGCTGTCCATATGGGAGGGAACAACAAATATTCTCTCACTTGATGTCCTGCGATCCCTCACTAAGAGTCAAGGGCAGGTGATGGCTGCGTTCATCTCCACAGTGCAGGTGAGCTCACACCCACAGCACCATTCAGCGTAAGCAGTTGTCCACTGTGAGACAGTGTCATTTGGGATTAATATTCCCAGCTGAGACTAGTTGAGAACATGATCAAATCCATGTGTGCAGAAGGTGTCTCTCAATTCTGCTCTTTAAATAGCACTTACAAAAACAGAATGTAGGCAGTATTTGCTTTGGGATCCTTCTGTGCTGCAAAAATCACCTCAGTGGTAGTAATGCACAGTACAACACAATACAGAATTCTCACCGCAGGCTCTGGTACATTCAATATAAAATCTTCTCCATCCATCATCTCTTTCAAGAACACAGTAGCAAGAACGTGACTTATAACAAGTGGCTGCAATGGACAACTTTATTCCATACAGGTTTCTCTCTCACCTTCAGAGATGAGTGTCATCTTTCCATCCTCTCATAAAGTTTTTTGTTAAAGCAAAAATAAATGACACAATATCTGACAAAAAAAAAGCCATGTCCACTCATAAGCTAATGAGCCTAACTGCTAATTAAAGCCAACTGGTCCATCTGTTGATAAAAAGTAGTTTACCCTGACAATGAAGGCAGGGAGTAGGGCATGGAAGGAGGGGTGCTAGGCTCTAAAGATACCTTGGAAAGGAGCTGGCACCTACAGGCTTTTCACTTATGCTAATTTAAGCTAAGTAGATACCCCACAAAGTGCCCTACTTGAGTCTTAGGACTGCACCTTGGTGGTGTAGCTCAGAGAGCCCCTTCAGCTTTTTATCAACTAGATAATGGGAGAAATGATAAAGAATTCAGCAACACGATTCGGAGCAAATAATTGAGTGTCTTAGTACAGACTTACTAATTAGTAAGCTCGTAATGACTCCTGCTTTCCCACAAATCAAGCTGCATATGAGACTGCAGGGTGAAAGAGCACACATTGATTTTTAAGCTTCTCCAGATTCCAGCAAGTGTTCTGGCGTTTTCCATTTCTGTCGTGCTTAGACTGCCTCATTCCCACTGATTTTTGGCAACGGAGTGACTGGAGGAAGCGGAGCTGGGAGGGCTGTGCTGCTCCACATGATGCTGCGTGTAACATTGTACTGGGCAAGTCCAACCTGGACAGGGCAGAAGCCTTTGCCCTTGTGCCTTTTCCCAGCACAGGGAAGGCAGTGGAAGGTGTTCCTGCTTTCAGCACCAGGACACACAGCAGTGTTCCCGACCGACAGCACTTTTCCCAGGGTTGGATGCTGGCAGTTCCTCTGCAGCATGGGTCAGGATATGCTGAGTTTCCATACTGGAATCAGGGTTTTGCTTACAGATGATCCACAATCCCTTTCTGAGCTCCAGTTGCCCAAATTCTCTTGGCTTCTGGGAACCTGGCTCTTCTTAAACCATCTTTACTATGCCCGTTTAGTGATGAAATTGGTTAGTCCTTCATAAAGGGTTTTTATTATTGCATTCTCTTTCCTTTTATTAGGATTTCTCGCAAAACAGTGCAGTTCCTTTTACTGATTTTCATCAAAGATCTCCATTTGTGGGATTTGTAGCCAGACATAGAAATGTCTTTGGAGGCAGAAGCATTGTCTTAGCACTTTCTTCCCTGAAAATCACATTTTGGTGGAATTTCCTCCCC
>JAUBOD010000070.1:1201301-1225122 GCA_032353885.1 Nothura maculosa
CCTGCTGGAGCGGGAAGGTTGGACCAGATGATCCCTAGAGGTCCCTTCCAACCTGGAACATTCTGGGATTCTGTGAAGAGGGAGCCAGTGGTGCCCTTGCTGTGGGCTGCAGGGCGCTGATCACAGCACAGAGGCAGCCCCTGTGCTTTGCAGGGCCTGTGGTGCTGGCTCCCACCCAGCTGCCTGCCAGTGTGTTGATGCCTTTGGGGTCTTTGATCTTTGCTGGCAACGGGCTCTGAGCTCCTTTTAAAACCTCCTATTAGTATTCTGCGGGTTTGGAGGGTTCTTGGGATGTTATGTTGGCGCTGGACCCAACCGCGTTAACGACAACCGTTTTGTATTCGTGCAGCATATGCTCTGGGTATTTATTTACTGCTTTGCCTCCAGCACAGAATAGCCTCCATTGAAGAGCATGTTTTTCTTGTATTAATCGTCAGAAAATACAGGTTAGGGAGGAGGTGTTGTGCACAGAAATATCACAGAAAGCAAAACTGGGTTCAGCTTTTGCAGCCTGACGCCTACTGTGCAAATGTGCTGCTTGCTTGTGCTAGCAAGAGGAGCTGCATGGTCACCTAAGTGCTGAAGGCTTAAAAAAAATCACAAAAACACCTAAAATGAAAGATTTCTGCACAGAAGATATTTAGAGGCTTGAGCTTCATAAAGGAGCTGCAAATCAGACTAATTAACAAGCAGCATTTCCTACCACGTGCTACTTAAAGAACTTAAATATGTAATAGAGTCTTCTGCATTTTTGTACTAGCATCTATCTCACTACCCATAACTGCAGTATCAACCTCTTATGTAGGATGTCATCACATCTGAGTTTCTGTTTTATTTGTCACATACTTCTAATCTTCTGCAAGAGCACTTCATTTTTCAGTGGTATCTATTTCTGTCTGCAAGGGTTTCAATCTGCCAGAGGTGGATATAAAGACTGAGAGAAGAGGCTTCTTGCTCAGTTTTAGTAGTGAAAGACAATTGAAAACAATTGTGATTTACTTGTTAGTCTTTGTAGCACCTCTCAAAGTGCCTCCGAGCTCAGTGAAACCAGGACCAAGCTTCGCCCCAGAGCAGAAGCTCTGCAGCTCTAGAGGGGCCGATCGCTGCTGCTCTGCACGCAGGGCAGGGACTGGCCTTGCTGGGTCTCTTATGAGGCGGTCGTGGCCCTGCTCTCTTAGGAAAGGGCAACTGTTTGAGCCTCTTGGCAGCCCCGCACTTGAAATGCCCTCACAACACATTGGAGACCCTAAATAAACTAGTTAAACAGCACAGTGCAAAGGCATGTGTGCCCGTGCCTCGAACACAGGCAAGTTCCTGACTTCCTTCTACAAAGAAACAGTTGGATCCAATGGCAAGAGACAGGTGGGATTATATGGGGCCTTCCCCCCAACACTGCTGGCAGAGAAAAGCTCATTCCAGCCTGATTGCTCCTCTCTGAACACAGCTTCAAGGTTTGGAAGTGAGAATAGAAAACTAGGGGAGGTCACACAATTAAAACCTGACCCAAGTGCTCAGGTAGAGGGTACAACAGATTGACCTGGTCCCCAAGCGCAGCTGGAAAGCCAGCATGGTGATGCCACCTGCTGTGTCTGGCTTACAAGGATCCACTGTTCCTAAGGCAAGGTTGGGAGTTTGCTTTGGTACCGACCCCTTCCCTGCTGCCCGGTGCCGCTCGGGCTGCTCTAGCTACAGCAGTGCAAGTCAGAGCCACGCTGAGCATCTTGCTGGAGGTGCTCAGAGTTTCTGTGCATGAGGCAGAGCCTCTAATTTTTCCTCCCTTTTTGTTGCAGAGAAAACTGGAGTCAGCTTCTAGCACGGAGAAACTGGAAGGAGCTGTGAAGCTGGTGCAGGAGGCCGTCAGACTCGTCCAGAGCGCTGGCTCCAGAGGGGTGGCAACCAAGGAGATAGCAGCAAGAGACTTTGCTTACTCCCTAGCGAGGATCTACGCAGGTAATGGGAAAGGCCAGAACGGAGGATCTCAGTGTCCAGGTTTTGCACGTTCTGCAGTGAACAGTGTTTACAAGGAGGCTCAGTCTCCCCTTCTAAACTGAGGGTCAGCTTGACACAGAAGTAACAACCAAGCATTTTTCCTCACTCTGTGATGTTTTGGCTTCAGTTATTCTTACATTTTTTTCACAGGTGCCCTTTTAATCGAACATGCAGCTCAGCCTGATTCCTCCCCCACGGATGTCTCCACTGCTCAAAGGTAAGCAGACATCTCTGTAGCGGAGACCTCAAATGCAGTATCAGCTTCAATCAGGACAAACAGTATCACTGCTTTTCCTTGCCATGGGGAAGCTTTCTTCCGGCAGCAATGACAAAGATCCCCACTGGAAAAGACTCAAGTGGTAATTAGTCATCAAATTGTCTCAAACTGTTTGCATTCTGTGTTGAGGTGGTGCAACCAAGAGCTGTGTCCGGTCAGCGTGGAGCTGAAGAACGGCACCTATGACGCTGAGGAA
This sequence comes from Nothura maculosa, assembly GCA_032353885.1. Classification (NCBI taxonomy): domain Eukaryota; kingdom Metazoa; phylum Chordata; class Aves; order Tinamiformes; family Tinamidae; genus Nothura; species Nothura maculosa. The sequence continues at coordinate 1,203,764 of JAUBOD010000070.1, forward strand.
GCTCTCATGGACGGCTGCCTGGTGTACGACGGGAGCCCTGTCGCGCGCAGCAAGCTGTGACGTGGCAGAGGTACCGGGGACATCACAGCTGAACATCACTGAGATTCATTCTAACACAGCGAAATGTTCTTAGCGGGTTTAGGCAAAGGCTGAGTGATCACATGCACATAAAGCCTTGAAGCAGCAGCTCTTCAAGTGTAGCTGGTGTTCATGCTAAGGAAAAGCAACCAAACTCAAAATGAAATTTATCTGATGCTGCTTAAATACAGGCAACTATAATTTTGAGACATTTGCCTTCTTGTTTTCCAGTGCTGCTCCTAAACCTTCCTTCACCCTGGCAGCTGCCAGGGCTCCTTTTTTTCTGCCAGGGCAACCTTGACCAATCTCTAACCATTTGTTCACAAGCCAGGTGGTCGGTAGGTGCCATTTATACAGGTCACCTCTGTGGCAACTGTGACACTTGATTGCAGACCCTGTGGATCTGTGAAACTCTGACTGATCTTGGCAGCTTTTGGGGAAAAGCAAAACCGTTGTATACAGAAATCTCCATTTTCTTAATCTTGCCATAGCTATAAGTATGGTTGAGTCAGCTCATTGGGTGCTGTTAGTCTAGCTGTGCTTTTGATGTTTCCTTTCTATCTCATCCCAAACCAACTTCCCTGTGCCTTAATGTGAGCTGAAGCGGAGGCTTCGCCCTGCAATTCCAATGACCAGGGGCCTCATGCCTGTGAAAGCCACTCGGTAACTCAGCTCCATAGCCAGCCAAAATGGGAAGCAAAAACATCCTAAGCATACGGCACTGGAAACAGGACACAATAATTTGGGATGTGCATCTTCATAAACAGTTAGCATCAATTGTACTGTATGAAGCTACTCTGGAAAAGATTGGGAGAAGATGTGGTCTCAGTTGCATCAGGACTGTACATGTTGGTAATATAATTAAAGTAACTTTTGCCCTCCAGAAGGCTAATTAATTTTCTGTTTGTGTATCCTAATGATAACGTAAGTCACACTGCCATAGATTCTAGTAATCTAAGTTTTACATTGAAGGCCAGTTATCTACCATCAAAGCAAACACCTAGACATTGATTGCCTGCTTCTCCTCTATCAGCACTTCAGTCTACCTGCCTGACACTGTCCTGCTGAGAAAAAGTTTCTAATTGCAAGTTGCTGATAACAGAAGAAAAACAGAAGACAACTGGAACATCTAACTGCAAAGAGCTACCTGCAAGTAGGAGAAAGAAGGGGAAGAGACAAGAAAGGAGCTGTTTTTTGAGCACAAGTTACCCAATAGGTTGCTGAGGCTGAAGACCAGGGCTCTGAGAGGACCCTGCTGATCACAGACACGGTTTCTGAGGAGCAAGAGCAGGGAGTGGTGCCTGAGAGCTACGGGAGCAGCAGGTGAATGCTCAGCGCGCCCTGGCTGTCCCAGTTCAGGGAGTCCCAGGGCCTGAGCATCTCTCAAACGGTGCAAAGAAAACACGTTAGCATGGCCAAGCACTGCTGGGCTGTTCACTGCCACATTTCTCTGTGTTTGCTGCATTGCTTTAGGCTGAATAAGTGATTCTGGCTTTTGGAAAAAGTCTCATGTTACTGCAGTTAGTTGCTGTCAAAGAAAAACGTCTTGCACATGTTAAAACATAAACCCACCCATATTTAACCAGCTTTTGAAGCTGTTTGCAGAGCTGGTTATCACCCGTTTGGAGCCTCCTTTCTTGCTAGGTCTTGGGCTTTGGTGATACCTGCCACGCTCAGTGACAGTTCTGGCTTTCCCAGCACCTCTTCTTTTCAGTTTTACGCACATTTTTGGATCACTGGGATTACTCCTTCCTAATATACAAGCTATAAATTGCCTAAAATATATCCACACCAACCAGGAGGCCTGCAAAAGTATGAATACAGAAAACACGAGGGACTGTTGAATTGTCACTGTGTAGGAAAATGACAAATTTATTAAGATCTAAATAGTCACTCTGAGGCTACAGCAGAATAAATGCTGTTACAAACAAAGAAGCACTAGGGTCTAACACTTTATACTGCTGCTAACCAGCTCTCTGCTCTCATAGGTTTGCATGTTGTAAAACATTTAATGTTTTCCAAGTAATTAATCAAGACGTCAGATGTCATTTTAATACAAATTCCACCAAAGAAAAAAAAAATGTACAATCAAATGCATCACTGGTTGCCACTGCAAGATAAAAATCATTTAATAACATAACTATGGGAAATCGTTTTAAAAAACATATCTGTTAAATAGTAAGGTAAAACTTTAGCAGCATTTCAAAAATTTCAAAGTCCAAGGAGAATGGTAATCGTAAATCGCAAAATGCAACACTCCGAGCTCCACTGCTGGCAGGATGAGTGTAAAATGAAGAGATGGAAGTTTAGGATTCCTCTGTCCAGGAAAGAGGATGTCCCTATAGCCTGTGGACACTGGAACAATGTTTGGACAGATGGGCTGTGCTCAAATCTTACGTTTCTGCTTTCTAGTTCCTTGCTCTCATGCTAGTGGCTTCCCACTTGGATGGAGAATCCAGTTGAATTCTTGAAAAAAAAAATGCAAATCAGGAATGTTGAGCTCCCAGGGCCAGCCTTGGCTGCCCTGGCACCCCTCATGTGCTCCCTCAGCAGTCTACAGGTCTATAAAGGTCCTGAGCACCCTCAGGAGAGTCTGGCCTTTTAGAGAAGCAAACCCACTGCCCCTGGGAGCAAACCTGATTCCTGGCCGCACAGCTCTAAATACCCCGTCCTATGAGTGCTGGCTGAACAAAAACCACATTCACTCACATTCCTTGACTTAAAAAAGTCTATATTGCCGCTTTTGCTTTTTACTCAGAAAAGGTAATGCCACAAAATTGCTTGTGAGCAAGGCCAAGCAATGGAAACTAACAGAGGGTGACTCTGAAGAGCACCCAGAGCCCAAAGGGGATCCTGCATGGGAACAAGTGTCAGAGAATTGGCCTTCCCCAGCAGTGCCAGCACCTGCTTCACTGCAGCTCCCTCCAGCACCCCCCACACCAACACTGCCCTCACCTGGCTCTGGACACCACTAAGTTCTCTCGAGTCCTTGGGTTTATATCTGTGAATAATTTGTCATCTACTAGAGGGCAATGTAGAGAACAAGCCTAAAACTTCTGTGCGCCCGATTTCCATTAAATGATCTCTGCATTAGTGCAGGTTTTTCTTTTTTGGTTGGTTTTGGTGATTTTGACCTTTGCAGCCTCCTAACTTGGACTTCCTCCCATGGGGAGAGGCTTCCTGGCTCGGGCAGCAGCTCCCAACACGTTTCTTGGGATTGCCACTATATGAGCACCTTGTTAAGCGGTGTCACTGCTCCTTAGCGATTCCTGCTCCCATGTTCAGCAGCTGTGGACTCAGTCCCACCAGGAAGGAGAGGCTGAGGATGCTGTTGTCCTACCTGAGGCCAAGAGGGACTTCTGGTTCTCACCGATTGTCTTTTTGCCCTCTCGGTCACTAATCCTGTTTCGGAGACTCCTGCTAAGCTGCACAAATCGCCTTGGCCTAAGGAGATCATCAGAAGGAGATCACAGTAGGTAGAACAGCACCAAAGCTGCGTGCTGTGCTAACAACACTGCTGCCCTGTGGGGATTTGCTGCTGCTTAAGAGCAAAGAGATGTTTCAAAAGGAGATGTTTCTCCTGATCCTTGGGAAAGCTGATGGCCAGGAAGGGAATTTCTAGGCAGCATCAGCTGCGAGTTCTGCTGCACTGCTGCAGTCATTGCTTTGCAGTCTGCAGAAATTAAATGTGTTCTAACTCCTTCACAACAGCACAGGAGAGCCCTGGGTTGCGCTCAGCGGCTGCAAACTGAAATTATGCAAGAATTAAGTGCAAATGTCCAGGGCTGGGAGTAACGGTGTGCACAAAGTCCACAGTCACTGCCCTGCAGAGTAATGAGTTACTGAAAAAGCACTTGGAACTAACTTGGGGATGAAAAGACCTCTGTGAAATCAGATTCAGGTGTATAATTGAAATCCTCTATTCCTTTGCACGTTCTTCACAGTGTACATTACATCTGCTTTTCATTTTACCCTCAAAGCTATAAATACTACCACCAGCTGTGATCATTGCCCTCTCCAAAAAACGGGTATGTTATTTGATTAAATAAATACCTTAAGATTATAAAGCAACTGTGCACCACGTCTTGTGATCAAAACACACCTGACCTAAAGTAACTCAGGAATGATCAAGCTCTTAAGTGCACTAGAGAGTTCAGGACAAATCCCTTCTCCTGACTTAAAATATAGCAGAAACGGCTGAAGGGAGATGGGTTTTGGTGGGCTGCTGAAGTGAGCCAGCAGCCCTAAGAATAGGAGAACCATCACATCCTTGTGCAGGAGACTTCTGCAGGACACACAGCACTCGCCTCTTCCGCCTTCTGGGAAAAGATGGAAGGTTTTCAACCTGAGCAAGTTGGGTTTGTTCCCCCAAGAGCCACAGGTCTACCAGCCAGCACTGAGAATAAGGCAGAAAGTGTGCAAATGAAACCAAACTGCGGTGTGCCCAGCGCGCGGCCGCTGCGCCCAAGGCCAGGCTGGTGCTAAAGGCGGGGATTAGCGCCCCGCTGGCCTGGGCTACCTCTGCATCTGGGCTAGCATCAAGCCTGAACTAGGATGGTCCGTTACAGGGCAAGAAGAAAAATGAGGTACCGAGGAAGGTGGGATTCTCCTACGGGTTCTCCAGCTTCTACACAAACGGTGCTGATTGTGCAGGACCTGACGGCTGTGGGTGGCTGGTGTCTTTTCCCTCTCCCTGGGATGGCTGCTCCAGGGAATCCAAGCTCAGCATTCCTTCTTCTAGGTTGAGGAGCAATGGATTGCTGCTCCTGGCAAAGACACACAGTGGAAAGGAAAGCAACAGGAGGGCTGCTGCAGCCTCCTTTGTCAAAGGCCTTGGTATTTCTGCTGAACCTAAACTGTATCCCCTGTCAAGGACAGGAAAGAAAAATAAAAAATTCAAAAGTGTCTTAGCAAATGCTCCCATGCAAAATTCTACATTTTATTCACTTTATTTATATATTTAACAATTCTAAAGTATTTACTTCTTGCTTTGACAAAAAATGAAAAATAGAGGAGCATTTTACTCTCTTTAGGAGAGAAGGGTTATATATATGTACAGCTATGGAGAGATACTGGTTCCTCCTTTACATACAAAGAAAAATAATATTAATAAAAAAGTGCTTCATTGATCAGAGAAAGACTAAGAGCTGCAAGCATTTATTCACACTGTACATCCCGGACCCCCAAACCCGTATCAAACCCTCTTGGCACCTGTCATGAGCAACTGCAGAATCTTAGGCTTCTTTTTGCCTGTCCACTTGCAGCACAAACCCGCGTGTCAAGTGTGTAAAACGCTACCAAACCTCCTAAAATCAACCTTCTCATCAGCCACCTCAGTGGAAGAGCCAAAGAGATAGGAGCCTTTTCCCGTTAGCCTCTTCCCGTTCCCTCTTGCTCTGCTTTACTCGATAGGCCAATGCCTACAGCTCTATTCCAGGTGTTTACTACACTCTTTTGGGAACAAATACATAAGTATTTGTTCAGAGAGCTACATCTCTGACCCCATCTTTGTCTTCGCTTTTTCCTCCTGACCACTAGAAAACATTTCAAAACATCTACCAAGGATGATCCCGACATGCTTCATTACCAGCTTCCCTTCCCATGAGGATGCAGCACTGTGCTCAACCAGTTTCCTAGACGTTCCTTTTTGTCTTGTACATCTTCAGCAGGGTAATGATCCTCTCCAAGAGCGCTCTTTCTCCATCCAATAGAACAAATATTACAAGATGTTTTTTTCTGCATGAGACTCACTGTGGGCTTTGCAATTCTGACGCTGCACTGAAGGGAAGTGCTCCTGTCCCAATACTTGCTTAATTTTTTCCTTTGAAAAAGCTTTCCAATATTCCAGCAGGATATTTTGTTCTTGAGGATACAGTGGGTTGTAGTTTGTCTCAGTAATGAACTGTGAAGTAAGGTATTATCATATACATTTCTTCCTTCTCCCATTGTACTAAACAGGTTCTACCAAAAGGAAGAGGGGGCGAGTACCTAAGGCTTCTTGTTTAGACATATTCAAGACATTTATGATTTAGTGAGGTGACTTGACAAGCTGACTCTGATGTGGACACAAAGAAGAACAGGAATCCATGATTTATTTAAGGTCTCTAATCCTCAGGCAGGATTTTCCTATCTGGAGTATGCTGAATATAGACTGAAAAAAAAAAAAAAAAAAAAAAAAAAAGGAAGAAGCATCCCAGGAATATCACAAACATCAGTGCACTTCTCATGGACCGAGCCCAGTTCAAATACCAGCACAGCACAGTTGTTGATGAGTTGCTTTGGATATTGTCATGAAGGTGCAAGTGTGATGAGCAGTAGCACAGCGGGTAGGAACCGGGCCAAGAGCACCGCTCCAAAAGCAGCTCTGCCTTCCGAGCAAACCATCTGACAGAGGGGGCAAAGGGAACAGTCTAAAGTCTTCTGCTTTCCCACTTGTCTTTAAATAATGAATTGCTCTTACAGATGGAGGTGCCAGTGTAAAACCAGTTTCAGCTGGGCAGCCTGGTCAGTGCCACTCTCACTTCTCTCAAGCAAGCGCACACTTTGCTCAGCCAAAGGTGTCCAGGTGTTCCCACTCGGAGCCACAGCTAACCAGGCTAACAGCAATAAAACACATAGGTTATATCATTAAATACAGAGCCACTGAGTATGGAGATCTGTGACTGATCCTTCCTTCACACAGTTGAGGATAACTAAGCTCACTCTGAGAACAGAGAGGGAGAGAGTGCTCTCTTGGGAAAGAGATTCCCATTTCTTCTAGCAGCAACAGGTTCCCAAACAACAGTTTCTTGTTTGGAAGTAACAGGAGTGATTGAAAGCATTAGCATTGATGCTACGGATATTCACACTTTGCACACTGACTCTGGACTGATTCCCCTCTTCTCTTTCCTCCATACAACAGTCTGTCTGCAACACAGTTCAACAGTGGGATACGTGGGGATCTGGTTTGGGTGCCAGCTTCCTTCCCACTTCACAATCTTCCAGCAAACAAATATATATATATATATATTACTATATATATACACACACACACACCACGCACCCACACATCCATACACACATGCACACGCACAAATAGGACAGAAAGGGAAACGGGGAATAACTGGAAATGGAGAATTCCACAATCCAGCCGTTCGTCCTAGATTTCCGTCTTGCCGAGCACTGCTCCATGCCCCGCACTCCAAAGTGCATGGTTCCTCAGTCCTCCCAGTCTCCTCCCACCAAATGCACCAATCCACCACTGTGCATGTCTGGGGAAGCGTCACCACGGCCATTCCCCCGTTCCGTCTAGGCTTGAGCTTTAATTTGACGTGGCAGTGATGGGTTTATCCAGTTCGAGATCAAGGCTGGAACCAGGCGGGTGCAAGCTGCTGTAGCACGATTTGCAGACTCTGCTGGGTTCAAAGAGCTGTTGACTGGGAACTGGCACCTTCTGATTACAGCAACTGGAGCAAAACACATTCCCGCAATTCCTTTGGTCAAGAACAGAACAGAAAGAAAAAAAAAAACATATATATATATTAGTAGCAATTTCATGATGTTGCCCCCATTCTAAAATTACACTGCTCCTAGGTGGTGTGAAGGGGTCACCCTCAACACGGCAGTTACTATGCCCTAAATAAGAGGCTGCATGTGGTACATGATAGCACTCCTGCACTGCTATCTTGTGAGCATATGGCTGAGAGGAGCCTTCCTTTGTAAGGTACACGGATTCCAGGAGGTAGGAATCACATGTTCTGGCTCCTACTCACTTTTCAAGCTTTGCATTACAGCAATATTGGATACTGCACTCCTGGAAGAATGTAAAAGTCTTTGTTCCTTTGCACTTCTCAAAGTGAGTGTCAGGAAGACTCAATATAGAGACATTTTCTTCTGTCTCTTTCAAGTCAGAAGGTTTAAAGCAGGGGAGAGGTGGAAAAACCAAAACCGCACAGTTTTGGTAGATGCATCCTCCTGTTGCCCCAATGACACCGTTTCTCTTGCAGGGCCCCAGCAGTCCCACACTTGTGCATAAACAGAGAGCCCACGAGGATCATGCAAAGCCATGGGATGGGCAGCCAGGCTCATGCGCAGGGATGGTGATAACACTGCAGCAGGGGGAGCAGCCTCAGACGCTGTCAGTCAGGGCAGGCACATGCACCTCGCAGGAGCCAAGGAGATGTGAATCTCAAAAATAATTATTTTCTTTTGCAGCAGCCCCTGTTAAAAAACCTGCTGCTGATCCAGCTAGTTTGATAAGCACTGCAGGGCTCTGTCCTCCAAAACTCATCCATTTTCATAAGGAGTTCAGAACTTCAGGGACCTGAATTTTTCAAGTTTACCTCCATGCCCTTTGTATAAACTCTTTGGCATCAGGATTTTGTACCATTATCATTTGAGTTGGAAAAACTTTGCTACTGCCACAGGACTGACAGAAAGTTCTGTCTCCATCCAACAGCTTTGATTAATCCTTTATTGCCAAGAGACAAGAATTCCAGATGCTGGTCACTGGTGGAGAGAAAAATCAGCGGAGAGAAATCCCATTTCTCACTTCAGTGGGCTAATTTTCTCAGCTCTGCGCAGCAGCACCTGGTTTCAAAGTGACAAGCCCAGCACTAGGAGCCTCACAAGAGCCAGCCCTTTTGCAGTGGTTCTGAAATCTTCTTAAGGACTCTGCTAGAAATTATTGCCAGAAAAAACAGGTTGAGGTGTTATACAGACAAGTCCTGCAAAAAGCAGCTCACTCATCCTACATCTTTGCTGCGAAAGAACCATTATCCTGCAAAAACTTACTGTGGACAAGCGAGGTCAAAAAGCAACTGGAAAAATTAAAAGTTACTTGTAGTTCACCAGCTTGCTACCATGGTTCTGTTTTCTTGTGTGTTTTATTGATGTGTGATGGAGAACAGTTTTTGATAACTCTTCTCCTACTAGCTGCAGAAAGCTCTGAACATCTCAATTCCTTCTATCTGGATGCACCTCTGCTTTGCTTGAAAAATTAAAAATAGAGATGATAAAACACAATGGAGAATTTTTCTCCTTTTGGGAAATGAGGAGCCCTTTCTCTTGGTTAAAATCTTGACTTCTTCTTACTAAGTCAATCCTTAAGGTTGGAAGGGACCTCTAGAGATCATCTAGTCTAACCCACCAGCAGACACAGGCACACCTAGAGCATCCGGGTGGGTTTTGGAGACCTCCAGAGGAGGAGACTCCACAGCCTCTCTGGGCAGCCTGTTCCAGTGCTAAGGCATTCTTCCGCATTCTCCTCACTCTCTTCCTTGAGGTATCTATAGACATTGATCAGTTTGCCTCTCGGCCCTCTCTTCTTTGGGCTGAACAGGCCCAGCTCTCGCAGCCTTTGCTCATAGGGCAGATATTCCAGGCCCCTGATCATCCTGGTAGCCCTGCGTTGGACTCTCTCCAGCAGCTCCACATCCCTCTTGTCCTGGGGAGCCCAGAACTGGACACAGTCTCCAGATGTGGCCTCACAAGGGCTGCCTAGACAGGGATGATCAGCTCTCTTGACCTGCTGGAGATGCTTTTCTTAAGGCACCCCAGGATCCCCTTGGCCTTCTTGGCCACCAGGGCACACTGATGCCTTTTTGTAATACTAGCCCCTTTATCAGCTTTGCACTTTGCCTGTCTGCTCCTGCCACCATCTTTTCACTCCTAAAAATCACCGGTGATTTTTTTGTCAGAATCGAGCAAAGCTATACTAGAGCTGCTTAAAAGTATGGAGACTTCTCCTATAGTCAAGGCAAGAATGGAAAGAATTTAAAACAAAAACAAAAAAAAATCTCATGACTAAACTTGAAGGATAATCTCTTTTTGGTTAGAAGTGAAGCATTTTCTGTTACTCAAATTAATGAACGATGGTGAGTGTTAGTGTGAAACACATCACGGATTGAGCTATCACAAGTTGACTCCTAAATTGCCTATAGGAGACATCTGTTTGGAGCCACGTGAATCAAAATGCCCAAGAGGTTGTGCTATTCATCCCCAAATCACTGCTAGTCATTTCTATGCAAGTAAAAAACAAAGGTGGGGGAAGAGACCAAGTTAGTTTGGAGAAGTTACCAAGAAAGCGGAGACAGACAACAGACAAAGGCTGTTGTAAATGCTCACCAGATTTGATCAACACGTTCAATGTCCCTGCAAGGAGGGGAGAAAGAGCTCAGAGAGGAACTAGCAAAGGAAGCAAATAGTGGCAATGGAGGAAGCTGGATATTTTTATCCTTCTTAAGGATAGGATGTGGTTTTCAACTCCTAGTCACTCTCAGATAAAGTAGTGAGTAGACTTCCATTGGTCACTGGGCTTTATGAAAATGTAAGGTATAATTTGTTGTTGCTGTATATGACACTATTCCTTATCGGTCTCTATCATAAAAACAAGATAGTGGCTTAATACAGAGAGCCTATTGAACCCAAGTTAGACATCTGAAAGTCAGAGAAAAAAAGACATTTAGGGGAATTTTGCCACAAAACTTCAAACTCTTCAACAATTTTAACTGCTCCTGGGGTTGGAGGTGTCCCTGTGTACTAGTTCTCCCGAGTCTGGGTCTAGAAAATATAAATAGAGATGCTAAATGCCAATGTAATGAAGCAAAAAGGCAGGGTGACAGTGCTGAATGGGATACTTTTCATGAGGGATAACTAAATAAACAAACCCACTAGAAAGGAGGAAGGAAAGCATCACCTTAATTCTTACAAAATTCTTCAGGTATATATCATATGTTTACAATTCTAGTTTTCACCTGAATCCATAAGACACCCTTAAATAAATTTGTATAAACACACTGGACATGAAACTGGGAAAAATCAAAACCGTTTGACTGCTGCTCACTCTCCTCTGGGTTTGTTTATCTTTACAAGATGACTTGTAGCAAAATATAAAATGGACACAAACCAAGAAAGCTCCTTTTATCACCTGCAACTTCCAAAAGCAATCGAGCATCAAAATGAGATAACTGCCATTTATCTATATCATAATTCTTGAAATCATTTTCTGATGTCCACAATTTAGGAATAGGTTTTGTTTGAAAATGGAACTTAGAAACCAGATTCTCTGACTTAAACTAGAATATGGTCTCATCAAAACGCAGCTATCACCTGCCACCAGCATTGCCTACTGTGGCCCCTGAGAGTGACATATTTTGGAAGGAATAATCCAGTAACTTTTATTTCTTGTAGGTGTCTCTCTCAGATTCTCTTGTAAAAGCAATTTAATGAAAAGAGAATAACGATTACAGAAGGAAAACAATTTCAATCAGGAATGGAAGATGCTATTCATGTATTTGCTGTATTGAATGCAAAGCAGACGGATCGGTGTTTTTATTATTTCCACTCACTTAAAAAAGCTGTGTTTGCAATGGCAAACTGCCTGCAGCTTCACTTTAATGGTAAAAAAGGTTGGATATGTTCAGGCCGGGGTGGAGCAGATCCCAAATATGGCTTTGGAAATATATACCCTGAATGGACTGAAACATAACAGGAAAAACTGTTCCGTTTTCCCAAAGCTCTTGGTTCCTTTAACTGCTTCAGGAGCATAGATGGTTCCCCTGCTCTGAAATTCAGTTTGAAGCCCATCCTTGACAAAGGAAATCCATGTCAAAAGGAAACCCTTTCCTAGTCTAAAAGCAGAAGGGGCAATTCAAGCCCTGACCTGGCCTCCCTGTTACCTGACAGTGCCTCCTATCCTCTGTCAATACACAAGTTACCTGCAGTGGTGTTTCCTGCTGGCAAGCCAGAACATGCTGTCACAGCCGTAGCAATGTGCAGCGAGGTGGTCTGGAAGCCATCGTGTCACCTGGGAGAAATCAAAGACAAAGACACGTTTACCAAGGAGAGATCACTTCAGCAGAAGCAAGGCCACCTCATTGGAGCTCACAAAGTCAAAGCAAAGCAGCACGAGAAAAACATTTCTTCTAAGAGCACAAGCCGAGTGTTGCGACGGTGAAAGAGTAAGAAGAGAGAAATCTTCCCCTTGAAAAGAGCTGCCCTGATGTTTCCTGAGATAAACAGGAAAGAAAAAAAAGGTATAAAGCCAAATTTATTGATTTCTTTCCTTCAAAAATATCCAGGCCAAGAATATTTACAAAGCATGTGTCAATGTAAGGCTCCTTTAGCCCTTCCTCCCTGCTGCAGCTTTACAAAGACATTCCACAGACAGTTGATAGCAGAGGGCTCATAGGCACAGGTACCAATATTCCAAGTATGAGAGACAGGCGAGTGCAAGGGAGATAGATAGGAGCTGGCATACGGCCAAAGGAAGTAGTGTCACTTGAATTATAAAAATCTCATCCTATGGAAGGAAAGAACGATGGATTTACAGGGACTTGGTCTGTACCTCTGTGTCCTGTTTATCCACCTGCTCCCAGCTGGCTTCAGAGAAAATCTCTGTGCTGCAGCGAGACAAGCAGTTCTGATCCATATTGCTTTCCGAGTCGGGTATAGAAGTCTGTTGGCAAACAAACACAGCTGAACAGAACCATGCCATATTCCTACTGCCATTCAAATAATATCTGCATGGGGGTGAAGGGGAATGAAAAGGGTATATCCTGCTAGGAGGGAGCAAACTAGTTTCATCCAGGAGTCTTATGCAAACTCTATACAATGTGTGTGGTGGCAAAGGGTATAATTCCATGTTGAAGGGAGCTACAAATGCTCCAAACTGAAGCAGTTTGTACAACTGTGAACTGCTAGAAAACAGGTTGTGTCTTGACCTTCTGATGACTGTGTGATGGAAGGTGAAATGGATTTAAACCTAGGTGTTAGCATTAAGTTCTAGCAACATATTGGGTGATGTGGGAACTAAAGCTCCTATCCGTGGCTCCTATTTCAGGGTCTTGTTTCCTTTCCATGGTTATTTCACTTTCAGAACTAACAGTAGTAACATATACCAGCCAAAAATCTCACATGGAAAACTAAGAAGGAACCATTTCCAGAGAAAGCTTTGGGGAATAATGCATCCTCAATATAGCCCAGCCATGAAAAATTGTGTTTTAGCTGACCTACATAAAACGACACCAGTCCTTAAATACAAGAAAGGATCGAGATGTCTGGCTATGTCGGCTAGTGCCTGAGGAACTGTCACCTTGGGAGTTATGGAAGAAAACTCCGTTACTCCCAAGTGCAGGCAGAAATAGGAGATAAAAGGTCAGATTCATTAAAAACACTGGAATTTTCTAAAGCACAACGTGATCTCACTCCCAGCCCTACACCACAATTTGTGAAGGCCCTTAAAAAACAAAAGTATAATAAATTGAGCCAAAGCTCCCCATTTCCCCAAGGAATCCAAGCTCCTGCGAGGACAGAAGTTGCACTGAATTTCAATGCCCCTGGTCTGAAGTGGATGCCGGGATGGAGCACTCAGCTGTGGGGAGCTGCCTACTCAGCATTAGCATCGTTACCTCCAACTGGAATGGCCAGGAAGCCCCTGAATCCCTCTCTTGACAAATGTACCTGGGACTATTTAGCACCTCTGCTACTTCTAAACAAATTAGGAGAAATAAATTTGGAAATCTCTTTTTTCCCCACCAAATTTGCAGGCATATGGAGCATATTACAATGTGCATGTAGGAAAAGGATATTTTTGCTAAGCATAAAGCTAAGCTCAGGACTTAGACAGTAATGTTATGTTTGCTGCTCCAACACAAAGGCAGATGCAAACTCTGTTTGAAAAATTCACCTAAGTCTCCTCAGCTTTCCCTTCACATTCATCTCCCTCTCCTGTGCCTACCAGTTTCCCTTTCTTTTCTCTTCCTTAAAAAGATAGAGCCTTTGGAAAAATAAGTTTGCAGCAACCCATGTAATTGCTTTGTGGTCCAGAGCCACTCTTCTGCTTGTCTTCTGAATCAGTGTTATAGTCAAGCAACAGCGTAAGGCTAGTGACTATATGTTTTTGGCATTTTTATTGTTATTTTTCAGTCAAAAGCAGAACCACTGCTCCATCTTTCCTTCCTTTTGGGTGCAAAACACCAAAAGGTGTGTCCCATCTTCTTGTGCCACTAAATGACATATCTTCAGAAAAATATCTTTCCCCTTGCACGAGTGTTTCTGACACCCTGATCAGCCTTATTCAACAACACTTCCAAGCACGTGCTAATTTACTGCCAAGCATGAAACTCAACAAATAAAATCCTTTTCAGTGGTCACATTGAAATACAGTGAAAATATCAGTCATCATTAATTGTCACTTGCCATGTGTTCAATCAGCTGCTTGCCATTTTCAGAATAACCTTGAGACTTTTATAAAGCCTGATAAAGCTCCCTCCAAATCACAGCCTTAGCGAACTAAGAGCTGCCATTATGCTGAGAACTGGCCCAACTGGCCCACTGTTTTTAGCAACGGCCCAATTACCCTGTCACTTACCACTTCATCTCCATAATCACCGTTGAGACGCAGGGAGCTGTTCAGAAACTGGCTCTCCAGGCGGCTTTTCAATTCCTGCACTTGTTTCTTCAGGGTCTCCACCTCCTGCTGATGGCCGGTTTCAATCTGGCGCAGGCGCTGCTGGATCACGTCGGTGTAGACGGGCATCCCGTCGTCGTCCAGGTGACTTCTGGCAGGTTGGTCTGGGCTGCTGGCCGGCTGCTGCTTCCCGAGATGACTCGACATCCATTTCTGGTGCAAGTTCCTCAAGTGAAACTGAGCAGAGCTGCAGCTGGCTGTAGAGACCTGCCGACTCAGAGAAGCTTTGATCCTGCTCTCCTCTCCATTCACGCAATGTCCGTTTGTCACAGGATATTTCTGGGTAACTCGAAACCCCACGGGCTTGTCTATCACCTTGTTCTCAGGCTCTAGCTCTCCGTTACAAACAATCTCCTCTTTACATTCAGCTAAAGGCAAGGCACAAGGGGAAGGCATCGGGATGTGTGTGTTGCTGCTACTAGAAGTCCTATTTACTTTTGTTCCCAGTTTTTGAAGTTCTAGCATGCTTTCCCCTTCCAGCCTATTTTCAATAGTTCGAGAAAGTTCATCGGCACTGTTGTCCAGCAGATGAGGTCGAGGGCAAAGGCCCTTAGGAATCAGCTCTTGATTTATTTCATTCTCTGTTAAGGTTTCGGTTGAACTTTCAATGTTGGAAGTGATTGCCTCATGTTGGATTGTGAGAGGAATTGGAACGCTCTCCTGTGTTGTATTATACAGACCTTCCGATTCTCCTTGGAGCTTGCTAACACCCTCCTCTATGTTATTTTGAGCATCTCTATTTACAAAACTCTCCAAAGGAACATTTGGAAGTCCTCTCACCTGAGGTAACTTCTGGATAACGTTACTGAGATCAGGATGCTCATCCGGTTGTCCTTTAAGCTCAGAAGCACCTTGTGGATGTGGATTTGACACTGGATTGTTCATTACAATACCTTTATCCACCTCAGCCTTTTCACAGATGTCACTGACATGCCCATGCAGATTTTCCGTTCTGTTCTCCTTATTCAAGGCCATCTCATCCTCTTTACCTCCTGCCTCCAGACTACCCCTTACGTGCTCCTCCAGAGCAACATCATCTTTAGTGGCTTCTTGCAAAATGTTCTCCATTTGTCCCTCTGCGACGCCAGCCGCAACAGAAAGTTCTGCTCCAACTGGAGCCCTGCTTGGCTTGCTCAGGCTGTCTCCATCAAAAGGATCATCCCCGGGGTTACCAAGGCTGCTCAGCTCCAGA
Source organism: Nothura maculosa (assembly GCA_032353885.1). Lineage (NCBI taxonomy): Eukaryota > Metazoa > Chordata > Aves > Tinamiformes > Tinamidae > Nothura > Nothura maculosa. The sequence continues at coordinate 1,219,483 of JAUBOD010000070.1, forward strand.
GACCTACGGTGCTCTTGCCACTTTTCATTTAGGCTGGGATCGCTACTGCGTCGATTGGTTGTCGTCATGCTACTATCACAGACCGTCGTCAGATTGTCAAATGATCTTGTCTTTGGTAACCTATAATGGTAAAAATAATCAGAAGCCCAACTTAGTTACCATGATTTAGAAAAGAATCCCTAGTTAGGGCAGCGACAATCTGCTAACTTGTACAATTTTGTAAAGTATTATCTAAAGAGCACACTTTGATCTTCTATAGTGGTCTTCTAAAGTTGCTTCAGTACTTTCTTGGTTTGTCACCAGCAAAATACGTTTAACCAGACTTCAAACACTCCCAGAATAATCCCCTCAACACAAGGCACAAATACTTAAAGACTCTAGTCCCATCTCCCATTTAATAAGTGCTCAGATTCAACTTACAAAAAAGCATAAAGAAATAGGTAAACAACCTAGAAGAAGGAGAAATCATGTAGAGAAAAAATTTAAGATAACTCCATGAATGACTATAGCCTGCAAGGATATAAGGAACCTAAAAAGACTACAAAATATTCAGAACTTAATTCTGTTTGCTAATCTTCTTTTGTTTTAATGCATTTGTTACACCAGGACCCCAGCCTTCTATTCAGACTATAAGCAAGGAAAGAAGACTTTCAGGAAAGGCAGTTGAACAGTCCAGCAAACAAGCCCATAAAGAAGACCCCCTCCCACCGTGAGTATTCTCCTTTTTACATCCCCCAATATTCTTTGTTGATCTTACTTTACAGGACTGGATTTCTGGGCTCTAGGCTCACCTGCCCAGAGGCTGATCTTCAGGGCTGGAGCCTGGAACGGGGTATGGGGCACAAGTGTCATCAGCAGGTGTGGAGGGGGAAGAGCAGGGCAGGTAGACGGCACTCCAGAGCATGAGGTTACGCACGTGGCACACGGGATACAGCACCTGGGACAGAAGAACACAATGGCTATTAAGAAACATTCACTGCTCACTCTCCAAATGTAAAAAGCTATTCAAATATGGCTCTGGCTTTCTCTGCTTATTCTTCACTATGAAGCTCTGAGGCCTTGCTAGATCTCTAAATAATCCATGTCAGTTTAAATCAATTACACTTGGCTATATAATTATACTTCCTTTCAGTGAAGGAGGCTGAGATGTCACAATGCAAGCTTTCAACTCCTCATGAATGACCTACTGCAACGTGTCCTCTGTGAATCTCCACCTCAGCAACACTCCTGAGCAATTTACACTGTTGAAGAATTCAGTGGCCCATTGATACCACCGAGATTTTCTAGTGCATTGAATTATAGCATGTCACGAGAGAGCTGAACTCATAACCTCTTTCCACCAGCTCCAATTCATCCAAGATAACGCAGCCTTTAATGGAAGCTCTCATATGTGAAAAATTAAGCACATGCAAAAATACTTTGTTGAACAGGCAAAGACTCAAGAGGGATTCTGTGAGTATTGAATAAGCTTTCTGCTTCACTTTTAAAAACACCTTTGGTTACTCTATCGATTCCACTGTTTTCCCAGACAACTTTCTTGTGGAAAAGCAGAGGACGAGAGAGAAACAGCCAGGTGAGCACAGGCAGGAAGTCTGGGATATCTTGGTCTGATGGATGTTGCTCTTAAATTTCTGTATTTTTATAATATATGTGGCTACATCACATAGGCAACTTATAAACACTGAAACAAAATCACAAAGAAATCAATGCAAGAAAGGAAATTACCCTAACTCCTACATACAGACAAATTAGCCAAACTGGCTTAGTGCAACATGGTATAGGATTTACTGAGAACAGAGGCCAAGTCACTGGGTCTGCATCTATTTTGCAAGATGCAGCATGTAAGGGCAGCCCCAAGGACAGAAGAGCTATCTGTCTCCACTGCTTGATTTGAAGAGCGCTCTCTAGGCTCCTCCTTGGCAAACTTGCTGCTGTTCTCAGAGAAATTCTCTTTCTAGATGTATCCAGAGCTTTAAAGGTTCCCACATATTATATTCTATGTGTCTCAGGCTTCCAGCTATCACGCAGCCCTTGTGATGACAGTGATAAAAAGGCTTGAAGGGCTCTGAGGTTACCTGGTGTAATGACAAATGGAGGCTGCACTCAGTGTGAGTGCAGGCTGCACGTGTGCTCTTCACAGGAGACAGACAAGGTTAGAGGGTCAATGTGAAAAGAATGATGAACTTGTTATTTTTATGAAAAATGTAAATACAAACTCCTGCAAAGCCAGGTTTTAATTTTACTCTAACAGACAATTCAACTCCTCGTTTATCATATGTAAAAGCATAGCGTGGTCCTAACACTTAAGTCTATGTTGTCTAACTTTAAAAACAAAAAGTGTTTGAAAAATTTATGACAGTCTTTGCTGTCCTAAACACAGTGATAATCATTGACTGACTGTCTGTTCTTGCTAATGCACCATGTCACGTCCATCATATTCCATCTCCACTCAAATAGCTACATGCCCTTTATCAAATATACACACAAAAATCCCTGTGAACCCCTTTCCCAGAAGCTTCAGTGAGCTATTTCAAGATGACAAGGTGGAAATATTAAGAGAAATACAAATATGCTAAATAACCTGAGTTACATCTTCTGTTTCCATCTGACACTGATGCAAACTGTAGGCAAAGGTTTGTGAGCAATGTTATGACATTCCTCTGAAATAGCTCAGTTCTTTAGAAAGGTCTAACTGATAAACACACACAATAAAAAATGTTACAAAAACTCAAGCAAAATATTTGGGCACACAAAATATGCTTCCAGGATAGAGGTATTCCTAGGTTGCATTTGGTATTCGATAAAAGTCAACAACAAATAATGTTATGTGAATATTTTACTCTCAAATCTTTGTGCTGGGGAATGCATACCATAGATAACGCTTGAATGAGTAAAACATAAGACTCAACAGACTGCTCACTAGTAGATACTGATGAAAAGAGAGGAGGCATTTTCAGAAAAAAATGCACTCTCTGCATTGTATTCATGAGAACAGTGTAGCAGTATGATTTCTCACTGCTAAACTTGTGCATATTCTTAATGTACGTGCTTCTGAGAACATTATCCCTGGGAGCCCCTAAAAGGGCTCTCAGGATGTGGTGTGGAATAAAGATTACATACAGTTTCAGATTGAGAAGAGTAGAGCAGGTTCTTGAAGGCTTTATTTGCTGCCCGCAGCAAAGACCAGACAGAGCAGGTCCGTTCCTGCGTGTGTTTTTCTCCTCTCTCTTTTGCATTGTTGCACAGGAATGTACCAAAGAGGCAAGAGTAGGTGTGCTGCACCAATTTGACCTGCACAGACCAACACAAGCACAGTTATATGGCAGAAGATAGCAGTTTATGTAAGAATTAACAACTCACACTTAACAGCAATGAATACACAAACATACTTAACATTTCAGGGAATCACAGAAAGCTGAGGTTGGAAGGGACCTCTAGAGATCATCTAGTCCAACCTCCTGCTCAAGCAGGGGACATCTAGAGCACGGGGCATTTTGGTCTTCTAGAAACTTAATTGGGAAACAACTCAATCAAAATGTAAACATTTAAAATCCTTTAAAAAAACCCCACCATAAAGGCAGAATACTTGTTCTGCAATCAAGTAGAAGATTCTTGCTGGTTCAAACTCTTATGGCAAGGAGAATCATGATACCTCTTGTAGTAAAACATAAATTTGGCAACAGAAAGGTAAAAAATGTTGGGGAAAAGCATTCATTTCTGTATATTGGTATAAATGCACACAGCACACACACCCAATCATGGTCATTATCCACTCCATGCTCTGGTCCCAGTCTAACAAAGTAGCTTAATGTGAACTGTAAACATATGAATAATCTAGATGACTTCAATGACATTATTGAGATGTTTAGAAAGAGACAAGTACTTCAATATTTTAACAAATTAGGGGCCAGAACACCAAAGGTGTGTCCACACATAATTCCTGTAGATTAGCAGATTGCTTCGAAGCAGTCTGCTAGCCAGTTTAGGCATGTTATTTAACTGAGCTAAACTAGGACTGCATATTTATTTGATCACATGGCTGAGCCAGAAAGTGGCAACTCTAGTCAAGTATAATTGTTCAAAATATGCTTTAAATCTTAATGGAGGTAATACAGATGGGATATATAAGAGGAAGAAATATAAAACCTGAATGGAAAAGGGGTTTCAAAGGAGTCTTCTCAACATAAAACATAAGATCAAATCAAGGAGAAGTTTACACTGGCAGTAACTATGATCTTTTCATGCTCTCTAGATGTATTATACAGGAGTTATTTCAGCACTTACTATGTGAAACTATTCGATTCATAACATTTCTTTCTTTCTTTTAAGTTTAAAGAGAGTCTTTACAGATGCCGCTTTTGTTTCCAGAGTGAGCAAACCTCTGGTTCCACGAAGGCTACAACTACTCGTCTGCTGTATTTGAACAGTTTTCCCATTTCCCTCATCAGGTTTCAGCCTATCATAGGTGAATGGGAAAACGTGCAACCCTTCAGGGCTCCTAAGTAGGTTAGTGCTGGGTACTGGTTTAGAAGTATTCTATAAAACAGCAATCTCTCAAGCCACAACTCACAAGGAATGCTTCGTTAAACTCGAAAGAGCAAGGAAACTGCCTCTGGAGCTGATGGACGCAGTCCAGCCACTGTAAAAACACTGGGCAGCGCTCATTTAGGTCATCCGAATTCTCACCATGGCCACAGCGATCTGCAAACTTGTGGCCAAAATCCAGCCACTCCGTCTCCACTAGCACCTGGAAACCCTGCAGAAATGAAAGTACAGATGAAAGTTTCTGGGTTTTTGTTTTTTTTTTTTTGCTTCAGCTACAAGTTTAGAAAACTACAGTTTTCTAAAACAGCCCTATACTCATGGAAATCACCCTTATTATGATGGCCTCACTCAATCTGGTTTCACTTTAGCGTTAGCCACATTACTTATATGCACTTCTTTACCCAATCCCTCTGTGTTCTGAATGGTGCAGAGTGAAATTAGGACAGACCAGAATTCCCAGGATTACAGGAAGCAGAATAAGGCAAATTATTTAGTCCTCACTGCCAGGCAAAAAAGATCTTCATATGAGACCTATCTTGGCAAGAGAGGAGCGAGTAGGAACTTCACCGTGCTCAAAGCCCTCTGGATTACAATAACTGAGATTAGGACAGAAGATCAGGTACTGAGATTAAGGTAAGTGTTTTGGTCAAAAAAATAAAGCAATCCAGTCAGGATAGGACATCCGCATTCAGACAGAGTGCTTGCCTGTGCATACACCAGGGATAGCACATCCACAAGGTTCATAAAGGTTGAATTATGTGGTTTGTTCTGCAATCTAAAAGGCAACATTTCAAAATAAGGCCTAGGTTAGAAGCTGAAGGGAGACTTAGTCTTACACAACCTAGAACAGTGAGAACGCCTTCCTTCCTAGGGGGAAGGAAATTCATAGTGGATGCTTACTAAGCCAGTGGCTGTAATTTAGAGCAAAAAAGAATAGCTTATAGCTGGAAAAAGAAGGTGCAAAGCTGAAAACTCATTTTTCTAAATGTTTGTGATCCTTGTAAAGAAAACTACAACATCTGGACACCGGTACAGGTTGGGAGTTGACCTGCTGGAGAGCAGCCCCGCAGAGAGGGACCTGGGTGTCATGGTGGA
>JAUBOD010000070.1:1225222-1248206 GCA_032353885.1 Nothura maculosa
GTTGGACTAGATGACCTCTAAGGTCCCTTCCAACCTTACACATTCTATGATTCTATGATTCTATGATTCTATGATCTTTGAGGAGCTGTTTACACAGCACAGTGTTCAGACACACTTCTGTTCTGCAGAATAAATGCATCTTGCCGGTAGGTGGAATCTAGCCATCACATATCCCACTATGCTGAAAAGGCATGGAAGAAAAATCAGACTGAAAATAAAACAAGAGAAATCTAACTAAACGACAAAGAACACGCCAAAGTGTAGCTGGCAAAATTATGCAACTGAGAAATGTAGAAAAGAGAAATGCTTTCTATCAACAAGGGGCTGAGACACTGCAATGGTGTTAGAAGCAATTGATACTGCATCATCCCAAGCCAAACAAGGAGAAGCACAATAAGCAGGCAGTTATAGCAAAGGGGGAAAATATAACCTCCTCTTACACTAGGGAATAATTAACCCCCATGTAATTGTACCTGCAGACTATATTTCCTGAACTCCTGCTAGCTTCAGTGCTTTTCCTAGTGGAAAAAGCTGAAATGGTTTATTCACAAACTTGCTGGCAAAAGAACCTAACATCAACGACTACTTCATGCACCGGTGGATGGTTTACAAACCTCTGTGGTCCTGTAATAGGGATCGAGCAGCAGCTTGGCCAGCGCCACGATCTGCGGGGTGCGGTCCCAGCCGTCGGAGCAGTGAACCAACACTGGGCGCTGGTCTCTGTCCACGGCGTGAACTACAAGTAGTGCAGATTTCAGAAGCACAGACAGGTGCTGCAGCCACTTGGTGCTTTCCAGAGCTGATAACCAACTAGAGAAAACAAAGGAGGTGATTTTTTTCTCTTCTGAAATGCCTTCCAACTTTGATCTTTGAATTTACCCAGTCAGAGAATAATCTTTATTACATTCCTAAATTGTGGATGACATTCCTTAATATATTTTTCATTTATGTCTTGTTCACGTTTTCCCAAATTCAGCAGGAACAAAGCCATAGAGTCTACCCAAAGAATGGTCAGTGTGGGTATGTTTGCTGCTAAGACTAAGCAGGTTAAATCTAAGCAGGTCACCATGACTTTCAGCAGCAGCTTCTGCTGTCTCACTTCAAGCTGAAGATTCAAATCATCCCACACTACCTCATCTTGCGAGTCTGCTACAGGGAAACACCTCTGCTAGAGGTATTTCCCACCTTGGCTTTCCAAACTATGCAGTAGGTATCTTAAGGATCTTAACTGTAGGAAGAATTTCATATTCAGTTTAGCAATGCTGCCCATTCTGGAGCTCCTTAAAAAGCATGAAAGATCCTTAGCGACAAATTCAATACAAAGGGGTAGAGGAAACAGGTCTGTCCTTAAAGAGATCCAACCTTACAAGCTCCTTAAATAGAGCAGCTAATTTTCCTATGGCATTGGAAGGCTGTCTTCTGACAGGACACTATATATATGTAATATATATATGTATATGTGTATATGTATATGTGTATGTGTATATATATATATGTATATGTAATATGTATATATATATGTATATATATGAACTCATGGACCAACACCAGCCTTTTTTGAAGGAGAGCTATGCTGTTAAAACTGAAGCTCAGAAAAGCAGGTATGACTAAGTGCTGACACTTACATCCCCACCTGCAAGCAATAACATTCTCAAAACATATCAAAATTCAGGGTGGAATTCTAATCTCATTATTTGTTCATTTTCTGAATTCACTTCTGGGATAATGAGCCAACAACTTTCTTTTGCTCATACTCTGTGGAAATGAGAAATACAGCCAGCGTAATTACGCAGGAAAGGTTATAAGGGAACAAAACATTGGAGCTCAGTTTATAAACAGCATCGAGAAATGCAGAAAGATGTAAAGAAAGGCAAACCCACTGAATATCCACTTACTTTCCTGGATCTGGCATTTGTGTGCAGAGCAAACGCAAGGACTGAAAGCTCTTCCGGATGGAGTGAATGTTTGCCATCCCCATGAACACTACTTCACAGTTTGGATAATACTCTGTAGGGAAATGTCAGGAAAAAAGAAACTGAAACCTATGCTCATTTAATTTCTGAAAGAAGCTTTTTCATAAAAGCAAACTACTCTTGCTGTGGGCAGACAGGATACAATGTTTACCAATGTTCTATAGAGGAGAAGCTAGCACTTAGACATCAGCAGGGATTCCAGACACTACAACACTGCACAGCGAAACAGGAAACAACTAACAAAGTGTTTGTAAGTGTTTGTACATTTCTTTTCAATATTTTACTTCACATTATGGAGAACAAACCACAGACCTATGGGAACAGGGATACTGTTGTGCTAGAGGGTAAGGAATATTTTTAAAAGACTCAAAAACATTAAAAATTGGAGAAGCATAAAAAATATTCAACTGATATTTTGTGCATGTTTTTAAATTTGATAAACCAAATTATATTTTCATGTAAGCTATGTATTCATTTTCCTAATCACTGAGAAAGGTTGTATGATTTTATTCTGAGTTACTCTGAGGGAAGGGAGAGCAACACAAGGGTAAGAAATACACAGAGAATGAAGTACAAAATCCCACATTTTCCTTCAGAGTTTGCTATTCTAAATATGCAGAATTAGTTAATAAAGTAATTAGATGGCCCTTCCTAGGTTTTGCCTCCTAGGCATGATGCTGATGATGCTAGTGATGATGCTTCTGTCTGCAAAAAAAATGATGACATGATAGCGAAAATGACCTTTTCTATGACAGAAAAGGCAGGATGTGGAATGTGGCATATTGATTGCTTCCAAAAGAAAAGCTGGCACTCATTTGAGCATAATTTATATGTTTGGATTTCTTAGCTGTCATCCAACCCAATAAATTCTGTCCCAAACCAGAGCATCCTTTTGGGGAGGGACTGTGTAACTGCAGTCGAAAGTGACTGACAATAATTCACAATTCAAGCATTTTCTTTTGTCTTTTGAAAACGTGGCAATACCTGTACAAAGTCTATCAGCAAAAAGGAAGCACTTAATGCAAATCACATTTATTGAAGGTGACACCTAAGCTCTTTGCAAATTTCTTTACCAAGAATTCAAGAACCAATATATAGCAGGAAAATTAAACCTCTTGGGTGATCTGCTTTTCTGTTCTGAAATTTTAGTGTGATGATAAGCTATTTTATAGTTTTGAGATATTGAATAAAAAATTCATCTCTCTCTTTATGGTGGCTATATATCAATGTGTAGCTATTACAGCAAAGACTAAAAGGGGGAAACATGCTTGAAATATCTTTTTGTTATCCTAATTTTGCTTTCTGGTATTTTTCTCTACACTTTCCAGTCAAGGAATTTTAATATTAATATCCAATAGTGACCATAGTATCTTGTTTAGAATATAATGCATTTATAAATGTCGAAGAACACAGAAAATGATGATGATGAATGTCTCACAAATGTTTGTTGAATCAGGCTTTGCACTGCTTGGGTTATGGTACACATGCTGAAAAAATGCTGTATTTTTGTAATAATTGCTGAAAGGTTGTGTTCTGCGCAACCACCCTGGAATATTATTACTCTCTACAGTTATTAGATTTTGTTTAAGTTTTTAGATGACAGACCAGACAATTTAGATGACAGATCAGACAACTTTGTCTCGTTGTAGTTTATGTACTCGACTTCCTGAGGAAAAACTCATCAACATATTCCACCAAGTTCAACATATTTTGCATACTGTTAGCAGCTGATTTTATGTTCTGGAAAAAAAGAGAATTAACAACCATGTCTGTTCTTTTGAAGGGATTATGTGATAACAACCCAAAACTTTAATGTAGATGAATGGTATTTGCATTCATGCAGTCTTTTAAATATGCAGCAGGGAAGTATATCACTGTAATTACTGTTGAACAAATCCTTTTGATCAAGTTCATATAGAACTAAGGGCTTCACTGCTTACCTGGGCATTCACAGCCTCCACCTTTGGCTCTGTTAGCCACAGCTGCTGCATAGGATCGTGCATCCAAGATCAGAAGCTTCTGAGGCTGAATTGCCAAACTCTCTGCTCCTGAGGCATTAGAGATTGAGGAATCTGTGGAAAACAGGCAGTCAGAGAATAATGGAAGGGGTATTTTAACATCATTCACTACAGTAATTCACTCAAGCTCAACAATGTATATGCATTAGGATATGCATAGGAATATCAGAGAATGCCTGAATAAAAACAAGGGATTTCATCTGTTGCAGTACATTCAGGAGACTAAGTTCTTACAGCAAGCTCTAGCTTGCTCAGAAATGGAATGGTGACAAACTTACCAAATTCCACATCCGAGAGATCCCCTCCATTGGAGAAATCTCTGGAGCAATTTCCATTCATTATCTTATTACTGTTGGACCTTGAATCTGACGCACAGGCTTTGGCTACAGACTGGACAAGGTGTTCGTCGTCTGCATTCCTCCAGCCCCACCAACTGACCTCAGGCTGTCCACAGCGGGAAATAACTGCTCCATTACTCTGGTGCCTGGAAAAAAAGAAAAGAATAAAAAGAACAGTGATGATCTTGTGGCAGAATTGGGATGAAAAACCTAGAGGGCATTCTATTTGTTTAGAAATAAATTGTTCACTCCATTATTTTAATTCCTGTCAGAGATCTCTGCATATTTCAGCAGTTATCCCCAATCTGTGATTCAGAAGCAACTTAGTCACCATGTTTCCCTTTGATTGTGGCTACAGGAAATTGAAAATCAGGAGTCAAAGCTGAGGTTAGGAGGAGGGAATGAAGCATTTGCTCCATCAATACTGTTGCCCATTGGCCAGCAAACACTGGGAACATTTTAAAACACCAATCAGACTTTTAAGCTCAGCTTAACTCATGCTAATTTAAAAGCTAGAAGCTAGTGAATAACTCTAGATTTAAGCTTATTGGATCAAAATATACCAGTAATGAAATCTGTGAAGGATGTTCTGGCTGTGGTAGGAAATTCTTGCAGAATTCAGCATGCTTTCAGTTCGATGGTGTCTAAGGTTAACTGAAATGTCACCTGTGCACAACACTGCATCCTCTCCTAGACATCATTTGTGAATCAAAGGCCATCCTGGACCAATTTTCAGACTCGGGGCTCTCAAAACTAGAAACCGGTGTATGCCAGGTGTTACTTCACCAGCTAAAAGGAAACCAGCCCATTTCTCAGCATGTTAAACACTGGCAGTTTTACTCATTCTGAGGTTTGGTATTACGGTCTGTTGATAATGAGCTGTCTCACAGCCTGCCCTGCAGCCTTGGAGCTCCTTATAGCAGCTGTCTTGCAGCCTGCTCAGCACAAAGAATTTGCTCAAAAATGATCTGAAAACCTAACCAGGAGAGTATAAAGCAGCTCAGGAAGGTTCCCCTCTCCTACGTTTCTTAGTTCTGCCTTCTCTTTTTCATTTTCTTGCCCTTTTGAGGTTCCTTCATGTGCAGGTCTTCTCCATCGCTCCTGCTGACACAGAACAGGTAGTGTTTCCTCTGCTGCCTCTCAAATGCTGGTCATATCACAGCAAAAATTTGGTACAGAAAAAGAAAATAATGCTCATTCTAAAAGGTGACATACATTGTAAACACTCTAAATATCAATAAAACTTCAGAGGGTTAGAAAATAGATAAGCTTATCAATAAAAATCGGGTCATTAACTCACGAATGATCTAATAACTACCTTACTTGGGAGAATGACACTAAGATCTAAAAAAAATCCATTTCTGAAGAGTTAGCATTGTTTTAAAATTTAACCTTTTTTGTTCTATTAAAGAACAAATTTGAGACAATGCAGATTACTGGAGCACTTTAAGTACACTCTTCCAGCAGCTTAAGAAACTCCCCCTTGTAATTTATATTAAAAAGATTACTGAAACTACAGTGCCACTGTGATTCCCACTTGCTGCCTCCACGCAGGCATCCTGCAGTGCTGCCAGGGAATGGGATTCCACATTCACTAAGGTGTTTGTGTCTGACACGGACAAGGTTCACACATTCCTCCTGACTTTCACTAACAGCACCTCACGTTCACAGGACCTCAGCCACAGGCTTAAGACTTATCCTGGGCCACACAAGTCAATGGCGTTGGAAAGGAATGGAAAAACTCAGACTTTTGCTGGGCAGTCCCCTGCAGTTTGCTGTGATGTAGCAAATGGAGACAGATCAGGGGGGTTCCTACAAGCAAACCCACTGACCAGCACAGCTCCATGTCTGCCAAGAGCTGTTTAATTCCCTCTCACATGGCAATTGCCCAGAATAGTAAGAGTTATCCTGAATTTTAATGCAAAACCGAATTAAAACAGTGGGCTGTGTCGGCTCTCATCGAGAAGAAGGCCCACCCCAACTCATAAATCTTAATCTTTTCCTCTCACTACCATGGTACACAGCTAGAAAGGTGTCACCAGAGCTGTCCACCTGCCAAGTGCTTGTTAGTGCCACCTGCACCGTGGAGGGAGATGAGCTCCTTAAGGGAGCCCAGCTGTGGTGGCAGCAGCTGCCTCACGCTGCTCATTCAAAAAATGACACCAACAACTCAGTAAAGGCTCCTTGTAAAGACTTGAAATATAATATGTGGTGATACCTGTATTTTAAGTGCTCTTTATTGATTTATTTTTTTTTCTAATTGCTACAATTCAAATTCCTTTCCTGCAAGGCAGCAGCTAACACTGTGCACTAACAGACCTGAAGGAAAAGCAATCAGAGTGACAGAGATGCCAGCCAGCTCCATAAAAAGGAAAATGGATTTCTATCGAAATGAATAACCTTCCAGAGACAATTCTAATGATGTAAAATTAATTCAGCAAAAAGTGTGCACCAATTGCTACTATGGCACCTAGTCCCCCAGTGTACTTCCACAAAAGAAAATGCATCATCACTGTGGACAGATGAAATCTACTCTGAGCATTTGAGATAAACTCATTTACTTTCCTGTATGTCCTCCCCTATTCCACTACTAGTCACCTGCAAAATCATTTCCATAGAGCCCTAAAAAGTTGCATTTTCATCTCCAGGTTCTTGTGCCCCATTTATATCACAAATAACAAACATTATGCCAGATGTTAAGTTCCTTGAGAGCTGTGAAGTCCTAATATTCCTAAGCCTGAACAAATCTGGGATGCTGAGATGTATCAGCAGGATTTATGGGAATGTCTGAGGCCTGCTGAATCCTACTCATTCCAGTCGAACTGTCCGCAGGAACAAAACAGCAAACTATTTAAGTATGATACTTCAGCATTTAGCGACAGACCTGAGGGTATGATGGTGTTGTTCACATTCCAGTTACTGAAAGGTCCCTCCACTGCAAATTTCCTAATCCTCCTAAGACAGAGCAACTCCGAGCCTCCTTACAGAAACTGGGTAGCAAATCACTCACTAAACAACCAGAGAGCCCATTATAAAGCACTGTGTGTTACACGCTCCACCTCTGCATATGCTTCATCTTCCCTGTGCTCAAGCAACCTCCTGATCCCAACTGTAAATCCAGAGTCCCTCAGAACAACAACAGGGAGCACTGAAGCAGCTCTGGAGAGCCTGCTGCATAGCAGCACTTCACCACTACCAACATCAAGAGTCATTACTGCAGTTCCCTATAATTCAGCAAGTGCAGTGCATTGCAAATCTGTGTTTACCTTTGCTTCCTGCTCTGGCACAAACACTGCCTGCCTGCGTAATAACCTTCAACGTTGTGAAAGGCAAAAAGGCATCACCACCCTGCTCATTTCCAAGCAGCTTCTTGTGACTTCAGCACCACGTTTGTGTAACGTCTGCAAAACCCTCTAAGGAAGCTTTCATAAAACCCCCAAAGGCTTCTCCTATTATTGATTTACTGGGAGAAAAACATACAAAGCATCAAAAGTTACATAAAAGACCACTTTTCTCTGCCTAAGTATGTGCCTAATACCTCCCTTTTCAAAATGGTAAAGCCTGGGAAAAGCAGCACGAGCTGGGGCCCTTTGGGTCCTTGCACAGAAAAGGAGCAATTCTTGGCAATTTGGTCTCAGCAGAGTATTTCTGGACCTTGGCTCTGAATTCAGCCTGTGTAAAACTGCCACAGCTTTTGAATGCGTTACCAAAACAGACAATGAGTTGTTTGTGGCCTTGTGTCATTCTGTCTGGTCTCTCTCCGTCCCAGTTTCAAAGAAGTTTCAGAGATTAGTTATTGAAAGGATGTGAAAAAATCATTATTACTTTTTTTTTCCTCCATGAAAAAAGTAAAGAAAGCAGATTTTGTGGGCAGTAAATAACAAAATTCCCACATCATCTTCAACAGATAAAAAAATGGGGAGTTTACTCCTCCAAATGTAACCAAAAAAAAGTTAATCTTTTTTTTTATATATATATATATTTATATAAGCAAAACTATATACATATTTCCAACTCCATGGACCATCAACCACTTGCTGATTTGGAAGCTGTTATGAGTGCAGAATCAGGAACCTGAAGGTGTGTTACTAAGCTGTGTTACTAAAGGATGAAAAACTATCAGCAAAGAGAAACTTTTCTCCCATCGAAGGGCACTGAAAGGCACACACAGCCATACATAAAGTATGTTTGAATATATATAAAAATGCTGTTTCGTGACATCTTCACAACTTTTACATACTTGCTCCCCATACCTAGGCTGTAGGGAAACTGAGTCAACTACTGACCTGTATAGTTCAGTCTGCAGCTCAGAGAACAGCTCTTCAGCAACCATCTGCTTAGAAGGAATGGGTGACTGGCCAGACTTAATGGAATTATCAGTATTTATTCTCTCTCTAAACTTTCAGTCATTTAGTTTTTCAAAGAGATTTTATACATTTTGGGGAAGGATAAGTAACACCAGAAGAGTGGCCAAGGCATTAAATGACTCATCCCAGAATTTTGGGGGAGAAAGAAAAGAAAGTTGAACTATTTCTTGCTAAAGCAGCTGTCAAACAATAATGTCTCAGAAAAGGAATTTTATCATAACAGCATAAAACAGAGACTGAAAAAAGCTGTTTCAAATATGTAGAAGTAGCTAACATGCACCTAGTTTTGCAGTCTGTGTATGATGTCTCCCTTAAATCTCCTTAAGATCAGGCTGGTGTATCTGCTGTGCAACCTGCATATGAGTTTCTCTGACCTTCTCTATGACCTGATTCTTTTTCCAAATGTCCCAGTCAGAACTAGAAAAAAACTACAGGAGAATCTAGTAATGGATCATACCTATCATTCCTTCAGCTATTTCTGCTATTTTTTTTTTCACTTTTGGCTTTTCTTTAATGTGCTTAATTGAGAGGAACGCCCAAAGGATGTGTTGCAGGAGATGCAAAGCTGAGTGCTCTCACAACATCTGCTTGGAATTCAGGCCTACAGATCATTACTCACACTTGCAGGGAACATGTAATTGGTCTATCTCACTCAGATGTCTTGACAAGGGCCAGTACAGGCAACTATTTCACATTTTTGGAGTTTTGAAAGGGTATAAAACAATACCAGCAAAATAGACTGCATGCCAGAGGATTTTTTTCATTCCCACTGGTATGCTTATCCCCACCGGACTGCCAATGTGACAGAAAAATGCAGAGAATTTTTACAAGATTTATTCCATTTCCTGACCTGTCACATCATCACCAGGCAGTTTTCATGCTAATTACAGAAATCCAGGGCAGGATCGCTGTGTCTTCTAACTACTTCCCTGACAAGAAATTTTAGAGATAAGGAAAATGCCAAAGAGAACCAGACAGCAACAGATCACTTTGTTTAACAGTTAAATGTTCTTCCCCACATGAAGCAGAACATCTACACATGCAGAAAAGCCCCCTGACTCTCAGGCCTAACCCATTATGGTGACTGTCAGTTAAACACAGGTCTGAACTTGTTTCTAATGAGCTCCCCTTTCATCCCCATTCAACAAGTAAACTGCCAGGGTGGCTTGTGTTTTGTGGAAGGGTCTGGTTCTTCTGATCTTCCCATCTTCCATGAGCCACACTGCTGCTGTGAGGTTGGAACAACATCAGGCAGAATCCTGCAGTGCATGAGCATCAGTGAACCCACAAGATCACAACTTTGGTAATGCTCCAACAGGCAGCACAGGAAGGAGTGTGCCGGGTTTGCTGTCTCTTTCCAGCCTAGATCTTCAACTCCATCCTAGCAGGCCCTTAGCCTTCATGCAATATCCCTCTGCATCACAGTATAAATGCATGAAAATAGTAAGATTCAAGGTGGACCTCTCAATACTTCTAATACATTGTAGAAATATTAACTTAAAGCATCTTCATGGCTTTTGTTAACTTTCTTCAGGCTCAGAGAGGAAACATCTGTGACTCAGAGGACAGCACCTAAGCAAACAATTACAAGCCAAGATTCCCATTTCCAACTTATTTCAGCTTTATTCAGAAGAACACACCATGCAGAGCCTGTGAAAGCTGTTCCTCACCTGTACACAACAGCAGGGATACGTTTCCAGGAGCGAAAGCTGGCCACACTCTCTAGTTCTTTATCCGTGATCCAGGCAGGAACTATGATTTCTTGTGGGTAACTACCACAGAGCCTGTGAGAAAAGGGTTGAATATGAGAAATACAGAGCAGCTATAAGGTTCTCAGACAACGACAAAAAGGAAGTAAGCAACCTGATTAACGCTCATCTCGGCAAACTGAGTTATTTTATTAATTCCTGATTCATTGGATGTTTAAATAAAGTCCTCTCAGGAGACATAAAAAAGCACTATTAACACTGAGGTGCCTAAATGCTCTTCAGAATTTCAAGATTCAAGTTGGTGTTTCCTCCAGAAACATGGACACTGCTGATTTTGAAATCCAGCAGCTGAAAGAAACAGCACCATGGACAAGAAACTCCTCATCTCTTAATGTGATAGAATTCCTCCCTTAATTTCCTGGATCACAAAAGTCCGAAACTGAGCCATTCTGGGCTAGTGCATTCAAGAAAGGAAATGTCCCCAAGGTAACAACTCCCCTGTAGGAATGTGAATGTGCTGCCTTATGCATGACTGGCTAACTCGCACTTGCCTCCACTAGCTGCATCTCCTACTCTATAATTTAACCAAGGAAGTCATGACTGCCCAAGAATGCAGAAGGCCTGCAGGAAGAGCTGGGATAGCAACAGGACTCAGTAGGGGCAGCAACATACTGCTAAGTCATAAACTTCTTCCTCAGTCCAAGCAGGCAATAAAAGGAAAAGAATCATCTTCCTGGACAGATAAACACAATCTCACATATGGACTGAATGTTATAATCCTGAGGCAACACCAAATTCTCCCTACTTCATCAATCGTTCAAGGGAAACATTAAGATTAGGGCATAAAGTCAAAGGTTATAATTCTAACAAACTGTATACTGAAATAATAAAATGTTCTCCATTTTGGCAGTCCTTCAAAGCTAAGAAAAAATAAGATCTTTTAACAAAACACAAGAAATGGGAAACAACAAAAACCAATTTGTCTGCTGACCATTCCCACTCCTAGTCTGTAGCCTGCAATACATTTTACAGCTTATTCAAATGTAAATACGCTCACTAATACAAGAAAGGCTTTAAAACATATAAATAACAATTCCTACACCTCTAAGTTTGTTTTCCTGCAGTGAGGTTACATCAAGCATTAAAAAAAAGATGTATTTACCGCATAAAAAGGGCAGACAATCATACGACTAAGTCCATACTATTCAGAAAATACAGTTGTCTTGAGAAAAACAAACAAAAACCCCACTCTTTTCTCAAGTGCTGGACACAAAAAGGAAAAAAGTGGATTCGTGTCATTGTGTTACTGTATGTAAAGTTTTCTTCATTTTTCTTAAGTATGATATCTGGAAGGAATGGCTGTGTTCTCTTTGCTCCATTTGTTGAGCTCTAGACATTCTCTTCGCCATGCCACCAGCCACCAGCTGGAAGTCATTATCATGCAAAGACAACGGAAGGAAGCAAGGTTTAAGTTTACCAAGTTTAGCTGCTGTTTCTGCAGTGGATTAGGAGCTCAGAGTTAGAGTTAGGGGCTCCAGAACGTAAAAATTTCCATTAATCTCCTGTAAGAGAATTGGTTTTGTGAGATGACATTGGGCTGTGAATCAGCAGTCTCTGTAACTTACTTGTATTTCTCATTGATGTTGGAAATCCTCCAGGCGTTGTTCATATCAAAACCCATCCGCTCAACTTCGTTTTTAAACCTCGAAGTTACGTGCTCTCCTGGGTATCAAAGGCAGGCAGAGAAAATAAAAGTGAGATACAGAGCAAGATTCCTGCCTTTCAAAACAGTTGGAAAAAGGCAATGCTGTATTTATATATACTAAAAAATGAAAAGGAAAAAGAACTGTTCAAAAAGAAAAACACAATTCATAGCCTTGGTCTAAAAATCTGTATCAAGCAAGAGTGTCACGGTTTGTGCTCATATCTCTTACCAATCAGCTCTTCAAAACAGCAAAATCCATAAAGGACTTTTTCTCTGACATTGACATGACTAGTTTCTGTAAATTCCCATAAAAATACTATAATCCTGTAGACCAGAATCAAGCACGCTGGCAAAAGCAGAAGGTCTTTACAGCCACTGGCAATTTCAGTGAGAAAATGCTGGCAGTTTTTCTTTTCCAATGTGAAGAATAAGGTATGTGAACATGAAGTTCTAGTCTGATTGATATATGAAAGTGTAAAATACAGGACGTGGCCTGGGACTTAGGCAATTTCTGTTTAATATGCAACTCAGCCACAGGCATCCTGTGTGACTGCAGGCAAACCCCATAATTTAACCTACATCTCAGTATTCCATCTCTGAATTGGAGACTATTCTTCCATGACTCATAGCAGAGATATAAAGATAAAATGCATCCGTCGCAGAGTCCTTGCAAATTCCTGGAATAATATATTAATATAACCTGAGAATGAGTTCCATTTATTTTCTGGACATGTTTTAAAAAGCATTCAAATGCAGTTGAAAAAAATACGCAATGTCAGTAATGAAAAACTATTCCAATAGACCGAAAATTCAGAGAATTACAAGGTACTCAAAGGGCAGGACATGATACCTTGTAGAAAATTTCCAGATTCCCCAAGCCAGGAAATCTAATAAATCCAGTGAATGTCTGAGCATCACTAGATAAAACAAATCTGGAAGTCTATTCATTGCTTGTCTCTTTAAATTACTGTTTCACTATATCATGAGACAGAACAATCAACAGCAGAAAAATCTATTGAGAAATTAAAGCTTTAAGTATCAGACATTTATATCATGTATTTCAAAAAACCTTTCAAGTCTTTAAATATATGAGTTATATAAAATACAGACACAAATATCTGAAAAATGTAAATGTACCCCTGTGAAACGTAAATTTTATGCCATCTTACTAAAGACTTGTGGATAAATATGGAAAACCAAGTAAAATCAAGAGTAAAGACAGCAGGCTAACTGTAGGAACTGACTAACTCTGAAGGAGAAAAAAGCAATGATATTATTCAGCCCCATGTGTCAGATCATACACTGAACATGACACTGTAAATCCAGCCATGCTTACAGTATAGGCACTGTGCAAAGATCTGCAAGAGAATGGTAAAAAATATTTTTCTTATATTGTTTGAAAGGTCAACTATGAGGAGATCATTTTGTGCAAGTGGAGAATATTCACTCTTTAACATACATGGTAATAAATACCTTGGACCTGGCTGTCCATCATCACTTATTGCCTACACATGATGCATCTTCTACAAAAGCATCATAAAATTGCAATGGTTGTGGCTCCCTGGTTGTGCTGCTTCTGCAGCAGGCTCTGCTCAGGATCACAGATGTGCTGCACTGAGCCCCTTAGATTGAAGCTTGCCAACTATCCTCTCTTAAATGGGCTCTTACGTCCTGTATGACCTTGGATTTATGATCTTCCAGCCCTCTACTCACCATATATGCCAGCTCCCTGCCTTATACAAGCTGCATGGTATTGTATACTACCATTCCACACATGACAAAAGGTCAAGTGCGGAGACGAAACGGTGACAATGACACATTCCAACCAAGCACCAATCTCTGCCATGTTATTCCTCGGCAATAAATTTTAATTTAACTTCTTATTGGCACAAGAGTATCCAGCGTGTTCTTTCAGCACAGAGGATTGGCTTCATTATCAGCTGCTGTGAGCAAGTGGTGATTAAAACATTTGATGCATGTGATCAATGACTTGTCTGGATAACAAGTGACCACATCAGAAGTAGCCCCAGTCCTCAGGGCTGCTTAAGTGTTTTTAGGGAGCTGTATGGAACTACAGTTGCCTCTAATGCTGGACACCACAGCAGGAAAATGAAACCTGTCTAATTTTGCCCTCTAATTTTCAGCTACTCTCCATGCCGTGAAATCAGATTCTCCACTCCCTAAGAAAAAACAACTCCTTAGCTTCAACATTTTGTCCTTTCCTACTGAAATGCTAGCATTTTAAGAAGGGTTTTGAATCAAGCTCGATAATCGAGACCTTCTTAAGTATCATAAAGCAACTTCCAGAAACAGAAGATAAAAACAGGAATATATTATGTGGACTTGCAACTTTGAAGTATAATCTTGTGAGCCATAACTCAAATCGTTCAATATATGCACTGATAAGATTTATGGCTTTTTTTCCATAGAAAGGGTTATTTAGATAGAATGTGAAGAAATGTAGT
The DNA here is from genome assembly GCA_032353885.1 of Nothura maculosa. Taxonomy (NCBI): domain Eukaryota; kingdom Metazoa; phylum Chordata; class Aves; order Tinamiformes; family Tinamidae; genus Nothura; species Nothura maculosa. The sequence continues at coordinate 1,239,798 of JAUBOD010000070.1, forward strand.
TATTTTATGCCTACATATCAAATACTGGATTGCTTTCATTTCTAGAAATAAATTATAAGGTCTTGGATTAATTTCTTCAATTACATTCCCATGGATTTATTTTAACTCTGGGATATGCACACAATAATATCTACCATTAGAAATAAGCAAGCCACAGGGGAGAAAAATTAATAATTCAAGACAAATTATTTGATAGATACATCAAATGAGAAAAAAATACTGATTTACAAAAGCCAATCAAGAACTAAAAGCTACCTCGTACCCTAAGCTCATGTCCAAACACAGCGTGTCTGTTAAGGAGGGAAGAGATAAGATCCACACTGGTAAATACTTTGCTGGTTTTCTCTTTCCATTTCAGGAGAATTCTGCATTTCAGTAACAAAGCAGCAGTTATCAGTCAAAGCATGTCTGATGATAGCCAGAATGTTTGCACGTACCTGGACGACACAAATCCCCATGCTGTTCCTTCTCACTGGCATACACCTCCATGCACCAGGCGTGATAGGCAAAGGAGAAAAGGTCTTCGATCTTGGAAGGCGGCCGGATAACATTGTTGAGTCGCTTCAGCCAATCTTGACACTGCTCAAAAGTGGAGAACTGACACCTGTCCCCAAACCAAGCATTTCTCTATTAATTCAAAGTCAAAGCTGACAGACTGTAAGATCTAACATGAGGATCTAGGAAAACTTCTGTGAAACATAAGGATGATAATAAACATCTTGTGGAAAAATTAGTTTTGGCTCTTGAGACATTTTCAGGAGAAGTAAAAATTAATAATAAAAAAGTATAAAATCAAATTAAATTGTAAGTATAAGAACAGTGTTCTGGGATTGTGAATAAATCAGCATGCCTTACTAGTCATAAATGAGTAAGATGTTTCTGCACATGTTTAAAATCAAGGACAATCTCACTGACTTCAGGATGAAAATTTCACACAATCAAACCCAAGAAATGTGTTACAGCATCTTGCAGAACAGTGGTCTCAGATGGCAACTAAATCTCAAAAGCATTACATACATTTTACTAATGAATACTCCTAAAAGCAAGAATGCAGTTTCAGCTTAGAGGAGAAATGCCGTTTGAATTCACTTTGAAAACTCCAGTACCTGCAATTTTACCTTATTCTCCTCCCTCATACAGCTCAGTTGCTCTTCCCTGACCATGTCAACAAAGAGAAGCAAATCTTTCAGACTGGAGCTTTGCCCAGTGTTACAGACTAACAGCAAATCACCAGGAGCATTCCCTACCAAGGATAAGCTAACCTTGAAAGCTATGTGTATGAAAATTACATTAGCTTTTCAAAAGAGATTCCTAGGTCCTGTAGAACAAAGGGGTGGAAATAAGATTAGCAATTTATTTTCCTCTGGCAGATTTCCTGAAGATTTTATAGTTTTAAGACATGCACCCAGTATTTACATTCACTTCAGGCTACTGTAGCATTTTACTTCATGAAGTGCAGGACTCCTCACTCCCACCTGTAAATATCTAAAAGTCATTCAGTGGAAGGAAAACCCATGTCTAACGTCGTGCTAAGAAACACGTGTGAAGTATCTGGGAGGAACTGCTGCCTGGAGGTGTTTCCTTCCTTGAGTATAAAGCGAGTCGACAATTACATAAGATGCAGCTCATCCTAAGAATCGTGGCTCTTTCTAAGTACTGGAGTTTCTGCAAAAATTTGCAGCTTTTTCTGAAGTTGGTATTTTGACATTTCCAATACTAGCTGTGTTTGAGTAGTTCTTCAAGACATCAATTATTTTGTCTGTGGAAAATGACACAAGCATGTTTTAAACTTGGCATTCAGGCCCCACACTTCCAGGGATCAGTGGCAGCAAATCCCGATTGCCAGAGTTTCGAGTTTGAAGGGAATGTTGTAACGGTAAGGCTACATACAAATAATTTGTATTCACTCCATGACTGAAGAGAAGCAACAAATTAATGTAGTCATTAAGGTTGAATTCTCAAATGTCAAGAGCTACAAGTTAAGAGGAAGTTCAATATTTAATTCAAGTTGAATGAAATATTATTTGCAAAGTAAAACTCAGTCGTCATCAAAATACAGCATGTGAGGAAGCAGACGGCCTGTTAAACATTCGGAGAACTCAGCTATGGCTGCAGCTCATTCCATTACACAAAAGGTACTGCCAGCAAACATTTCATCAAGAAGAAATGCTCCCTTCTTACTAATTAAAATTTATAAATCAACATTAATTTCTCCAATGGAAAAGAAGGAAAAAGTGAAGCTCAAATGCTTCTGGGGCACTCTAGAAGGATGCTGAACGAAATAAAAATTCATGCTCCCATTTACATGGTGCTGTCTGCTTTGCTCTGCTGGATATTTTTTTTCAATAAGCTACCAATGTCTTAAGGACACTCTCTGACTGATGCTGTCTCAACCGAAAGTCTCATGCAGAACTACAGGAGCTATTACCACAGCTTGCTAAACCTCGCATCTCAATTCAATGTTTTTGTCCAAGAACCTGTGTATTTCCATAGTTTTGCATCTTGCAACTGATCATAGATTGTAAAGTAGGGAAAATGCAGGGAAACAAAAATTAATTTTGAAATAAAATATCTGCTTTGGGTCAGACCAAGACTTTCTGCTACATTACATGGCAGCAAGCAACTGTGCAGATTGGTATTTACTCCCATTTGCTTCACTAACATGTCCAGTTACCTGCACAAAAAGGACAGAAGACTGTGGAGGGAAACTGCACAAAGGAAGAAAAAACATCCCTGCAGAACATCCCAGATGCCAGGAATATGGGGAAAGCAAATTACACCTAATTCAACATGTGCCACAGACATACCTTATAACTTTGCAGTCTTTGCAAGTCAAATGGAGTTGAAATATATCACGGCACTCAACACTTTCTATAAGCTGCAATGGAACCTGCAATTAAGAAGATTATAGCATTTTATTTCAAGGCGCTAACACTGTAATTCTTTGGCACACCTCACAAGGATTTATTACAGGATTAAATGCAGATGGAGAAGATAGAGAGAAACCAGGAAAATTCTAGTATCTACTTCAACAGCCCTGAAGTGTATGGGTCTATGTCAAGCTCTAGCTCAATTCCAAATAGTCTCTGAACCTTAAGGGATCACAGGAAAGCAGCTGAGACCACATGTTGAATCAGGGAGAAGAGCATGACTGTTCCATACGTCAAGCAGCAGAAACCCCTAAGCTCCTCTCACAAGGAAGTATGGATCACAGAACGACAAGTTGGAAGAGATTGTCTAGTCCCATCCCTCTGCATGGACACCTAGAGCACGTGGCACAGGCTGCATCCAAGCAGGTTTTGAAGACCTCCAGAGAAGGAGACTCCACAACCTCTCCTGGCAACCTGTTCCAATGCTCTGTAACCCTCACTGTTAGGAAATTTTTCCCTAAGTTCCTGCAGAAATTCTGGTGCTTCAGTGTGTGGCTGCTTCCTCAAGTTCTATCAGGGGCCACTATCCCAAGCCTCCTCAAATCCTTCTCTTTTACAGGTAGGCAGGGTAGCATAGACATCATTTTAGTTACTAGTGTCAAAGATGAAATGTCAAGCAAGATTGTCCTTTACAAGCTATTGCTTTGTAGTCCATATTTCCTCCTTGGCAAAAAAAAAAATCACTGCGTAGATCAGGACTTGTGATCGAAAGAGCCTTATTTAGTGTAAAAACACTGAATCTGGATGTTGCATTAGCTTGTATAAGAGAGTCTTAACAGATCTGAGACTGGAGAATCCTTTGTACTTTGTTCCACACTGGACAGTCTCACATAATGGATCAACAGTCCTATTGACTCACAAGGCTTCTATTGAGATACCCTTCCTTGACTAAAAGAATTGAGAGTATAGACTTTTTTCCTATTTTTTAAGCTAAATGCTCCTTCTCTGTCAAAACTCCTTTGTATATTCCCAATATCCACCTTTGTTTCACTGGCAGATTTTCACCACACTCCCTACTCCTAGCAGTTTTGTCCTGTATCCTGCTGCTATCTGTACACTGGGGATATACAAACTCTACTTCTGCTTTCAAAGGAAAAGTCTGCATTAATTTCATTCAAAGTCACTGTCTTTCAAAGTCATCTGTTGTCCTATTCCTTTCCAATTTATCCCCAGCTCAAGAGCCATTCTTTTCTCTCTTGACAATCTAAATTGTAACTATTTCCTTACAATCTGCTGGTTTTTTCTTCAGTCTTTTTATTTTCTAGTCTAAAATTTCTCCTCTGATCTATCCTCTGATCCTCTTCTATTTTTATCTTTTCCATCTCTTTTCTGCCCATTGCTCTTCTCCCAGTAAAACTATGCAAAATTATCTGAATTTCTCTTCAGTTATATTCATTCCCTCTTTCTTACCCCTCAGAAAACCTTGTTTTCACTGCTGTGCTTTTCAGGCTGAAGCACACAGCAGGTCAGACACACTCAGAGCAGTGAATTTGCTCATTCAAGAGCCATCAGGTCTATTTGCTGCCATCTCACCATACTGTGATGCCTACTTAAATAAAGGGGAGAAGCAATCCTTTGGGGCTTTATATAAACAAATGTGCTGTAGCAATGGCCATTCCTATGGGGAGCGCTGCAGCATCCTGCTCTTGCCATACCTGTCTCTCAACTGTCTCTTCCTGAATTATCTCATTTTAAACACCAGCAGCATTTTACAAGTGCTTTTTCAAATTATTATTATTATTAAATGGAATTGACTGTGATCTAAAAGCAATACAATATAATTAGAAATATACATCTCTAGATATGATTAGAAATATACATCTCTATGTTTCTTAAGAGAAAAAGTCACAGTTGTGCTGCTGAAACTACACATCCCATGGCTCAGCCCTGGCTGCAGGTCAAGTGCCAGCAATACACCCTGTCCTTGTTGCTATAAGCCCTTCAAAGAGAATATGCCACATGCTCTACTCTGCATGAAATTTACCCTGACTCTCTCCTAACCACTACGTGGCTTTCCGTGGTTTTGAGGCTGTAATTAGTAGTTTTCTTAGTTTGGAACCTAAAAAGAAATGCCGGGTTTATGTTACAGAATGGTTGGTTATTTTTGACATCATGAGGTCAAGGGTATGTATGCATGACATGAACCATGGTAAAAAAGACATGGAAGTGCAGAGGGTGAAAGATCAGCTCTCAAGTCATCAGACAGCTCTTCTTGTCAGAGGGAATCAAACTCCTCCTGGGTGGATCCTGCCTGCTCAGCCTACAAGGTGTACGTGAAATCAATCATGCCTTCCATTACACTTGAGTTACACCTAGGTTTTGTCTTAGAGTAAATCACTTAACCCTCTCCGCAGTCATGACTGATCTAACTTATATGCAGTGTGGACAATCAGGATCAGCAACTGGGAATGAAGCAAGGCGGAGTTCAGCACACATGAATCACTCTTGATACAGAAGATGGGGAAAATATAAAATGAACCATTCTTCAAGTAAAGATGAAACTGAAACTCCTGGTATTTGAAACCTGAAATCCTTCCTCATCTTGACAGCTGGAGTGTTTTTTCTACTGCAATCAAAATAACTCTTTGAAAAAAGCTACATTCAAAACTGTAGTTTTATAAACCAGACTGAAATTTTAGTTCTCTCATAAAAGTATTTAGCTTAGAGGGAGCACAACCATGAGACAGAAACAGTTCCCAGCTGCAAATTTGGATTTTTTTTTCTTAAGGAAAGCCAATCAATGGAGAGCAGCCTGGGAACCTAACTTCTGATTTGCAAAGAGATATCACTGTTGAGTCTGCATTTTCATCCCATGGATTAGTAAAAGTCAACACTTTTGAAAGCCATAATCCCATCAATTTATATGTGGTCTACTGGATCTTTTCTCTTTGCATCTATAATGCTGTGTTCCCATTACTACTCTCATCTAGGAAATCACCCACTGAAAGGATTCATGCACACACATCTTTTCTGCTGTGATGCAGTGTTAGCACTGTGAACATTTAAATTTATTTGTTTTCAAGCACAGGTCCAGCAAATGACCTAGCAACATTCTGCTACTTACTGAGGTTTCACCAGCATTGTTTTGTCTCACAGGCTATTAAATTGTAGGACAAAAAAGGAGAGTAAAGGGAAAAAAAATACTAGAAATCCATTTTCAGCTTGACTCCATTTCCTTCATGCAATTGCCCTTGCTAAGGTTCAAGTAATTGGCATGCAATATTGCTTCCCTGGAGGTCCATTTCTATAGCTGCTACAAGAAAATGACTCACAACCATTTCTGAAGCAGATGCCCATATACAACCCAGCAGAAGGACTAACTCTTGATTTCTGGAGGTACTTTTGCTTACTCTTGCCTCCTCCTTCTTAAATATGCAGTCCTTTGCTCTATCATTTTGAGTTGCCAATTTAATATGACATTCACATCCTGATTAAACAAAAGCTACTTGTATAATTCATTATAATTGTATAATTCATTAATAGATTTATTGTAACAGGTCCCTTGACAGAAACCTGTCTTAGAATTCATATGTGGATTGTACAGAGGGAAAGAAATGCAATAAAATGCACGTCATGTCATGAATTGTCTCTCTGCTGCTGGTCATGTTCATTGATGTGTCAGTCTGGACTGGCACCCAGCTGACCTCTGGCAGCCACCATGGTACCTAATGGCCCTTCCAGCTTTTAAGTCTCAAATTATATTGCAAGATTGACTACAGAATGAGAGACCTGAAAATTGAAGTTATGCTACCTCTGCATATGCACATATGTTTATTAATGGTCCTTAACATAATGGTCCTTAAATTTCCAATTACATTTAGGCCACTGTAACAGACAAAAACAAATGTCCTGCTCAGGAAAAAAAAATGTCTTATTTGCTGGAAAAAAATCCCTGCATTATCAAGATTTTATCACTCAAATGAGGTGTATAAACATTCATTAGCACAGCAGACATATTTAATTGGTCTACTATTTTGACAATTCATGAACTAAAAGCTACTTAGCATAATTAACGATATCTAAGATACGGGCACATCTTAGAGACTGCAAATAAGACAGCTCTATGTTTTAAAGACAATATGAATGTGTGAAGTTTTAAATAATTAGTAAACAGCATTTTTAATCGAGTTAACAATTTGGTTCTTGCACATAACAATAAAGGAATTATTTCATGGACATCAATATGGCATCAAAAATCAATTATACATATAGGAAATCTGGGTGATATCTCTGTCCTGTTTATCTCCTGCCATCAAACATGGATGGACACCTACCATCTTTATATTTTAATTTCCTTGCTTCTAGCAGCTTCAGAACAGCGCGTATCAGTCTGGGTGTTTTACACTTTACTTACAACTACTTGGTTCAGAAGTTCTCACTGACCACTGGCAGTTGGTACCAGCCAGTCAGTCACGCAGGAACTGTCTTGAACTAAGGACACTTTATTCAAATCCATCATCAGGGGGAAAAAGAACCTGTTCTGATTCTTTACTTTTGTTTCTCTGGTTTTACCACAAATGTTCACAGAAATATTTCTGTGCCACGTATAATGTCCATGTAATTCGCAGATGATATTACAAGCAGCAGCGTGGCTGTCATCAATATCCTATTGTAAAGGACTGCAGAATGCCCACTTAATTCTTTTTCTATAATACAATTTATCTAACTGATTAGGAGTAGCTGGACATATAACAGTTTCTTAAAAGAAAAGTAAATTTTTTAAGAAATATTTAAGAATCTGAAGTCAGCATCCAATTCACAATTCTCATCTCAGTGACACTATGAAAGTACTGACATTATTAAATATCCCGCATCTAACTTCCGTAGCTGAACCTTTCCTGGTATCTTGGAGTTCCTCCAACAATGGTGGGAATCTAACTTAGGTCCCAGCTTTCCCTGGGAAGAACCTTCTCTACTGAATATATACTGTAAATGTGGCTTAAACATCCATTTTCCTTTACCACTGAGCCCATGAGGCAATTGCACTATTCATTCATCCTTAGTTCTCTGATCAGAATCGTGTTCTAAATACCTGTATTTCCACAGCAGTATGAGGGACACTTACATTCACAACAGACTCTTTGAATTTGATGTGAAGTCTGTAATTTGAAAGTGCAATGATGGCATCTTCTGCTCGTCCTACATACTCGGTACTCTCACCATGAAGTTCAATGAACGGGACCTGCAGGATGGGAAGAGAAGTCTTTTAGAAAGCATTTACCAAAACCATGCATCTCCTGAAAATACTGAGTATACTCAAAAAAACAAACTGAAATACTGCTAAGGGGTTAGCTTAGCTGTTACTGCTGCGAAGAAGTGTTTCTGGTAAGGTTGGTCTATAGGTTAATTGTAGTCTTTGTTTTAAAAGATTCACAGAATCACACAGAATCACAGAATGTTCCAGGTTGGAAGGGACCTGTAGAGATCATCTGGTCCAACCTTCCCGCTCCAGCAGGCACCTAGAGCAGGTGGCACAGGG
>JAUBOD010000070.1:1248306-1260972 GCA_032353885.1 Nothura maculosa
CCCCCTCACCTGCAGGTGGAACCTCCTGTGCTTCAGCTGCACCCATTACCCCTTGTCCTGTCACTGGCCACCACTGAGAAGAGTTTGGCCCCTTCCTCCTACATTCATCCTTCATGTACTTATACATATTATCTAGATCCCCTATCAATCTTCTATTCTCCTGACTAAACAGGCCCCATTCAGTTAGTCTTTCCTTATTTTCTTCTCAATTCCTTATTTTGTCTCAATTTTCTTGAGTAGTATATGCCTGTGTTTTTTTCTGAAAATATTGAGCTATCTTTGCTCAGCAGTGTTGTTGAATGTTTGACCTAATCATGTATTATCTTACTTTTTACTTCAGGGACAGAGGTGTTCATATGGTGAATAAATTCATCCTAAAGGCAAAATATGTAAGATGAATAACCTTTTAGGCTATTTGTCCCTGGCATTCACGAAGCACACTCTGATGACTAGCTTATGTATTAGAGTACTAAAGAAGAAAATTTGTTTCTCCTATAATCGCGCTGACTTGACAATTAAAATTTTACAGGAGAGGCCAGAGAATATACAACTCAACTTCCGTTACTGTGATCTTAACTGGCAAGGGACAACGTGGTGATTACCTGAAGGTTTTCATCCTCTCGGATCAGCTGCTTCCTGGGAAAAATCTGATTAGCCTGGATGCATTCAAGGCTGTGCTGAGTCTCTTCATCCTGAGAAACAAAGCCTTACAGTTAACTCCAGCACTAACAGACTTCTTCACCACTCAGCAGCCTATCAACGACCACTGGAAAGCTCAAACAGGATGGACTCTTTAGAGGACCCAGCTATCAATAACCTACTAAAGTTACCAAACTTACAAAGACAAGCACTCAAACAACTACATGTGGTATCAGACAGAAGTTTTCTTCCTGCAGTGTGATTAATAAAGTCATAAAGGGAAGGATGAGTAGAAGCATTACCATAAAAGCATTAGCCTGAGCCTAGTACGACATTGACATTCTACAATGTTGGGTGTAAATCCTAATTCTCTAATGCTTTTTCAGGTATCAGCTTGTTCTGCTCTGTAACAGTCCCCACAAAAACCTTTTGCTTACCATGATAGATCCTGGATAGGAGGAGAAATCCTCGTCTTTACTCAGTATTTAGCGGCTCTTCTTCACTTATTAAAATCTGGAATTTCAGATAAGTGCAGAAATGAAAACAAATTCATTTGCTTTTGCCAAATAAATACAGATTGATTGTTAAAGGTTGATAATACAGCTATTAAAAAACGCCAAACAAGCAGTAATTATGAAAACATTAAATCCATATAACTTGCTCTCCTGAGATGCAAAATGTTCTAGAAGTACCTCCAGTCCTTCTCTACATTCTGAAAAAATATCACTGAATCTACTGCAAGAAGAATACTAGTATGAATGTAGCAATTAGTCCTGCTTATACCTTTCAGATCTGTTTATATCCTTAGAATTAAAACATTTTCATTTTTCAATATCATCTTCAAGTTTCTCCACAGGCATTTTGCAGATGCTGATTCACAGACATACAGGTTACACATCCAAGGGGACCTTTATGCTCTCGGGGAAGGCAAGCAGCAATGTATAAAGGTTTTCAAATAGGTTCGAAATACCACAGTTCACTACAGGATCTAGAACAACACATTGAAAGAACAGTGTCAAGGTACAAACACTCATCTGCAGTGCGAAATGTGGTGATGAGCGTGGGTTAACTCAGATTATTTTAAGTCCAAGGAGAGATGAGCCTCCCCTGTTTTTGCTTTTTTACTCACTTTTTGCTATCTCATAGCCTGCTTTTTCTGCCAGCCTCAGATACTGAACATCCACAAGCTACAAGGGATGTAGCTCAAGCTACAAGGGATGTAGACCACGCTACCAAACACAAAGGGCAACTTCTTAACCATTTTCAGTATCACAGGGGGAAACTGTAAGAAACTTCTATTTCTGTAACAAAATCCAGAGACCAACAGTTAACATACTCCACAGAAGGTATCGTGGGAGTGGAAGTAGTGAGAGATGATATTTTCTAATGAACTATATTATGTGCAACACAATGCAACTTTCTTCTGGACTTCATTATCATAGAAAAATGGTTATTGCTATTTACTGAGCTGGAAAAATTATCCTTGTCTCATGCTTAAAAATCATGACCATATTGCACTAAATATGGTAAACTGAGGAGCCTCTTGACCAAAGCATGTATGTAAAATTGCTCAGGAATATAAGCATATAAAATTGGAGGAAAATATGAAGAGAATTGAGATGGAACTGCTAGTTAAGACATTGAGAGAAGAAAAAAAAAGGAAAAGTTAGATATAGAAGCATAACTTTAAGCAAAAAGGAAAAATAGAAACTACATGCCTTGAGAGAAAACTGAAATTATCAACTAAGCAAAAAATTACCAATAGGAAAAAAAATGAAAACCTGGCACAGAAATTCCCACGATTGTAAGAATTAAGTCAGATAACCAGATTCTTTCCAGTTATTAAAACTCAAAGAAATCTAGAAATCTTCATTGTCAACAGCAAGATGAAGACAGTATTACTGTGAATAACGATTTCAGAAATGCAGAATTATTTAATTAATATCCTTGTTTCAAAAGAAGCCAGAGGACGAAAGGAGTTCAGTATGAAGCTCCATATCAACATGAGACCCCCTGCAGTTGAGAAGAATATTCAGTGCATCACAGTGATTAAAGCTAAGTAGGCCATAAATTCATCATGTTTGACTTCTCATGTATCACAAGTCACAACATCCAGCCCCCGCATTCAAACCAAGCCCTTGGCCTTGATTCCAGCACAGCTCTGTATTTTATGCGGGTTGTGTTTGGTTATATGTATCTTCCCACTCAAATGTGGCCTTGCCTCAAAGTCATCACGAAATGAGAAATACAGCAGCACCCTCCAAGGCAGCTGGTTTTAGCTTCTAATCTGTGGTTTAACTATATGTTTTTCAGATGAGGTGGCGCACCTTTGTCCCTGATCTGTGAGATTTAAGAAAGAAAGCTCCCACTCAAGAAAATTTAGAATGACAGCTGGCTAAACCATAGGCTTATCTGACCAAGCAGCCTCTGTCTGGAAGCTCATCTGTCAAGAAAAGGCACCGACTGGATTATCCCTGCAGTATATCCTGATACAATGAAAAGTAAGGATTCAAGAGAAGATGGGTTTGAGAATGTAGGGCTCAGTGCAAGATTCCTTCTATACCTGCAAGACAATTATTACACACCCTGTGTCCATGGTCAAGTTCTTGGCTGGAGAACACCACCACCTTCTGCAGCCAACTGCCTTCTTACCAGTGCAGTCTGGCCTTCCACAATCAGCAACTGTAGCTAAAAGACTGGGCTAATTCAGAAAATATCTTTAATTTCAAGTCCGATTAATAAAGAAACAAACAACTCATTAAAAAGTTGAGCTTTACTACAAATCTGAAGCACGCCTACTGACACTGATGAGAGGTTTTCATTTGTTGAGCACTATGTGACAAAATGGTTCCTTTATATTCTTTATTGGTTAGCTATATTCATGTTTAAAATAGAGTGTACTAACCATCTGCATGTTAATAAAGAGAATACTAACTTAAAGACTTAGCTCTTCAAAAATTTCCTAAAAGCCAACACAAACCATTTGCAGACTATTCAGATTAACAGCAGAACAAGTTTTTTAATCTGCATTCAGATGCAAAATGACTTATATTACACTGATTTATATTACGCTTATATTACTAGTTTTTACATGAATGTGTAGAATTTTCCTTCTTTAAGTGAATTTTGAGAAAATAACGTGAGTAAAAACTCAGTGTTTTCGGTTTCAGTTGTTATTAACAGCTAAAAACTGTGTCTTTGCCAAGGTAAAAGACACAAGAACTTCCAAAAACCGTTTCTGATATGACCAGAACCGGCATGCTCAGCCTGCTTATAGATGTTAACGAAACACTTCATCACCTTAGCTGCTGTAACACAAAATACTGCTAAAAAATTGCTGGCAAATGCAGCAAAAAAAAGCATTTATCAGACTAAAGATTGTTGATCTGATGGAAAGCAAATCCACATGAAGGAAGAAATCATTTCCCATCACACCACAAGCTGATCTCACTCCTTGCATTGCTAGATGATTACAGAGAAGGAAGGACAACGCTCGCTGAGCTCCATGTCTAGGAGACCATGATAGTGAGACTGGGCACATGAGCTGGGAAACGACTCCTGTGATCATAAGCTCTTGCCATGGCAAAGCTTCCTATGCTATTCCTATCATGCAAGTGGCCACCTCTTCCAAGTTAGTGATGTTGGGGAATAAAAATGATAGTGATTTTGCGATGACTACGAGGATTTCTGACCTTCTCCGTGCAAGCCTTGGCCTTGGAGGCTGCATAACCCAAAGGAACAAGGACTTGCTTCGTATCATAAACTGCAACAAGCAGCTCTACGGAATTTCACTGATGATAACTGAGGCACATGCTACTTTTAAAGACAGTTTCCTACAAAGTGAGATTAGTACAACCTAATTAAAGGAATCTAGCCACAAATTGACTCAGGCTGTATTTTCTGAACAGCAGCTGAATGGAGTTTTATTATAGTTTTGTTTAACCACTGCTGACATATCATCAGTTCTTCCCTATGGCAAAAAACTTTTTCTAGGATCAAATGGAATTGTTCAAACAGAAATTAGGTAACAATTGACCAAGAAAAAGTCCTTAAAAAGAAAACTCTCCCATTGCAGCTGCTATTTATAAATAGAATAGCATAAAAATAGTAGACATAAAAAAACATGGTGGAAGTTGCTTACATTGTGAGGAATATATATTTATAAAAGTGCAACCAAAAAAAGGTTTATCAGTTATCACTTTCCTGTGCTTTTCCTTTCAACAGTATCTTTATAATATTAAATTGCACGCACAAGCAAGAAGCTGCTGGTCTTGTTCATTCTGCATCCTTATGTTGCACTTGAAAGGATAACTGATTAGCTGGGCTGCAACCTCAGAATCCTCTCAGCTGGTACAGGAATGTCTTAATTACTTTTCATTATGAGATGTATCTTCCAATGTGTCTAAATTATGTACATAATTAAAATGACCATCAACCATACGTTTGCCAGAAAATGCAAAAGAAAGCATATTAAAATGATTGTTTAAATTCACATATAGTTCAGGACATGTAGGAGTGTAATATACAGCACAAAAAAGAAAAAAATAGAATTGTAGAAAACATGAAGAAAAAAGAAAAATACGAGTTCTTCCCATTCTTCCCCAGCCTTCCTGTTTCAAAACAATTTTCCTGATTTTTTCCTGAATTCAATTTATTCCAGTATCATAAGCAAATCGAGCTGACACAGGTGTCTCCAAACCTATTTGCTGCATCACAGGTGTCTTTTAGCAGTTTTCGAAAACTACATGTTTTGATAATCAGAACACTTCCACATGCAATGTTTAAGAGAACGATCGTGCTTTGCAAAAGACGCTCTTGTTACAGAGTGAAAATACGTCTTTCCTTTTTGGAGGTGAAAGGATGTTACACCAAGATGAGGAAGAAGGCTCAGCTTCCCACTTTCAAGCCTTGACTGCAGGGTCTCCCTCTTTCCTGACATGACTGGAAGGTATTTGGAAATAATCTGGAGGTAACTGAATACCTTCCAAAAGGATTGGCCAACGTAATAGCTAGCAATGTGGACAATTCACTTGGGAAATGAGGTCACGTTCTCTGTGGGATTTTTTGTTTTTGTATAACAGCATAAAAACTACTTCATTTAATGAAGAAACTAATCTATAACTGCAGAATTTACTTGGAGGAGGGATCTGGTCCCATCAAAACCATGCAACTTGCTAACTTACCAAGGAGCAGGAGACAATAAAACAGTCCTCTCTGTCCCAGAAGGTTTCGGATAATTCTCCTCCAATGCTTCACATGGGTAGCTGCAAAGAGACAGAAAACACATAAAAACATAAGACTTAAATTTAAAAGTGGGTTCTTCTTGAATAGCCAACAACATAAAAAGCCCAGCTGTCAGGCTAACTTGTCCTAGTTAAAAAGGGAAAGTAAATTACTAACACATCAGCACTCATAACTCTCGAGATCTTCAGATACATAAAGGGGGAATCCAGCACTTGGACAAAGATGCTGGCTTGGGTTAAGACCTGACGTGTGGTGGGGAACATTTCAGAAAACCCCAGGGGTCAGTCCTGGGCCTGGGGCTGTTCAGCTTGTTCATCCATGGCTTGGACAAGGGCGCACCCTGGGCAAGTTTGTGGGCAATACCAAGCTGGGTGGAGTGGCCGACACTCCGGAGGGCTGCGCTGCCATCCAGAGGGACCTGGGCAGGCTGGAGAGTCGGGCAGAGGAACCTCATGAGGTTCCACAAGGACAAGCGAGCAAGTCCTCCCTTTGAGCAGCGGGGAGGACTAGATGATCTCTAGAGGTGCCTTCAAACCTCAACCCTCTGTGATTCTGTGAAGCACACTGAGGAATTACCTCTCTCTTGCTTCCAGGGTACCAGAGCACTTATTCTCTACAGTAACTTGAACATGGTCCCAACAGCACTCTGGATCTAACTGTGCCTGGAAAGTTTAACTTATACATCTAAATAACCCCCTTGTATAGTCTCCTAGTACCGTGATGTGCCCCCAAAAGCGGTCATTTCCACAATGCACTCCACCAATAGTATGTCTATCCAACATTATGGTCTCATATGGTAATATTACAGCAGGAAAGAGAAAAAAAATGCTACCGGTAGACAAGAAAGGGCTGCATAGTTTTAGATCTCGGGTAGTAGAAAAGCTCAGGTGAAAAGTGCAAACTTCCCCGCCAGCAAAAGGGAGTTTAACAGTTCAGGTGATGGCTGCATGTCAGGACACATGGTACAGAAATCCCAAGCAGCCGGGCAAATTCCTGCACCAGGAGCTTGTACGGGTTAATGGTAATTCAATACTGCACAGGAAGCAACAGGCACACGGCTCTGTGCTGAGGCAGCAGGTGAAGCAGTGGAGCAAGCCCAGCTTTGCAGCAACCTGTGTGCATGAAACTGCCTTGGCTGAGCATAGCAAGGGCGTTAAAAGAAAGTCATGTCAAGGAGGCAACTGGAGAACAACTTTCTTCAAAGACACTTTCCTGATTGAGCTCGTTTTCCACAAGGCAAAACACGTGTGAGGTGGTAGGAAGGAGACTTGCGTTTTATTCTGCTTGAGGTGTCAGAGAAAACCCCAATGAAATCTGCAGGAAGCTTTTTCCCCAAATGGAAAAGGCTCTGGAGGAAGCCCCTGGATCACCAGGGTGTTCTGGAGCAGTTTAAAAACAGGAAAGCCGTTGCAATCCAAGCACGGATGCTTCCGCTTTGGTGCGGCCGGTGCCTGGGAGTCCCGGCGTGCTGCTCGCTGGGCGCCTGCTGCGCGGCGCAGATAAGCACCCAGGGCCCTATCGCTTCCTAAGGCGACAGCTTGGGCCCAAACTAAACACAAAAACAACACGGCCTGTAGGAAGAAACATGCTGCTCGTGGCGTTAAAAGCCCCTGGTAAGCAGGGGTTGCTTTTGCAGAACAGTTGTTAAAAGTGCCACTTGGTTTCTTGAGGTTTTGATGGGATTTCAGCAGTGTCTCAGGGTCGCTGTGAGGGGGAGCAACCCTCAGGGCTGCTCCAAGCGTTCGGGTAACACCAAATCCTGCTGCACTCCCTGGGAACAGGGATGGGGCCTTCCCAAGCACACATGCTCCCACCATTTCCCTCGGCCTGCCTCTTTGCTGAGGCCACGTGGCATCACAACAGTGTCCAGGAAGGAGAGAGGAAAGGAAAGAGCCAAGTGTCCAACTATAGGAGTTTTTGCAACTCCTATAAAGTCACAGGAGTCTGGAAACTTTTCACCACCTTTCTCCCCGCTTGGTTGCTTTGGACTTGCTTGTTTTTTAAGTACAGCTATTGAGGTTCTGCAGGCCTTATTAACACAGTCTGATTTCAAATTGTCATTCTGTTAGCTAGCTCCTGATTTGAAGACTAAAGCTAAGATTTTGCTTGGAATTGTCTTCCTGAGATCCCTCTCACTGTGGATGCTGCCATGAGGTGAACACTGAAAGGAGGAGGGGAACAGTCCCCTCCGGTTTCACCTCTGTTTCACACACACCGTTCCCCCTAATTTAGCCTTGCAACCAACAGACCTCCTCTTGTACCACATGGTCATACATCTGTCATTTCACTGTGGGTTTGTTCACTTTTTCCCCACTATTTTAGCTCGCCTTTGGTCTTTGCGTCCTTGGTAGGTCTTGTCTTGGAGTCTAACTCGTTTTCTTCTAAAGCTACTTTTACCCTTTGCTGCACTTTGTTCCTGTCCCTTAACACATTATTAGATATGTAGCACCCGCGGGGATGCAGTTAGTCTGTGGCTGAGCTCCAAAGCACAGCTCAAAGGGGAGCATTGGGCTGCTGTCCATGCAGCCACTCCTGAGCCTGGGCAACACAACGTTGCTCTAGAGAAAGTTTTAAAATGGGAGAAAAGAAAATGCTGCCCTTCAGGGAGGCATCTGCTGGGTGCAAGTCTCTCATGAGACCTCTGGGCAAGGACCAAGTAAATAAGTTTTAGATGAAGAAGTTCAAAGCAAGGAAAGGTTTGAGTCTATTAAAATCAAGAAGGGCAGACAGAAGTACTGCTAAGAGCAAATGATGTTAAAGAAAATTTCATCTTGCATTAGAAAAGATCGATTTCCTCCATAAATGATGTAAAGAAAGAATCTCTAGGTGGGATTACAGTAAATTCCAACTTGGCAATTAAGAAAAAAAATGTACATTCCCATGATTGCAAACTTATGTATCAATATTCTCCCATACTATTTCAGAACAATCCAGCAAGACAGAGACCAAAAATCAGAAGAAAACATCACTTCTTGTAGCATTTTCAGTTCTTCCCTTTGAATTTCTTCCTTTTCATTTGGCTGAGCCCCCAAGATCTAAATGCTGCCCATAAGCCTGGATATAAACTGGAGTTTAATTTACCTGCCTGTGAAGTTCTTCTACCACACTCCTACAAGCCTGAAGCTTTGATTATCAGCCTGGTCTCTTTTCTTCTTTTCTTTCAATTGCTTTTTAATCCTCACCACACATCAAAATTAAATTAAAACAGAGAGAATAACAGCTTGGTGTAGAAGCCTCAAATCCTTTTGCTCCTCTGCCCCCCCATTAGCTCCTAAGCACAGTAATTGGTCTCTTTTACACTCCACTTGGCTTGGGCACAAAGCTTTTAAGGCCTCTTTAACAAGCCCCAGCCAGTGTTTTCTGCTGTAGTACCTGCTGTGAATAATTCATGTATTTACACATCAAAACATTAAGAGCTTTCAGGTTGCTGCAAAATGTCTACATGAAGAACCAGAGGCCCTCAGAAATCATCAGTGCTATTCATGGCAACAGGCAGGACACTCCAAAAACCCTTTGCCCTGCCCAAAAGGCCTGTAACTAACGGTGATTTTATTTTACTCCACCTTACTCAATAGCCATAAACCACCTAAGCTTTAATCCATGAGTTCCTAAATCACAAAGAAAAACACAGTTTCATTGTGTTCGAATTCCTCTTCGGCCACACGTGTCCTGCCCATCACTGTCCTCTGCGACTAAGACCCATCCAGGCTCAAACTTAGCAGCATCACTAGTGACCTAACCAAGAAAAGTACTTGTTTTTTTGGCCCTGACGGTGACCAGAAAAGAAAGGAAATGATGAAAAGTATCATTTTATCATAATTAAAATATATTATCATAATTAATATGTATTATCATAAAGAATTTAACTTTCATTGGAGAAGCTACAGTCTAAGCCCGACCGAACAAAAAAACTGGCATCAATATCACGTACACATGAGAATGTGGTTAAATCCCCTTTTGTTTTCTGCAATTTTCATAACAGCCTTGCTATAAAAGGGTTCATGGCAGGCTTCCTATAGGGAAATGAAAATGAGGAAGGAGGGAAGGCCAGAAGGAAACTGCAATGATCAGAAGCTACACTAACCTTTTATTGGAGAGTCTTAAATGCAGAAATATTTCATTTCAGGAGAAAAATACAAAACAAAAACAAAAACCCACATCTCTTTGCAAGACTAATAATATCCACGACTAAAAAAACCTATTCCATAAAAACTCCTTTGCAAAAACCCCTTGAATCTGAAAGAGTCAAGGGCCAACAACGCTGGTAAAGGCCAGCGCTGCCCTTCTGCTCCACGAGCCCATGGCACAAAGCCAGGCACGAGCATCTTCCCTGCAGACCTTGGCTTCATTTCAACAACCAGGCAGGGAAGCCTTTTGTGCAGCACGTGCAGAGAGCTGGCCCAGCCCCTGTGCTGATTTCCAGGCTTATTGGTAGCTCTGGAGTCCAACAGTTGGAGAATTTGCAGCCCAAACGCTTATTACACTTGAATAGGGCTGGCTCTACGACTGCTTTCTGTACCAACAGCAGGGAAAAATGTCTTCAGGTCTAATATCCAACCACAGTTTTTCTGCTGGCATCCATGAACTCATGGGATAAAGAGCTAGTCTTTTCCAGTCTATCCCCATCTTGGGGGTAGGGAGAATATCCTTGATCACAACATTAGTGAAGCTGTTTATTTATGGTATGAACTGCGTCAATATAAAAACGTGTGAGCACAAATACTTTACTAACACATGCAAAATAATCCTGGATCAGTAAGTTACCCAAATAATTACATCCAAATAGCTGCCCTCAGAAGGGAGCCAACTCTACCCTAACTGACTCGCTAAACTTCACATTTTGGGAGCTCCAGGCCAGGCTTTCCTAGGATCACAGTAAGGCCTGCTTTTCGGAGAACAGTGGGCAAGCTTACAAGGCAAAAGATAGGAGGTCCAGCCAGATAAAACAGAGTGTGCTTACGCATGATAAGCAGACGAGCATAGAGTTGGTTGAGAAAACACCATCAGCTTACATTAATATAAGCCAGTTTCAACTAGGAGCCCTCTAGAGAGCCAGCCACAAAAATGCCCAAGAGCAAACACTTGCTCCTACCAGTAAGCAACTTCACTGTCCTCCAAATACTAAGGCGGTTATTTTGCTCCAGTTTTTCTCCATGTGTGGATGGCCAGGTACTTTCAGATGCAGGATGTGTTATTACTCAATACTGCTTTCTGTTGGCAAGCTGACTTGCAAATAAGAGCTGGAAATGGGGCTCCACAACTAAAGAGGCAGGAAAAAAAAAAACAAAATAATCTTAAAGAGGATCCTGCAAATATATGCCTGCAAAAAGGTGCCTCCAGCACTGATGCAGCTGGAGATGACCACATTTCAAGTTACAGTGAGGAGCTCAATGTGCAGTCAAGGTTACAGCTCTCTCAAGAGACTGAAATACTAAGGATTTAAGCATTTTTTCTTCCTTTCTCTCCCTCTCTAAACACATGTCCTGCTTTTACAGGAGAGATACAAAGCACAGTCAATAGTCTTGCAATTATTTAAGTAACAATTCAGAAGAGAATATCCATGTACTTTCAGTTCTGCACTGTTGGGAACATGTGTGCTACACATCCCGGGTGTCCGGTCTCAGATACAGAACTGCAGAATGGCTGAGGTTGGAAGGATCTCTGGAAATCACCTGGCCCAATGTCCCTGCTCAAGCTGGGTCACCTCAAGCAGGCTGCAAGGATCATGTCAGGCACGTTCTGCACATCCTCAGAAAAGGAACCTTCACAACTTCTCCTGGCAACTTGTCCCAGTGCTTTGCTATCCCCACAGCAAAAAGTTTTCCCTCGTGTTGGATCTTCCTCCGTTTCAGTTTGTGGTCATGGCTTCTCATCTTGTCTTTGGACAGCACTGAAGATAATCCAGGCTCATTCTCTTGACACTCTCCCTTAGCGTAGTTCTATGCACTGAGAGCATCCCCTCTCGGCCTTCCCTTCTGCAGTCTGAACAGGAGAGAAGCTGCAGTCTCCTCATCATCCTTGTAGCCCTTCATTGGAACCACCCCAGCAGCTCCATGTCTCTCTTGTCCTGTGGATCCCAGAACTGGACACAAAACCCTCTCCAAGGCTAAGCAGAGAAGCAGGATCACCTCCCTCAACTGCTGGCAATGCTCTTCCAAATGCATCCCAGGACACCACTGGCCACCTGGACCCAAGGGCACATTGCTTAGCTTGTTGCCCACCAGCACTCCAAGGCCCTTCTCTGCAAGTGCTGCTTTCCAGAGGTCCTCAGAGTAGAATCAAATTTGTTTCACCCAGCTGCGAAGTTTATTCCTCCAAAATTCCCAAAGCAACTTTTTAGAAGGAAAAAAATTGGACCTGTTAGGTAATTTAAGTCCAGCAGCCTTCCAACTACTGCACTGTGGTAGCACATCCTGAGACCCTCACACTCCAATTTTGTACGTCTCAAAGCAAAGGGTAATTTCCTTTAAATAATACAAGTTCCTAAAGAGGTTTCCTACACAGCCAGGAGGCGGGTGCAGTCATGACAGCTCCCTACACATATTCTCTCCATGTAACTGATAAAATCACAAGTCTATCTGTTTACACCAAAATTGCCTGAAAAATTGAAAATCAAAGATTGTCAAAGACCTATTTGTATCAAAAGCAACAAGTTTCAGCTAGAATTAAAGTCCATGCCAGAATGTAACTCATCTTCTACTTCAAGAAGATTTGATCTATCCCAATCAATATCTACCAGTCATGGAAGAGTCTCTTCCCTCCAAGGCTTAACTTAAAAATCCA